>WBMW01000433.1:168473-200224 GCA_013396635.1 Penelope pileata
AAAAAAAGGTAATAAATTATTTGTAATGCAAAAATTTGGAAGAAATCAAGAGACATTTGAGTGAAAGTGTAGGAAGGTTTTTATAAATGCTAAATCTCTAAGGTTGTAAAAGTTCATTACCTGTTCAGATAGCCATCATAGCTCTTACTGCTTCATTTAACAGTGGGTGTGTTGGGGGGAAAAGTGAAATTATCTTAGATGAATTCTACTTTTTTCCATGGGTAACAGAAGTCACTTGAACAACGTTTTTCATGTTAAAATTTAAAAGGCTATTTGTAATGTTAGGCGAATATTTGCCTTAATTTTGGGAAGGAACTTTTGTTTATACATATATATTTTATTTTTATTTTGCCACAGAGTAAAGCCATCCCCAGCTGAAGGAGTCAAATCCAATCCATCCAAGAGGCACAGGGACCGTTTGAATGCGGAGTTGGATCGCTTGGCCAGCCTTCTGCCTTTCCCTCAAGATGTTATCGCCAAATTGGATAAGTTATCTGTGCTTAGGCTTAGCGTCAGTTACCTGCGAGCCAAAAGTTTTTTTGACGGTAAGGGTTGGGAATTTATTTGGTTTAGGACTGCCTGTAAAATTCTGTTCATACTATAGGTTGTTTTCAGCTGCTTAAGTACTTAAAATCATTACATTTAACTATATTGTAGTGGAATATCCAGTTGCATGGGTATGTACAGTATGACTGTATAAAGTAAACTTGAAAACCAAATGTAACTACTTATGTTTCACTTAAATCACCAACCTTTCGAAGTTTTGTGTTTGGAAGCAATATTGCCCTTAATGAGTCTTCCTGTCCTCTTTCTTAAACTTTCAAAGATGAGAAGATGAGATGTATTTTTTCCCTTCTGAAAATAGCCATTATAAAGCCATTACAGTTCAGTGTAAGTCATATGAATTCACATCAGATGTATGTTTTGCTTAGTGATACATTAAAAAGACTTCATATTATATACAGTAACTACTAGTTCCCCTTTCCATGGTTTATTCTGAAGGTGGCTTCTAAAGAAAGAGGCAAAGTCTTTCCTGCACTCAAGCCCCGATTAAAGCAGAGCATGAGGCATTAAGATGACAGCTAAGGTTTTCCAGCTGTGTGGGCTGTGTTCGCTGACCACAGCCCTGGATAGGTTAACACAGCAGTGCTTATAACAGTAATCAGGCCAGAAGTACGTGTCCTCCTGTACTGTCTCAGAGATGGCAGAGAAGTGGTGTTACTCCTCTCCTTCATTACCTGAGTTGTTCTGAAGGGTGAATGTGGTGGTTGACTGCATTGGCTTCATACCAGTCTCTTCAAAGGCAGAGGTAGTCTGGTCCTTTTTGTTACTAGAAGGGAACTGGTATTTAAATAAAACTGTCCTTTTATTTATTTATTTATTTATTTATTTATTTATTTATCAGAAGCTTTGTAATACAGTACTGAAGATGGATTTACACTGATCAGCTGCAGAGACGAAAGAATCTTTTTGACAAAGTTGTTTGTATGCAAAAATAACTTCTGTACTTATCAGCTAAAGATGTGGTGTTTCAGCCTCTTGATAGTGACCACTCCATACCATGAATAAAAGAACATAAGGAACCTGACTGAAGAAACCTGATAGTTTCACTTTTTCTTGCAGAACTACAAAATTCTTCTTCTCATTTATTATAATTAGTGGCTTCAGTTTGGTAACGCTCATACACTTATATCCAGTATTTTATTACTTGAAGAATACGTGCAAGTGTGTTTCCAGGCATGTTCAGGACAGTTCTTAGTATGGGATCTACTCAAAGCTTGAGTCGGTCAAATATTTCTAGCGATTTTTTTTCAAATGAAGATATTTGCTGCCATGAAATAAGGGTTCTGTTGGCACATCTGTTTCACCAAAATCTTGGTGAGACGTTGTCTCAGGTTGACTGCGACAAAACAAGTTATTCATCTTGTATGTGCTCTTCTAGTGAATTGAAAAGGAAGCTCCAATCTTAATAACACATTTTTACTTTTTTTTTTTTTTTAAGAAAAGTTATGTGTTCTGAAACAAATGGAAGATCGCAAGCTTTTTGCCTTTCGTGGGATGAATTGATGATCTCAATTTCTCATGCAGTGGAAATGCTTCATCTTTGGGTTTTGACAATTTGCACTTGAAAGTCCTGGAATAAAGGGGCTAATGCTATGATATCTGTATAGGAGAAATTGCAGCTTTACCCAGTTTTGTGCCATAAAAGAGCATGCAAAAGTCTATAATCACTCCACTCCAAAATTTACATCGGTTGCTTGTTTCTGATTTGAACATAGTCAGCTTTCAGCCATTTAGAGCAGTGATGAATTAGATGTGCGTTAGCAGAGAAGTTGTATATGCCTCTCAAGTTGCAATTTAACTACTGTGGATGCAAAGTTGAAGCAAACTAGAACTGTGTTGCACTTCTAACATACTGTTCAGATGGAGTCCACATCACACAGACATAGACAGTTACTGTGACTGTATTGGACCACAGCTGTGCAATGCTGGTCGTCTGTGTCATGATGAATCAAGCAGCACAATTTTAATTTGCCTCATAGAAAGTGTAATGTATTTCTCAAACAAGTGAGTATGTATACTAGGTGCCACTATAGCAGAATGTTTTTCCTACAGACTCTATAAAATAAAAAGTCTTGGTAAATCTGAGAAGATAAAAGACAATCAACATAAAAATTACTTATCAGGTATTTTGAACAATATAACGTGAAGCAAGTTTAATTTATACCTTCAGATAGAATAGCTTCTATGAAGTTATCTTTTCCTTTTTTCACAGGAAGAGGCTTCTTGCTACTTCTTTACAGATAGGACTACAAATCAGATTATTAATCAGTATTAATCTGTAGGTATTTAAAGGCTAACAATGCTTCCTCTTGTTTATCTTTAATCAACCTAAAACTATGGCAAATCCACTATTGCAAGTAGGAAGACAATCTTTTTTCCTGTTCTGAAGTAGTACAAAATCTATTTCAGTTGAAATTGACCCTCCAGAGGAGAAATAAGTTCTTTGAAGTAGATAATTAACAGCAATAGGATAGTTAGTTTCGTGATATATCTCTACAGTGCTTCTCACAGAACTGATTTTTGAAGGAATATTTTGTGTAGTTAAAAATAAATGAGGAAAGCCCTGTAGGACAAATCTGATAAATGCAAGAGTGAGCGTTGATTGTCACCTTGAGTGCCCAGTCTCTGCCAACAGGTTCCCATTATTAACACAGCGTGCTGAAGTAAAGGGAAACGCTAAATGAATAACAGGATGCAAATGGGGGGTGTGTAAATTCCTGCGGAAAGTAAAATATAAACGCGTAATCATATGATCTTGCTTGAAAGGAAACCCAAGTTTTTGCTGTAACAATAGATATTTTTTCAAAGAAAACACTTGCATTTTTCCAAGTTTAAATAATCCAGAGTGGATGTCTGTTTTCTTAAGGCGGAAGTCTGAGAGGGGGGTGGAAAAAAGAACTGTTTTATGAAAGACATCTCAAGAAGTAGTCAATTTGAATAAACGTATCTCGCTTAGATGTCTACAATGTCCTTAGCTGTTACTTTAAAAGCTAAGTATAAAAGAAAAAATGTCTTCCCTCACCAAGTCTTTAAGATGGTACAAAATTGTCTCCAGAGTTAAAGCCAGATGAGTTTTTCCATAGTGTCAAGATTGAAATGCAGTAGGTTTCAACACGCTTAACACATTCCAGATTCTAGGAAATTGATGTATGTTTTTTCTTTTCCATAACCTTTAAACATCTTCCTTTCCTCTGTTGATAACTGATGATATTCTGCCAAGCAGTTGCACTTGGTTGTTGTAGTTTCTTGTTGCAGTCGCTCAGTGGCTGCTGCTAAGACATCCTTCTGTGTGCTGCCCGTCAGCTACATCAGCTGAGTTAACACCGTAGCTGTCTGTGTAGTTGGGTTGCTCTCAAGTTAACATAGTGGCAGACTACTTTCCCTATCCATGTTGCATGCTCTGACCACATGCTAGAATTTGAACATGAAGTTCTGTAGTCAAGAAAGGAGTTTTAGTAGTGGCTGAAAATAATCATAGAATCACTTGGGTTGCATGATCATCTAGTTCCAACCCCCCTGCCATAGCCAGGGCTGCCAACCACTAGATGATGCTGCCCAGGGCTTCATCTAACCTGGTCTTGGAACACCTCCAGGGATGGGGCATCCACAGTGTCTCTGGGCAACTTGTGCCGTTGCCTCACCACTCCCTGAGTAAAGAATTTTCTCCTAACATCTAATCTAAATCTCCCCTCTTTTACTTTAAAACCATCCACCCTTGTCCTATCACTATTAAACCATGTAAAAAGTAGATCCATCTCCTGCTTATAAGCTCCCTTCAAGTACTGGAAGGCTGCAATGAGGTGTCCCTGTAGCCTTCTCTTCCCCGAGCTGAAGAAGCCCAGCTTTCTCAGGCTGTCTTCATAGAAGAGATGCTCCAGCCCTCTGATCATCTTTGTGGCTCTCCACTGGACTCGCTTCAACAGCTTCACGTCTTGTGCTGGGAGCCCCAGGCCTGGACACAGGACTCCAGATGGGGCCTCATGAGGATAGAGTAGAGAGGGACAATCACCTCTCTATCCCTGCTGGCCACCTGTCTTTTGATGCAGCCCAGGATACTGTTAGCTTTCTGGGCTGCATGTGCACGCTGCTGGCTCGGGTCCAGGACCCCTAGGTCCTTCTCCTTAGGGCTGCTCTCAGTGAGTTCTCTCAGTCTGTATATATACAAAATCATGGCTCTCAGGTCTGATTCATCATGAAACTGAAGTTCTTGCGTGGTCAGTCAAAGCTAAGAAGTGATTTGGGGCAGTGTTGCTTTTCAGCTGCGTGGTGATACCTGCATGTACTGAGATAGATTAGCAGTCCTCAAAGTCAAGCAGGTTAGCTTAAATCACTGCTGGAGTATTTATTTTGTGTGTGTAAGATACTTTCTGAAAGTGGCTTAAGGCAAGCTTGTTATTTTTAAGAGACCGGGATAAATCAGGCAGGTGTTTGCTGACAGTCAGTAAAGAATGACTTTGTATGTTGTCCTTGTATTACTTCACTGTGTGCTGATGCTAAGTGCCAATACGTTTGTGCTTTCAGCAGTGAAAAATGTATGGAAGTGGAATATGGGACAACAATTCTTTGTGATGCAGGTTAGTGCAAGTTCAGCATCTGGAGCACAACTGGATGATTTAGGCATAGCCTGTGTTCTTCGTGCCTGCTGAAATGAAAAAACCCTTTTGCCTCTAGCTTTGGTCCTTATATGACAAATTGACAACCATATAAATACATTACTGCAGCAAGAAAGAACACTTATAATGAGTTTTCTCAGGGTTTTGGTGAGGCAGTTAAAGGGATAAATAGGAATAAAAGTAGAGTTAGTGTTCACTTCTTTTTTTTTTTTTAACATGTTGGGGCATGGTTTTTTTTTTTTTAAGGTATAGGGAGAATTAAGGAGAGGTTTGCAGAAACTGAAGTAGCTGTGCTGTGTATGTGTATCCATACATTAGAAACAAAATTTAACATGTTGCTTATTAATTATTCCTTCATGCATTTCACTAAGAATTCCTGTGGTTTAAAGTATGTGGCTTTTTTTTTTCTTGCTTATTGGACAGTATTCTACAATTACAGAAGAAAGTTTCTGTTCAAAATTAGTTCAGAATTGGTTTCTTATGTTGTATGGAAGTGATTGTGGCAAATACAGCAATAACAAAATACTTAAGAACTTTTTCCAGTAAGTTAGCATTGCCTAATTTTGCTTCGTAATATAATTAACACACATTCTTTGGCATAACATAGCTTAGATTTGCAATGCACCCATTGTCATCACATAAAATATATTCTTGATATAATGTACTTTTCCTGTGATATCTGTGTGTTCAAGTGAACAGACTACTTGAAGTTCCTGCTCTGAAGAGTATAGCTTAAGATAAGATATACAGTTAAAATGTACAGATGGTAAAGGGGGGTAAAATGGGAGACAATGTATGTATTCTGTCCCATTAAGAATGGCTGCATGAATATCTACAATCTAGCAGATATAGATAACCTTTTTACCAAGTGTTAGATTTTGCTCTGAAACAGAAACCTCAAATTACAAAGCAACTGATTAAAACAGCCTCGTAAGGCCAGGATAGTGCAGCAGATGTAGCGTGACTTGCTTTAGTTTCAAATGACTTTATTTGCTTGCTTATGTAATGCAGCTTTCTTCATGTATTTTTGAAAGGGCAGCTTCCCTTTCGTGTTTTGCATCTTATCTGAGAGTTGGAGAAAAAATAAAATGGGGAGAAAGGTCATGTTTCTTTTTGAACTGTTCCCCTCCCCTGTGCCATCCAAAATTACTATAGAATGTGTACCTTGGAATTGTGTAGGCATTTCGGTATTGAACTACCACACCATACAAGTGATTTTCTCATCCATGCTGCTGTGCTCATCTTTTTTATTCCTCCTCTCCACCCTGCCCCAGCCCAGAGTTGTACTAAGCATTTGTGGCTTGTCTGCTGCAGGCTATTTTAGCCTGTATTTTACATAACAGAACATAAGTAGGGATTTAGGCTTTGAAGTCCTAAATTCTGATCCTCGCAAACAATGATTAAAGCCATGTAGCTGTGACATCACCTTAAATCTCGATGTGTGTATGTTTTCATTGTTACATGCTCATTCTTACCTTGATCAGAAATGTTTTATTTTTAGGAGTGCTGTGTTGCTAGGCAGGGAGTGCAGCAAGACAGCCGTGTTCTGCAATGCAGTGATACAGCTGACATTCAGTACACCCCATAAAGAACATCTAAAACGGCAAATTCTTTTTGTATCAGGCAGTAAGATCTTGCTATGTGAATATGTTTGTAGGACAAAAAGGAGAAATTGGATGCAAATAGTAATGGTTAATATATATATTTTTTTTGGTGGGGGGGGGGACTGTTGGTACTGCATTATTTCAGTGGTTGCTGTTAATCATTGTTAGAACTGCCATTGCAGGGAAGAAAAATAAAAGGTTATCTCTTCATCTCTGTTCTATATATTACTTAATCAAAACAGCATGGAAAATCGCTGTAGGAGCCTCTTATGTTCCGCAAAGCTGTTGTAACATTTCTTGAAAACCCAGTCCCAGTATGAATAGTATTTGGCTTTTCTCTGTAGCTCTACTTAATAGGGAGATTAGTTTTAAGTATACTGTTCTATGCTTTGCTGTGGATATTGCAGTGAGTGTTCTGTCTTTGCAAGATCAGAGCCTAAAATACGAACTATTCAATGCAAACCAGATAAATGTTCTGTTTTGAATGTCATACTAACCATGTCAATCTCAAGAACAAGTAGCAAGATAAAAAGCGTGACCTCAGGAAGTACTACTGCTTCTCTGACACCATATATTCTAAATCTTGTGATTTTTCTGCTAATGTTTTTATTGTTAAAACATCTGAAGATAATGAAAATCGGAGTTTTTTATACAAACTCCGGTAATGGATGAGCCCTCCTGTAGAGAATGTTGAGCAGGGAAGCATAATTAGAGGTAGCATCACTCTTTCAACACCTGTGTTCCACAGGCTTCATTAGAATTTGTACAAGTACAATTTGCTTGACTGTGACCTTAAAAATATGTCCTGCTAATTTAAAACTTCAGTGTGAATACTCCTTAAAGTATACAAATAATCTGCGAACTCCGAAACAGCTTTAATGGATGTGTGCCTTTGTGACTCAGCGCTTTTCCTCCTGTGTGTACTTGTTGATAGGAGAAATGCCCTAGCTTTTCCTGTTTGACTTTATCTGTGTTCTGATAAGGAAATGAGACTTGCTTGTATGATTGAGCTCTGTAGATGTTTACTGTTCTAGCTAGTTATGAGATTGTTTGTTTTTCCTAAGTAGACCAAAAACTTCAGCTATGTTAAAGCAGTTTCTGCTCCATAAATGCTTTGATAGAGAAATTAATAGTTAATGAATGATTGCTTTGTGAATTGTTTCAGAAATCTAACTGCATAACTAGAAGTTTCTTTTAGTTACCAGAGCTCAGTTGTTGTAATAGATTAATGTATAACTTCTTCTTAAGAAAGCATGAAGCAAGCAAGTAAAATAGCCAATTTTAAAAGTGCTTTTGAGAGCTTCAGATAATGTATTGACAAATGTTTTCTGGGGAAAACCTCAGGTACTTCCTGTGCCCCAGTGTGACGATGGACTGTCAAAGCTGTATTTTTTAACAGATCTTGTATTAATGATGAAACTGATTGTAGCTATTCTAGAAACTTAAATGAAGTGAACTGTGAGAACTAGAACATTTATCTGAAACTAGCTTAAGAAAATGTAGTTTTGCTGTTTGCCAGCTGAGAATGTTAAAGGATACACACAAATGGGAATTAGTTGCCTTTGGTGATGCATGGTGGACTCTGCTTGTAATTGAACAATGAGATGCTCATTTTTTTCCACTGAATAATTGCCTCTTGAAATTCAACCCATGTGCCATTTGAATTGCTCTGTATTGCACACTTTATGCATGGCAGTGTTTAATGTCTAGTAAGCTGAAAGATGGACATACATGGGCCCTCAAGACAAATTGTAGCTGATTGCATAAAGTAGGAATTTACTGGAGCAAGTCCATGGTCTGGCTGATCAAATATTTTGACTTCTGCACCAGACTCCGTTGTCATGTGTTCAGCATACAATTCCTGTGGACCAACATGAGGTACTAGCTTTTCCTACTGAAGTATTCAGTCTTAGTGCAATCGTTTTGCTTCTTGATGTCTACATTTGAGTTGCAAACTGAAGGATGATGTATTTTCTTTATTGACTGTAAATATGCCATGTAAATATTTGTTTATATTTAGAGGAAAAGCTAATGGTATTTCCCTATCAATTTCTAGCTATGCCATCTGTTGTTTGGTGCACTTTTATCAGACAATGATAAGAAACAGCTAGGCCACTGAGACTGAAGGCTTTTTTTGATATTCTTTCTTGACCTACTTAGTGAGAAACTTTGTAGACAGATGGAACCTATAGATGTATTTGTAGCTGATACTTAAAAAGGAGAACAATGTAAATATTAATTCCTGGTCAGTATGCTAAACAGATGGCATAAATGTTAACATTATACCTAGTGATGTGGAAAGAAAAAAATTGCTCTTCTGTGCAAACCACCGGAACTTGAAGGTAGAATGCAATGATTGAGCCTCTCTGTGGGAATTCTTTGAGCTGCATGGCTGTAAGTGTTTTTAGGAATGCATCGGCCTCTGTATTTCTGTTCCCCTTCCTCTGCTAGCCCCAAGCTATCTCAAGTTGTGTTAGCTGACTCTGCTGGAATACTTCCACCTGCTTACCTTTGGTGTTAGGAGGGTCGGCTACCCTGAATCCTTCCCTGTTTCATTTAACATGGATCTACTGCTCTGAAATGGCCACTGGCTTAAGTGAAGAAGTTCTTCCTCGATTTTTATCCTGTGCAGATGCTAGTCCCATCTATAAACTAAGGTCACATCATTCTAGATGGAGCTGACTGCTTTTTAAGACGATGTCTGGTTCTGTAGACAAAGGGAGAGCAGTGGCTATTGTTTACCTTGACCTTACCAAGGTCTTCAGTGTTGTCTTTCATTGTTTGCTTATTGCCAAATTGGTGAGTTGTGGTTTAGATAAATGGACTCTAGATTGGTGGAAACCTGCCTGGACCACTGAGGCCTCTGAGGATTGTGAGCAGCAGCATGAAGTCCAACTGATGGCCTGTTACTTGTGGTGATTCTCAGGGTTCTATATTGTACTGTGAGACAGAATAGACCCTAAGCAATTCACGTGTGATACCAATCTGGGGGCAGTGGTCCATGGGCTAGAGAGCAGTTGCTCTTCAGAGTCCTCAGCAGATCAGAGAAGCAAGCTGACAGGAAGCTCAATTTCAACAAAGGCACACGCAGTCCTGCCTTTTGGGATTAACCTCATGCAACAGTATGGGTTTAGGATTGTCTAGCTAGAAAGAAGCTTTGCAGAATAGGATGAGTGTTCTCCTGGACAACAGTTTGAACAGGTGTCAGCAATGAGTATGCTACAGTTGGCCTTCTTTGCTGCAAGGTATCTTAGGCTATATTAGCGAGGATATGGCCAGCAGATTCAGCAAAGTGATTTTTGTCCTTTATTTGGGACTTCAGACAACATATGAAGTACTGGGTTCGGTTTTGAGCTTCCTGGTACAAGGCACATTAAGTGGAGTGAGCTCAGTGGAAGATGGTCAGTATAATTAGGGAGCTGAAATACCTTGTATATGAGGAGAGGCTCAGAGATCTAGGTTTATTCAGTCTTCAGAAGAGAAAGCCAGGTGGAGGTCTTATTGCTTTCATAAGCTAACTACTTAATGGGAGTGTATAGAGAAGGCAGATTCTTATCAGAAAGGCACAGTAACGGTACAAAAGGTAATGGTTACAGGTTACAACATGGGAAATTTGTATTTGGAAAGTCGTAGCTGAGGATGTTAGGGAAATAGTGTTCAGATTGAGTGTAATCAGACGTTGGAACTGATTGCCCTGAAAGATGTGAAATCTCCATCTCTGACAGGTCCATTGACCTAGTAAGTCCTGTATCCCAAGTAGAAGATGGTCTTGGGCTGGAAGGGAAGCAAACCTCCAGATTTCCTTTTCTCACTTGATTTCTCTGTGATGCATCAGGCATTCCAGAATGTCTGCTGTTACATTGCTGGAGTTTTGAGTTGGCATAAAAAGGCAACGTCATTTCATTTGGCGGAATGTATGGTTTTACCTCAATATACGTAAAGAGGTATTTTTGCTAGAAATTGCTTAATTATTTATGCCCATATAAAGCAAGGGTTGGTTTTGAATAGACTAGTGAAGCAACTTTCCAAATTCACCTCCGCACCTTTTTAATACAGTCATGGCAAAACTCAACATCATATTTTTCTAGTAGAATAATTGAGCTGTCTGATTACATACTACGGTATTAAATGTAATTGACCATTTCCTTTTATTCAGTTGAAAGCATACAGGAATTCCCCAGGCAAAATTCTATGAGGTTTTCATTGAGCCATCAATTGGTTGAAGCTAAAGTTAAGGCATTGGTTCTATATTCAGTGGGTTTTATTTTTTATTTTGTTGTTTAAATCCTTTTTTTTTGTTTGTTTTTTTTGGAGTTAAACATTGAGTGCCAGGTCCAAGCCTGAGTGATGAGTTCCTCACTGAAGCTAATAAACAGTAAAATAATTGTGAACTGTAAATGGCATTTGAAAATCACTTCAGATTCCTTAGCCTTATAACAAAAAAAAAAAAAGATTCTTAGTGTGCAAAACCAAGAGAGGAGATGCTTCAAGAAGACTTTTTTAGCTGAGTTCAATCATTTGTTTTTTTCAGTTAGGGATTTAATTAACAGTACATAAATCTGTGCTGCAAATTTTCTACTTAAGTGACAAATCAAAAGTATAACAGATGAATTATGATTTTTAAACAAAATATAACATTTGATTAGCTTTATGGTTTAGTTTATACTCTGTTCATTTTTCCAAAATATTAGGGGGGAAAAAGTGAGAGGAGAAATAAACTGTTTTAAGATTTAGAGGTGCAAAAATACAAAGACATGATAGACAGGTACTTCTGTGCATCTGGGCTCAGTTCTCCATTGATCTCATTCCATAAGGAAGTAAATCACTGCATTTTCTTTGTTGATTCTACGTCTCTCACCTCTAATAATTTAGCAAGCCTTTTTTTTTTTACCCCTGTTTTTCTGGCTAAAGCGATGTCATATGAATAGGCCTGATGGTAAGTTACAATTTGCAGACATGCACCTCTAGTTGTATTTTTTTTTTTCTCCTGTACGAGAAAGGAAGATGTGCCCAGACAAGTAATTGAATGAGAAATACCTCAGAAGAAATACGTGTACCAGGATATGGTTTGGGTGATTCAGCAGGTGACTCTTCTTTGTGCTGGTTATGGAACAAGAGTTCATTGCCTCCAAGTGCTGAAACCACAAGCAGTATATGGTTTGGTATGTGGTTGTTTAGCTTCAAAGCCCAAGTGAGAGTTGATGAATTTGTACGACTGATTATTTCCTGCTATTTACTTTTCTGTTTTAATGTGAATAATAGAAGTAAAAGTTAGAAGTTCTCTTCCTTATAGATGTTTTTAAATAAATAAATAGAAACCCTGAAATAAATTTCTGACCTCATGTGACCAGTTGCAATTGGCTAGCCATAAAAGCACTGCACGCTAATTGATGTTCAGTTGCTTTATGGAAACATCATCTGTAGCCATTTTAAGAGTTGTTTTTCTCAACTATTTCATTTGCTCAGGCTGTAATTTGAGGTGAATGACCACTGATGCGTTAGAGGCTTAGAAATTCCCAGACAGGATGTACCAATGATCCTCTCAGACAAAGACCATAGTAACTTATTCCTAATCCTATATTGTAGCCTATCCTACTTCTCGCTGCTCTTCAAAAATGCTGCTTGCCTTTCAACTCCCATGTAAATCTCGTTCTGTCTCCCAGTTTGGGAATCCAATTGAGGAGTTCTGAGCGAGAAGCACATGTGCTTGTAGGCTTTAAGGGGATGAGATTTCACTGCATAGTGGTTGTGACAGCTTCTGATTTTATTAATTTTCCTCAGCTCAGGATCTGTGACTACCGATGCCAACCACACACATAAAATAACTTTGAAGTGTCTTACATACCACAGTTTGGGAACATCTGCTTAAAGTAGTGCAAGTGTTTGCGTGAACAAAGACTAAGTCTTCCAAAAGCAATCACTGAACTCTCATTTTTGGACGTAGAGACGTGTTGACTTAGTATGGTGTTTCCAAAGTGATTAATTAGTGCTCTGAACTAAGTTCAGCTTCACTCAGTCACTTAAGGGGGTAAAAAAATACACAACTTGGTTATTGGTTTTTCCTTCCACTTAAGAAAACATAGCAGTGTGTTAAGTACCACTTTGTGGCAACTGAAGATATGTCCCTCTTTGTAAAAGAGACTTCTGCATAAACACTTGACATTCCACACTGAGTAGTGTTGTTACTCATTCTTTTAAAAACCAATATAGAAAAACAAGAACATTATTTTAAAAAAAAAAACCTTCAGCCATCCCATGTAGCAGAGCTTAAGTTGGTTGTAATCCAATCAAATTGTGAGCGATTCGCTTATGTATAATGGTTTTTCAGATCTTTGACAGAAGATGTTGTTTTCTTTTTGTAACAATCTTAAAAACTCCCATCTACTTCAACAGTTGAGGGCTTGCTGAGCTAAATTTTGGGAATGGAACAGAAGAAAGTATACTAGGAAAGTTGAGGAAAACTATATACAGGCTAAACTTCAAATTCTTAGGTTATGTGAGTGTTTTAAAACAGCTTTTTATATCTCTGTGATATATGTCTTAGGAAAATATTGTAGAATCTAGCGTCGTCATTCTGTGAAGTGCTTTTAAAATCTGTTTCTTCAGTGCTAAAACTTCAGATGTGTTTAAGAATGCAAGGCTACTGTTAATGCTTTTAAAAGAAATATTTACTGTATGTGGGTGTGATATTGTAGGGAAAATAATCCAATTACTCTACAAGTTACATTTTGGAAAGCTTTTGCTCTGCAGACACAGCAGGCATTTTTGTATAAGCCAGCTGGATTGATTAATATCATCTGCTTTGTAAATAAAGAAGGCTGTCTTGATTCATTGTCCCTCTTTTGATGTCTTAAATAGAGAAATAGAATATTATGCGAGGTACTTAAAATTGAATTAGTTCTACAAATATGGGGGAAAAATGTCTTTACTGTTGCTTATAACTTTCCAGTTGCATTTAGCCTGACTTGTATACTTTGAAAATATTTTAAAGCCAGCACTTAAATACTGAACTCATTTCAGATCTAAAAAGCAAAGTAGGTATTTGCTTCTCTCAAACCATAGCAGAACAAAAAAAGTTGTCAGGCAGTGTCAGTTGATAAGGTGTTTCCGTTGCTGTTTTAACATTTGTATTAGTGATACAGAAGGAAACATTGATTGAGAATTTAAAAAAAATCAGCTGGTGGCTGATTAGACTTTTGAGTACTATGTTATGCAAGGTGGTTTCCTTCTCAGACAACTTCTATTTCCCACAGTAGTAGGAACAGGATAAAGAAAAAACAACAAACCTTTTGTTTTGCTGTACAGGCCAACTAATGCTTAACTTTTCTAAATAATAAAAAGCCTTTTTTTTTTTTTTTTTGCAAAGGAAAAAACTGTTTGGGAGAACACAGGTGTATGTGCGCATGCACAAATAGATTGCCTTTCACCAAATGGATCTGTGCTGCCTACTCGTAAAACGTGACTTGTATGTTCAGAATCAAAAGTTGGGGCATGGTTTCAAGAAGTACTGAATGTGTGAAGCAAATTGATCATTTCATTTTTGACCTCTTTAGCAGATGCCTGTCCATTAAAATACATACTGGATAAAACCAGGGGACGTTTCTACAAAGTCATTTAAGGTGCTTGGTCAGAGAATTAAATAGAACACACCTGGTGGAAGAGAGAGAGAAAGCTATAAAATCTGTTTATAAAAATCAGTAGTTTAAAAGTGTAGACTAGTAAAGAACACTTTAATCAATGCTCTAGGAAAAGATGGGATGGTGGAATATTGCAGTAAGTATTACAAGCTGTGTAGGAAAAATGAATTAGAACAAAGAGATAGATAACGATTAATGTGCCAAATGTTTGAGCCTTACACCTAGCTTTTCTAGCTTACTAGAGGAAAGTATTAGCAGAATGTGGTGTCAGGAAAAAGTGCTTGAGCAGGTAAACATGTAAAAATAGTATGTTTTCAGGCTCTACTCATTATGTGTTCCAGAACATATAAGGAATCTTATAGGCTCTTTTCTTGTAGGATTTGAATCTGTCCAAATTAGACCAAAACAGAACACAACAAAAAAATTGTCTGTGTTTGAGGGGAAGATTGTTTCTGTTCCCATCTCCCATCTTCAAACTACTTTGCTATTGTTTCATTTTATGTCATCTGCAACATGGTTTCTCCCTCTGCTCCTGCAAAGGAGGTGCTACCTCTGATACTACCATGTACTCTGTTTCCATTCCTCACTTCAAGTGGCAGTGCTGAGAAATGCCTCCCATCATGAAATGCATCTCATCTCTGTACAGTGGGGCTCAGACCAGTCTGCCACATGTATATGTGAAGGTTTGGTTTGGGGAGAGCCATTACCTTTTAGGGATAGTTTTCATTCTGCCTTTTAAGAGACCCTATCTGGAGCGCAAGATCTGGGGACATATTATCCGATGTCTGCTGGTTGCCCATTTTGTGTCTTCCTCTGTCTGATGTCTGGTACCTGACGGTTAGCAACCAGCCTGGTAAGAAAGGACTGAGACCCTCCCTCATTTTTAGTCTTTTACCTTGCTTTTCCAGTTTCAGCTTGTAATTTTTCCAGGCAGGAATATAGCCATATTGATCTTTGCCGCTTCGCTCCCAATGAATGTGCACACAAATTATAATCTCTCAGAGAGGACCTATTTGGTTAGGGGTCATAAATGGAAATGAATGGGGAGCGAAACCTATATCAGGTGGAAGGGGGCACATTCAAATGATATGCTAGTTGATATTTTCCATAAAAACATGGTTAGGTTGGATTGTTAACTAATCATTACTACTCTAAACTCAACTCAGAGCAATAAGGCCTTTGCAGTCTTACAGTGCTCTTCAAAATCATGTGCTACTGGAAACTTCAGGGGATCTTCTGTGTGTGAAATCATTTGGGGAAAAGTCTGTCTCCCTTTAATTTGATAATGGCCCCTAAGCCTACGGTTGCTGTCTTTCATAAAGTGGGTCACATTCCTTTCAGAATGAAAATAAAATGCGGGAATTTACACTTTATGTAAATATTTTCCATACTTGAGGTATCTCTCAAGTATTCAGAAGATTCTTTGGCTGCATTAGTCAACTCCATGCTCACAGCTTTATTAAACTTCAAGTTAGGGCCATATCAACCGAAACAAAGTTCAAGAGACTTTTGGAGGAATTGCCTTAATTTCTTCTCCTCCCCCCCAAAAAAAAAAACTATGCCTGCTACTACTGTGCCTTATGACCTGCCTAACAGGCATCCTTCTAAGTCATCTTGATCTTTTCCTTGAGGGAATTCCAGTCTGTACAGTGCTGTTTACTGACTTCGTATGTCACGACCACAATCTCTTCTTTCTATTTACTTCCATCAGAGAAAGAACTCAGTAGATGCTATGAAGACCTTTCTTAAGGTTCATCAAGAATTTCCATTTCGAGACTTAAAATGCAAATTATACCACGGGATACTTGTAGGTGTACTTCAAACGTATTGATATGTGGAAGGTTCTCTGGAAAGATAAGCAGTCGAGCTTATCACTTTCAATGTCACCACCATGAAATAATGCAGGAGGATTACATCTCCCTTAATTAGAAACTTAAGGCTTAACAGAGGGTGTAGTTTGCTTGGCAGCATCTGTAAGATGTCTAGGGAATTGCTTGTTCCATGTTTTAATAGCTTTATGTTTTTGTTTGTGATTTCATCATTGCAATCAGTAGTAACCAAAGCACTAAGACTGTAACGGCATTTCACTAAATGCTACTTTTTTAATAAAAAGTCAACCACAAACATTAAAATCCTTTAATATGGGATATTTACATATTAAGATACATATTAATGCAACAAACTGAACTCTTTTCCTCTCAAGACATTTATAATAGCCATAATGGATTTATACTTAAATTATATTTTCTTGATTTCCAGTAATTCAAAAATGAGTCTCAAAACCTGCTAATTTATGAGCTTGTGTGTAGCATTGCTACAGCATCACTTTGTCCATATGTTTATCTGAAATTAACGTTTATCTCTTTTCTGAAAATGTGATAATGGATCATGTGCTTTGGATTTAAATCAAAAATTTAACTCTCCTCCCACTTTAATACCTTGTAGGGGTATATTACATATTTAAGATAAGTGGAGCTAGAGGATGCAAATAATAAATAATTTTATAAAGGATGATTTTTATTATTTTTATGTCCAGCAATGATAGTGGTTGTAATCAAATGCCATACCCAAGTTTGATTTTTAGTTTTATGAACGGGATGAAGTATCTATAGTAGAAACTTTTTACTGTGCTGCTTGCAGGTTAAGTTGCTTCCAGAAAACAGGTTGAATGTCAAGTATATTGTCACTCGAATTTATTCTGCAAAGCTGGCAGCTATATATTTATGCATATGTAGTTGGTATATTACTCCTAAATGTTTGGAATGAAATAGTAGATTTTTTTGGCACTAGAATCTAAGGATGGGAATTTTGTTTGGCACATAAAAGCAAGAAGTTATAGGTTACTATGGTGCTAACTAGACTACACACCCATAGTTCCTTTCTGTTTCTTAAGAAATGCGTTATGGAACTCAATCTAGTTTATTTGTTAGTCACCCTTAAATTAAGCCAAGTTAAATTGGCAAACTAAGTTAAATAGTGTTATGTTTGAGGAAAAGAAAGTATTTGTAGTTTTCACAACCTTTCATGCATGAAGAGCAGGAAAACAAATCTGATACTGCAGACACTACTTTTAATAACTTCTTTTGTTGCTAAAGCCAGAAGTAGGCTAGGAAAGTTCACAGCAATGTAATAACTTTTTTTTTTCCTACATCTGACCTAGAAAGCCAGGCTCTCCTGAAGAAAGAATTGTTGGCAGTTTAGTGTCTTTCTTTTATGCGACGAAACAATATTAATTCTATTTCAGGCGTTCAGGCGCTCTGGATATGCTATGTGCCAATATACCGTGACTATTGCACTTGTTGTTTTAGCTTTGTACAGATTAGTGCCTTTTTCTGCCCACATACTAGTATTGTCATCATCAGCAATAAGCCTTTTTAATTCCCTTTTGCACCATAGAACTGGAGATGATACTCATTTTTCACTTTTCCTAAATTGGTAAATAGCATCAATCACTAACCTTTCCCACCACCTTGCCTCATTTTATTTCTTTTATTTTTTTTTATTGAAAGTATTTGTTTCATAGAGGGTAAAAAAAAAAATGGAGCTGTTAATGGAATATTAACATCTGTGGGGAAAATATAATAGTAATCACTCTCTGAATAAGTTCAGGAATTTTTAATTTTTGGCTGTTGGATTTGCAAATGCCATTTAATGTACATGGAGGGAGCTTGCAAAATCAGGAGGCTGCAGCTGATGTTGCTAAATATGTTCTACTAAACTCCATTCAGGCTCCTAGCTTGTATTAGTATTTGAGCTTTGCAGAAGTGGCTGAAGGTTGAGTGGCTGTGAATGTTGAGTTCTAGCATTCTACTGCTGACAATGTTGAGGAAGTGCTATTGTTTTTTCTTTACGTGAACACCATATGCTATCAACTACCATAGCTTAAAGGCAAATACATCCCTTCCTAAAGATATCCAGGTTGTAGAGCTAGTAATATTCACTTCCAGGTGGGAAAGAAAGCTGAGGGTAGTGTTGGATGGTTCTCTTATCTTCACAGGCCAACCTCTTCAGTCCTTTGAGCTACTGACTTCATTTCTGTATTATTTCTTGAGTTATTATATGATGAGAATGAGATTCCCTCAAGTTTGTACGGTTTTGGAATGCAGATATATAAAACTGAACTGTAATTATTTTCAGTGTTAATTTAGGCTGTATTTCTAAGTCTCATTCTTGCTTTCTAATAGTGTATTCTATGTTAGCAGTAGAAAATTACATTATAAAACATTCCATTCTTTTTAGACGATACTTTTTCCCCTATTTTAGGAAATATAATTTAATGCAAACAGAATAAATGAATTCAAACATATGAAAATGATTTGTAAAAAATCTTAGAGTGAGCCTAGTAAAGGTAATGGATTACAAAGTTTGTTTCCTTTAGCATCGTATACCAACACCATCACTGAGGACAGGCTATTATACACAGGTGCTATGTCACATGTGCAGATGAAAAAAGTTGAATAACTTCTGTGTTTGTAGAGCTGTTGGATGTAGAAAATTGCTGCAGATTTATTAAACTAAATCCAAAATTTATTTATGTGTAAATGCTACCAAACTCTTTTCAGAATTTTTCATCTCTGTTGGAGAAGTAGAGACATTCTTCTATTTCCTTTTATAAACTTACATGATGTATTGACTTGTAAACGTAAAATTCATTCATTGAGTTTTGATTGGCAGTTTTAATTATGTATTTTACAGAAATGGTGATGTGAGACGCAGCAAGGGAGAGGCATATAGCTCTCACTGAAAATTCTCACATTGCTGGTCCTTCTCTGGGCTGTACCTTAAGACCAGGGTGATAAAACAAAGCTCTGGTATTTGCTGTGCTCAGAATCAGTTGGTACTAAGTTCCACGAAACATCTCACAGCAACAGTATGTTTGGGGGGGAGAAAAAGAGTTATCAGAATGCTATGTAATTTATGAGCATAAATGAAGACAATCTTGATGAGTTTGGAATTTTCTTGAACAAAGGCCAGGAATGCAGGAAGGAAGTGGTGCTACTATCATTAACACTTGCCCTCTGAGCTCCCAAGAGCTCAGCATCCTCTTGTCCTCTGTTGCCTGAGCATTTTCCTCACTACCATGTTAAGACTAATGATGAGTTATCACTCTGTTGTATCAAAACTAATCTTTAATTAGGTGGATACATTTTAGAATGCAAACAAGTGTCTTAAATTGTATACTTGGGACTAAAACTTAGTTCCTGTTAGCAAATTAAACAAATGCAGTGAATACTTGCAACTTTTGCACAAAATATGTTTTTTTATTAATGACAATTGTCAAAGGAATATATTTATAAATGTTAATAATTCAAAAGCCCGTGCAAAGCAGATGGAGCCAGAAACATGAAATTGTGAACAGAGTATTTTTAAGTATTTTTGCACATTTTTTTTTTCTCATTGTATTTTAAATTGCTAAAGCTAAATGCATACGTGTCTGGAATTGGATTTTTCTTCTGTCCTATGTAGTGGACAGAAACAGTTGCTATAAATCTTCTTACCTAAAGAGCAATTGCATAAAAATAACTTGACACACATTTTGGGGAGGAACTGCTCAACTACCAGAAGTGCTTTTGCTTTTCTTCCTGGGTAAACCCCAAATATTCCAAGCATATGGAACAATTTAGTAAAAAATACATAATTATCAAACAGATCTGTCTTTGCCACCTTGAACATTATTTTTTGTGGCAGGGTGAATGAAACCTCATGTTTAGATTGTATTTCATTTGATCTTCTGCTGTATTGGCAGGAGATTACAAAAAAGAAAAAAAGACATGGCACTATTAAAATATGAGTTGTTTCTTCTAATAAGAACCTCAATATTCTTGATAAGACGTGGCACAAACTTCTAATTGAAAATTTAAAGCAAAGAAACCAAAATACGTTTATCTTGGTAAGGTTCTGAACAATCTATGTAATTGTAAAAACAAATTTAATATCATGCAGGTGTTCACAAACGAATATATGCACATTATTACACTCATAATAAAATAGAGCTGCAGAGAAATTTTATCTCTTGCCTTGTTTCTGTTATTCTTTTCTTTGTGAAGGCCCAACTCAGTGATTGCTACTTCTCCATTACCGTCTGCGCTCTGTGGGCAGCTAGCCTTACTGATGTTGTAGCCTTATCTGTAAAGAACAATTTTTACAGCGTAAGTAACGTGCTGCCAAAAATAATTTAGTATTCCCCTGGTTAAATGACTTCTGATTTCTGTTAATTAGACTATTTATTCTAAAGTCCTTTCAAAGCTGAGTTTTCTGGTTTAGCTTATACACTTCTCATAAAACAGCCATGCTATAGCATAGCTGAATGACTCTTTCAGCGGTGACTGAATCAGGAACTCTTGTCCTCTGTGGTTAGTGCCCCAGCTGGGAATCTGCCTTCTGATTTCAACTTTTGCAGTTAGGAAACCTTTTTTTCTTCTTCTGTGTGATAGAAAATATTCAATGGGAAGGATATGCATTTCCTCAACTTTGACTTATTTCCACTGAAGGGAAAGAAGGGGTTGAGAATCATCTGTAGCAAACAAAGTTATGAAACTTGGGTATAGCATATTGTGATACTGTAAAAATAGGATACATAATTTTCTCCACGCATGTATGTGTGTGCATATATTTGTAGATCACTCTGAAAGTAATACCTCCTTTTTTTTTTTTCCATGGAAATTGCAACAGATATAGAGTACAATAACACTGTTTGGTAGAACAAATTCTCAGCTACAAAAGAGTATTTTTCAACATAGTCACTCCCATTAACTATGCATTTCCATCAGTGATGAACAAGAGCCTGCATATGCCATGCTTGTAAAAATGTGCACCAGTGGAGGTGACGCACTGCTTCACAGCTGCTATGATGGCATCGTTGCTAGAAAAATGTTGTCCATGCAGTCCATCTTTCATTGGCCTGAACAGATGGAATTCAGAAGACACAAAATCTGGGCTATACAAGTGGATGTGGTAGGACAGTCCAGCCAAGATTGGCAATGTGCTCCATGGTCTTCAAACTGGTGTGGGGCCTGGCATTATCGTGTAGCAAGAGAAAGGTTGTCTTCTTCTCTGGCCTGACTCTGGAAGTTTGAGCATTCAGCTTAGTCAGCGTTGTGATGTAGTGGTCAGAGTTGATGATTTATCTGGGCTCTAGGAAATCCAGACGGATCGTCCCTTTTCTATCCCGAAAGACAGTGCACGTCACTTTACCCACTGGGGGCTGTGTCTCAAACTTTTTCTTCGATAGGGAATTTTCTTGTCACCATTCCATGGACTGCCATTCTGACTCTGGCTCGTAGCTGTGACATCATGTCTCATCACCAGTAATGATACGATCTGGGAAACTGTCACCTGTCATATTGTCCAGTTCATAAAATCAAGTTAGGGTTTTATGGATGTAGTTGGAATGGGTGCAGAGAAGTCCTGATGAGCATGTGTTACAGTGATGACTGGTTTTTTCATGTTTAGCTTGGCAAATTGAAGGTTAGTGGCTATGATTGCTGTTTATACCGGTTAGGATAACAGTGAGAAGTGAGCAGAGCTATTTAAGTTAATGGGAAAGGATTGTCATAGTAACAGATAGGAATAAGCTAGAGATGATAAAATTTATGCTGGTGATTTGAAGGTTCCTAATGACAAAATAAGCCTTACTGTAATTTCAGAAAAAAGAGGAGGGACTAGCAGTTCTTACGATCCTGCTTGATATCTGTTGTAGTGATGTTGTTACTAGGAGTTCCTTCCCAGTCTTAAATTCCTACTGCAGTGACTGTCTAAAAATGTTGCTGTCTCCCTTAAGATGTTGTGCCTTCCAGCTTAGCTTTCTAATGGTACTTAGTTGCAGTGAAGGTTAAATATGTGTCCAAAAGCATTTCCTTTCAAGAGGAAACGGTAATTACTTATGGACAGCCTTTCAAATGTCTTAACGGTTTTCTTGGAAATACAGATATGTGGAGTTCGCAGACACATGGAATTTGCCATTTGTTCATCTAGCAAATGCTAATATATTCTGTAAATCTGTGGAATAATGTTTTGTGGAAATGGATGGAAATCCCTTCTAAGTTGAGATGCTGCATGTCTGGACCTGACAGTTCAACATGCTGCAATGATACATGGGTACCTTCTCAGTTCCATGTCAGGGTACAATTCTAGAAAGATCCATCGTACTGTCAGATTCTCACAGTAAGTTATAATTATAAATAGTTAATTTAAAATAAATAAATAAAGCTCTCTGCAGGTCCATGCAAGTCGTGTAGCTCTTACGAAGAGTGAAACTTAGACAAGCAACTGAAATCTTGCTTTAGAAGTCTGAGATAGTATCTCTCATCCTTTGTTCTTGTGTGGTTGGCCTTCAGGGCAATCTGTTCAAGGCAAGAGCTTTCTTTGTTTATGTGAATTGGTGGGGCAATTAAGTGTGATGCCTAAGGAATACTGTTCAAATATCTGTCTTCTGAGGCAATGTATTAATGGTAATTTCTATCTAGATTCATCAGGCAGCTTTATTGATAATAACTGGAAGTTGTGACAAACATGAGTATTGTTTGAATTTGGAATGAAAGTACTGAGATAATTTTATGTAGTTGTTGGTATAGTGTCTGCTATGAAAAGGCTGTATCATTTCTGTGTGTAGAATTAGTGGGGATAAAGCCTTAACTGGACCGATTCTTTATATAATAAGTAAAACTCTAGATTAAATTTTGAATCTTGAAAGTGTAAAATGTTTTAAAATATTTTAAGGCAAAAAGGGTTCTGTATTCTGGAACTGGTGAAGTGTCTGGTAATTCACTGAGTAAACTGACCTTCTGCTTTATCTGTACTGTGGCTGTCTTCATGTTTCATGCTCAGTTCGTCAGCTACTTTTCTGAAAGACTGGTAATGTCCAGCAGCAAGTGTGTGTTAAAACTATAATATTTAGAAAAAACCCTTTAGTGTTGGAATACATGAAGAAGCTTTGCAAAACTTACAGCTATGATTTGTCTGTGTTTTTCTTTTGTCAGACCACATCTGTCTGAGAAGGGAAGTGTTTCCAGACCCAACCTGGGACAGCCTAAGACAGGCCTTGTGTCCCTGTGGGGGAAGAGTGGGTGACAGGAGGCGGAGAACATTTCCCTCAACTCCTCTTTCTGAATTTCAGCTGCTCTGTTGCAGGCCTCCTTCACACAGGGCTCCTCACCTCTGTCTCCTTCCCTCTTCCTTAGGACTGATGAATAGGATATAGTTTTCTGCTATGTCACAGCCTAACCCTTAACAATGAGCTATATAGCACTTACTGTTGATAATTCTGCTTTCTGATGCTTAGTCACAAAACACAGCCTTCTGTCCTGTGAAAACTCCGAAGTGCAGTCCTCAGAAGAAGTGTCTGGGTTGAAATTCATTCTAGCCTTTTCTTCTTTCCCTTTTTCTGTTCTATATGTAGAAAGCCATTGAAGTTTTTACATTGCTTTTCAGATTTGGACTATAAGCATTCTTAGATCTTTAATTCATAAGCTTCACTGTTCAGTGTAATGTAGTGAAGTTATCAGGAAAGATGATACGGAAATACTGTTCAACCACATTGTTTTATTTCATGTAATTTTCATATGAGGCACTAGAATATCTCTCTAAGGTTCCCAGTTATAAAATGTTTTCTGGATCTTTCCTGCAATTATCCTTGCAGTGCTGCTGAAGTCCGAGGTGCTCTGATTCTTATTTTGTAGTTAAGGAAATGGAGCATACGATGTCTGTATGACTTCTGCCGCATCGCACAGGAAGGCTCTGTCAGAACCACAAACCCATCCAGCCTCTCAATTTTTATACATATTTTTGAGAAGTTCTTCATTGTCTTCAACCTGTCTTCTCTCACACACACGCTTGTCCCTTGTATATGATGTGGTTTAGTTTATAGTCCTATATTAACTTTAAGAGTATAACAGTGTCTGTTACCAAGTGAAAAACACTCTGAAGATGAGTACACCGAAAATCTATATCAATCATAAGATTCTCTACTGTTCATTACCTTTCTCATTTTTGGATGCTTAAGCTGTCTTGAAATGCTGTCATGAGGTTGGGAAAAGTGAGTTTTGAAAACAACATCTTTCTGTTGCAGTTAAGATGTTACCCTTTAAGGATGTTTAACTGTGAAGTTTGTGATGTTTCTCCTACACAGCAGTGGAAATCCAGTGTCTTGTCAGCATTCTGGTTTAGGAAGCTGCCATGCTTTGAACTCTTCTCAAATACACTAGGTAGGTGAGATATGTTCCTGTGCAGCTACCTACCGCTACCTGTTCAGCTTTCCATTGGGGAGGGAGATTAAAGTTCACTTCTAATAGGCTTCTTATAGGTTAAAAAAGAACAGGGAGGGCAGATGGTTTTTCAGTAGAGGCTTTCCCATATTTCAGGTGTTAGAAAGCAGGTTTATGGTTTTATTCTTCCTGCTGTTTGGTATTTACCTATGTACTTATGCTCTTGACAGAACAATGGCTTCTCAGTACAACCAACTATTAAAATATATCTCGTATTTTAAGTGAGTTTTGTGATTTGTAATTGTAATTCAGTAAACGTGACTTTATTTGAAGTAAAACAACAAATAAGTTACTGACTTGTTGGTTCACCTAATGCAACTTCAAGACCTTTAAAAATGTTGCTGTTATGCATTTGTATGAATTCTTTCTGCAGATGTGCCATTTAATAAGTTTATTTGAATGATACAACATTTAAATGAAAATCTTGCTTTATAGATACTTGAATACAGTATGCACTCTAATATGTACAGCATATCAAAACTAGAAGAAAAATGGGGGTTAAAATATTAATGTAACAGTATTCCAGGATGTTTTATCAGCAAAGGATATACAGAAGGGTTTTGAAACCTCGTGATCATTTTATCAAGCATCAATATATTTTATATATATAAAACAGTAAGATCACTGTCTCATAAATAGTCTCATGATTCAAAACTGTGATTTCTGGGAAATTCACAGCTCCCTTTGAGTCTTGGCCAGTGAAATTTGATATAAGTTTAGACAGGAAAAAAAGGTGACAGTCTTGCCAACTTTTTGTCCATCTTATGATTTATAACTCTGAACCTTAGTAACGTACCCTTGTCATAGATCTGGAAATCAGGTAGCATTGGTCTGAACTCACAGAGGTGTTGATTTTGAAAGGGCAAGCAACAGACTTCCTTATGTTGAAAATAGCTTTTGTAATAAATTATTTAAGCCTAGTGTTTGATCACAGATAAATGGGAAATAGTAGGAAATAGTATTTTGCGCTTTGGACCTGTTTTTTTTTTTTTTTTTAGTAAATAATGATGGAAACAAAACGTCATTTTAAAATTAGATTGGATTTGTTAGGTTAATCTGAAATATCACAGATTTGAAAACCATACCTCTCTGCCTTTGAAAAAATGTTATGCACCGTCCTTATTTGTCATGTATATTGATTATATATTGATTGTGATGAAGAGAATATTTTAGACTCCTGCAGCAATTCAAGTAATGTGTGCTGCTTTTCCACTTTTCTGTTGTTGAGTGTAAAATATGTATGAAGACTTGTCTGAAGTGTAAGTACAGTGGTCCCTTGGGAAGTTCTGTAGCTGTACCTTGAGTAATTTCAGCGCAACGCTGGCAAAATATTTACTTGGTTTTTTTTTGTTGTTCTGTATGTCTGTTTTCATCTGTGTTTTCCAGAACATTTAAGGGCAATTCTTAATAGAACCTAAGCGTTGGAAGTTCTTTATTCTGATTATACTGAAGTACAAATCACTGGTTGCAACCTGTAGATGTTTCTTTTGTCTTCAGATACTTTTACCGCTACTTTCAGAGAAAAGATTTTTTTTTTTTTTTTTTTTTTTTTTCTTTTNTTTTTTTTTTTTTTTTTGCCTCACTAGCCTAAGCGTTTTGGGGTAAACCTTATGTTTCTTTCTCCTTTAAAGAAAATTTCTTGCTGCCTCAAATGTCCTCACAGATGGCTAGACTTATGCTCTCTCTGCCATATCTGACTGTTCAACTGATGAGTATGCATTCTACTTAGGTTGAATTTTGGTTAAACTAGAAAGTTCTGGAGGACTGAAAATTCAGAACTGGAATATTTTAACACTTGTACTGTGGCACCAAAGAGCTCCACTCTGAGACACGGACATAAAATCTAAATTGCAAGCTAGAAAATTGTGGTTTCTAGAGATTTGTATGCATCAGTAGGCAGTCTGTATCTGTACAGCAATTGTAAACCCTTGGAAATTCCAGAGCTGGCCTCGTTAGTCTTTTTTTATTAGTGAAAATATTTTTTCAGACTTTCTTTCTTTCTTTTTTTTTTTTTATGATCTTCTTCATCTCTCTTGTTAAAACTTGTTCTGTTACACGTTTTTCTCCCTCAATCTCTTTTCCTTCACCAGCCATAACACAGTAATACTTCGTTGAAAGTGTTCACAGTGATTTGTGACAACTGCCTCATGGTGTTTCCTCTCTCTTGAACCAAGAATGATTTCCTGGAGACCAGATGAAGAAATATGTCTCCCGTGGCTCATAGGTTCTTTCAATTGCTTGTCCTAAATATGTGGGCATCTTTGTATGTCTTAACATTAGCTTAAAATAAGCTCAGGAATCAAAGCCCAATGACCTCTTAAGGTTCAGGGTTGTCTGTCACCACTTTTTTTCAACTTCAATTTGTACTTTGTTATGGAGATATGAAAATATATATAGCTCTTGAATAAGTTTTATTGGTATTTTCCTGTTTTAAGAGGTATTCTTTAAAAAGTGGGTCCATTGTTTTAATTTGACGCATTTAGTCATTCACATGCATAAGAGGAAAAAGATGCTCTTTCATTCCCAAATGTGCAATGTCACCCACATTTTACTTATGCTTATAAAATTTGGTCATTCAGTTTTCAGGGCTACTTTTGTAATTTGTTCCTTGCATGTATTTTTCTTGACTGTGTTAGAATTATTTTTTTCTTTTTTATATTTTTAGTAATGTGTTTATGTTTTTCTATTTTGATACATATTGTTATACATCCATTTAGTTTTCTGTAATTTACAAGCTATACTGTATATTGTGACACAACTTACAAGGAAAACTGCTCTTACATTTCCTCTTTAGACATGTAAGAAATGAAAATGCTAATTTACATCAGACTTTCAGGTTTAATTGTTAAAGATGGAAGAATGATTAGAGGCCAAGGTATCAGAATTGGAAAGTCAGGATTTCTGCAATATTCAATATTTGTAGCTATTTTAAATAAGGATAGCGCTTCAAAAGTATGATTGTGTGAAATCTCTCATTGCAGAACAGCAAGAGCCATCTGACCAAATAAGTGACAAAACTTTGCTATGTTTGTAAAATAATTATAAATTTAATTGATTGTTAGTTATCAGAATTTTTGTGAACAAAGTGAGATTAACAACAAGATACATTGCCTTTTTTTCCCTCCCTATTTCTGTGGAGTAAATAGTTGGTTAGCTGTTAGCAGGATATAAATAAACAATATGAAGCTAGCTTGAAAATTATTTAGAATTTATAGATGAAGGAGTAGAAAATGCAAAATTTAAGTATGCGACATTTAAATATGCAAAATACTGAAAAGTTTTTGTTCTAAAGTAACATTTTACTTGTATCTGCAGCCTGCACAGATGATCTTACATAACTGAAACTTTACAGTATGGTAATTCTGAATTGTTTTACTTGCATCTATAAGTACAGAGCAGTCCTCAGCACGTCAGTTTTATTAATGAAATCTACGGTTTATACTCTGTAGTACAAAAGTAGCTCTGCACAAAATACACAATTGGTGCATCTTTTTATGCATCTTTCTAAAAAGAAAATATTTAATTGCATATTTTTTTCTTTCTGTGACTTAATAGCTTGTAAACATTTTTCCCTTTACAATCTCAGAGATAGTGGATGCAAAATATTTCATGTAATCCTAAGTAATGGAGATAACTAAGGTTGCATGTAGGTACGTGGATAAAGAATATTTTCTCCCACGTAAAATGGATCTTCAGCCAGTATTGCTGAAGCAGCTTAGCATATGTTAATGATTTAGGCAGGAGTTTAATATTAAACTCAGTTTTCTCAGTAGTGCTCTCCTGGCCTTTAGAAATGTCTTGTTTTGGTTGATGAACTTTGTGCTCGAGCTTAGTATTTGTTTCAGAGCGAGTAAGACCACCCCCCTCATGAGAACTCATGTTTGTTAAAGTAATCTAGAACAGGCTAATTTATAATTCTACTGAAGAGGTTATGAAACAGTCTAAATTGGCTCTGACCGCAAACTTTGACCTGTTTGGCCTAATTGTGGGAACTGTGCCAAGATTTGATATAAAGCAGTTCTGGGAAGCTCTTTAAGATTAAATTCCAGGACTGCATGACTGATGTGCTAATGATATACTTGTGATATTAGGCAAGTGTTATTTCAATACAGTTTTATACTTGAGCACATTGTTCACCTAAAAGTAAAATGATCTCCACTCAGATTTAAGTAATCGTTTTCATCTCAATATGATTTTAAAAGACCCAGTTAAAGTGTTGTATCTTGGTCTGTTTCTGCGCACAGCACTGCAGTGAGCTAGCCTGGCTTCTCAAAAACTTTTTGCTATGGAAGAGAAAAGGTAGCAAAGGTCCTAAACGCAGTAGCTTTCTATGATTTCCTGAAACTTTTCAACCAGCAATTGTTGAATTGATATGCATTCAGCCTTTTCATAACACATATGTATTCAGCCTTCTCATAACACATGGCAGGTTTAGGTGAACTTTGAGATGGCAAGTCTGTTTAAGCATACGTTTCTTCACTGATTTAATAATAATAAGAGACTTTTGGTGTGGAAGTGCTCAGGTTTCAGTTGAGAATAATCTCTGCAGACTCCACAGCTGAGAACCAGTAAATGTGATACGCTTTATTCAGTTATGCTGGGAGAACTTTAATTCACTCAACACAGAAAATATATATGTGTATATATATTTAATCTCTTATGATTTATTTTTTTCTTTTGGATAATTTTCTAGGACACTTTTTTAAATTAAGTATTTTCAAGCTTTGAGGAAAATTATGAAATAGAACACAATTTTGCTGAATTTAGTATTGCCAGTGTTATGGGATGTTGCTGGCGATGCTCATCTCTCTTTCTATGGCCAGATAATAGAATGTTCTGTAAGACAATAGTGTTGGTACAGGTAGTGCTCTCACATTTGCTCTGTGACAAAGTTGAAATCCTCTGCTATTGTAACTGCTTGTTACAGCAGTAAGTAAGGAAGGAATCACTATTTCCAGTATTCCTGCGGAAGGTGTTCAGGTATGGGGATGGTGGCTACTGTATGGTCTTTGTTTTTTGTAACCTGAACTCAATAGAATATGGGAGATGAGACTTCAAAGCAGCTGACTCTCGAATGAGGAAGTAACAAAGATTCTCTCTGAGCACAGAAGTGACAGCCTGGATGGAAGAGGATACCAGTTGTGAGTTACAGATGCCAAAAAGAAACCCTAGAGATCAAATGTTTAAAGGTAGAAAAAGGCCTTTTACATCCTGTTCTAGGGCTTCTGTTGAAGAATGGACAGCATGAAGATGAAATGAAGTGGTGCTAAACTATTTATTTATTTATATCATTGTTCTTGTATTCTTTACTATGCTCCTGTTGCTGGGAGTTAAGATTAGAATTTTACATATTGTGTATGTAAAATTTTCTGTTACTTTGTTGGTAACTGCTCACAGACTTGAAGGTATGGTTTCCAAATGGATTTGTTGAGTAATTACAGTTGATGTTAAATGCGTCTTAGTTTGAGGACTTGGCCTGAAGAGATAAATAATCTGAAAATTTTCTCCTATGAAAGTGAAAGCTAAAGATATCTTGGGGGAAGTGCAATTTAAAAAGCCAGTTTGCATCTAGATGCGTTGTTATTCCTAAAAAACAGAAACATCAGAAACATCAAAGCGTTCTAGTTGTCTGCATCATAACAAAGATTAATTTCTGAATATCTCAACGGATATTTCCTGAAATTCATCTTTCTGTCTTGTATTACTAGTTGATTCAGTATATTGCTAAGAACTCATGCAGTGTGGGATATATCCCAAAGCAGTTTTTCATGTTGGATATTATTCTCTGGAAAGCAGGACGACTGCTTAATAACTTGCTTCTCTTAAATAATTATGTGGTTTTAAAATGAAAGATGGCTTTTGTCAGTAATTAGAACTGAATTGCTTGACTTCTGTTCCAGACCTGAAGAAGCAGTTGTGTCAGATAATTTTTTTCCCCAGACATTTTTCATCTAGTAAAGTATACTACATCTCTGTACAAATATCTCAGATCTCTCAGCCAAATGTAGCTTTTTTTCTTTTTTTTTTTTGAGAAATAGTGAAAGTGAATAGTAGGTCCTACCTGTGTTTCAGGTTGTTTTGTCTAGCCATATTTTTTTCTTTTTTCTTATGAAATTGGCTTTTTGTAGTACCAGCTAAACTTCCCCCCCACCCCCTCTAGTAAATGTCGTTTAGCTTTTACAGCATGGGTATCAAATTTATGAAAACAAGGAAAGAACACACCTACTCGAACAACATTTGCACTTCAATTTTATAACCCATTTTTAATTTAGATCAGGATGATAAAAACTTTCCTTTCCATATGAGTTAATGTTTCCCGATGTAGTCTTTGAAAGTGTGGGTGTTTTAGAGCTGTCAATTAGTGATGAATCTTCCAAGTCTCAAACCGTGAAGCCCTCTGTAATGCTATCTCTTCATCCTACCTGTGGGTGTTCAGAGCACCCATGTAGTAGTTGGGTGGCTTGTGGCAGCCACTGACACGCCAGTAGTTTATCTGTCAGAGCAAGGTAATGTGGTGGGGTTTGTCAAGAAATGTGCTCCCCTAATGATATATGATATATACTCATTTGCCTATTTAAAAAACAGTCAGGGCAGCATTCACAGAAATTTTTATGTTCATCCTAGTAAGCATTAAGACTGTTACTAAATATAGTGAATGAATGTTATAAAGGCTGTGAAGCATCAGTGTCAACCAATTGTCATTAGGAAACACTCTCATTAAAACGTAACTGATAGCAAATGGCTTACCCTGCTGTATTTTCATGCTCTAATAGTCTTTCTTATTTGTAATAGTATGATATATATTAAACTGGGAGGAGTGGCTGACACACGAGAAGGCTGTGCTCCCATTCGGCAAGATCTGGACAGGCTGGAGAGTTGGGCAGAGAGCAACCTGATGAGGTTTAACAAAAGCAAGTGTAGAGTCTTGCATGTGGGGAGAAATAACCACATGTACCAGTACAGGTTGGGGGATGACCTGCTGGAGAGGAGCTCTACAGAGAGGGACCTGGGGGCCCTGGTAGACAACAGGCTGGCCATGAGCCAGCAGTGTGCCCTCGTGGCCAAGAAGGC
>WBMW01000433.1:200349-211317 GCA_013396635.1 Penelope pileata
ATATATATATATATATACACACACATATATATATATAACTGTGCTTTCCATGTTCTGTTTTCTGCAAAAGGCTTAGGTTCCAGTTCAGCCAAGCATGTAAGGTGATGTGTACCTGCGTGCATGCCTTGCTGGTAGTGACAAATACAGCCACACCAGTGTGTAGGCTGTTGTATAGGCCCTATAGCTCTGAGGTGATGGATGCAGAGTGTTCAGTAGACAACCTTGTATAATTCCTTTCCCTCATTTATTATTTGCACATTATAAAGCTGTGTGTAATTCTGTCTAGTGTGTTTCAGAATGGCAGGCATGGTTACATATCTTTACTTGCAACTTACAAAGATTCTCAATAAGCATACAGTATAAATTAAAAAGATAATAGGTTTTCTTCTTCCAGTGGATTTCGGGGGTCTTTAGTATATGTCTGTATGTCCTTTTAAAATAAAACATAGGAACTAATATTACTCTATCTTTCAACTACTTGAGTTAAAAAATGAATTTGCAATTGTAACTCTATGTGACCTTTTTGACTATCTGGTAGGAAGAAGAGCATTAAGGTTTCAATTTTGGAGAGAAACTCCTGATTCATTAATCAGTTAAATTTTTTTTTTCTTTTTTTAGAACGTTTTTTCCTCTGTGGTGCCTTTGAGGGATATTTTAATGAAAACTGTCTGCCTTGAAAGTTATTAGCTGTAGTGATAGCTTACAAAAAAACCTGAAAGGCATAATTTATCTTTCAGTTAACATACGTAGTGTAAAATATCATTTAATGTATTTGAAAAGTAAGTAGAAGTTCTGTAGGATTCTTGAGTAGCATTCTGAGAAGCTGAAATTGAAGGCTTTGAACAGGTTGAAAAATCATTTGCCGTTTAGGGTGAATATGTCATTTTTGAGATAAACGTTGGTATTTTACAGCAGTGCAGTTGCTTTTATAAATTGCCCGTTTTGCAGCTTACAGAATTTTTTCTGATTTTTTTTTTCCTTTAGCTTTGTGGTAAGGGTTAAAGTATAATTACTCATGTAATTTTAAGCTGTCTGCACATTGCAGATCCAGTCAGAATAATTTCAGATTTGGAAAATTGTGGCTTGATTTTTTGTTGTTGTTGTTTCTGTTTGTTTGTTTTATTGTTTGGCGGTGTTTTTTTTTCTTCTTGTTATTGTTCTGTTTTCATTTTGGAACTATGTGGAAAGTATCTGTCTTATGAGTTCTGGACAAATTGTGAGTATCTGGGTCTCCTTTGTAGCAGCTGGGAATGATTCTTCATCCCTTATCCATTGAGTTTGGTTTTTTTGTGACTTGAATTATGGTTATTCATGGTTATAGTAGTTTAGCTAAATTTGGAAAGTGTGCTTAATTGTTAAAATGGTTAAAATTTAAATATGGCAGGAAAAAGAATCCTTATGTTTTCTAGTGGTAAAGCGTAATGACATTCTTAATGTTTTCTTTAATGTGTAATGTGCACGTAGGGTTCCTCTGTGTCTCTTTCCTCTCTCTGAAGGGAGCTTTAGATCTAGAGCAGGCACTTATCTGAGGCACCACAGTTAGATGTCTGAAATTAGATTACACTTAGTTTTAATCTAATTTTAAATGTTATGCCTTGAGGCAGGAGTGTTGTTACGGTGTTTGAGATGGTTGTATGGAAACAAAAATGCTATAAAGAGTGACAAACTAAAAGTGTTTCTTCTAGAAAAGGGGAAGGGAAAGACAGAAAATAATTAAATTTTGATTGATTTCCATAATACTGATTCTGTTGTGAAAGTGTCATAGAATTAGGTTGAACTATCTTTAAGGGTAGTGCAAAAAGCCTGACAATGAAACTGAGGTCTTCCATTAGATTGACTTCATAAGCATTTTTAAAATACATTTTTTCTTACACAAAGTTGTGTGAAATTCTAGTGAGCCTTTCAAAGACCACTCAGTTTTTATCTTTCTTTTTTTGTAGTTGCATTAAAATCTTCAAATTCTGCAAGACTAGAAAGAAATGGCATTCAGGAAAACAGACCAGCAAAACTTGGAGAGGGAATGCAGATCTTGGAAGGAGAACTCTTACTGCAGGTATGTTTTACAGCGGATCTGTTATACATCCATTTAAATTAAAATAATATTTTACTATCTTTAACGTACTATTTATTCACTAGTGAGATGGGAAAAGGCAATTTTGCTGTTATCATATTCTTGCCTCCTTTAGGTTGGTATTATTCTACTTTTGCACTTTTTGCTGGAGGTACTGTGACTTTGAAGAGTGGTTTTTGGGCTATAGGGTCTTCTGAACCCTTGTTGTAAGTTGTTTCTTAGGGTTGTACTCTACCATCTTTTTTGATCTTTTTTAATATTAATATCTTTATTGACTTTTATGAATATCGTTAGATAGATCAGTCACGTACTGCAAATTTGATGACTAGAAAAAAAAAAACCCTTTAAAAGACCTTAGGCTTGCAGGAATATCTTGATTTCTCTTCTCTGGGTTTGAGAGAACCCAGAGTTCATAGTGCAGGTTCAGGAGATATTTAAAAATTCTTATAGTAAATTTTAGCCATATGAAACGCTGAAAATGTATTAATGAAAAAAATGATTTTTTAAAATTATTTAGTTTATTTTAGCATCCTAGCATGTCAAAGGATATGAAATAAAATGGTGCAACATTAGGTCCACAATAGCCTCAAGAAATGACTAAGATGAGCATTCCCATATTCTAATTAGTTTCACAAAGTATATTTTACTGTGGTCTTTAGCTCCATTTAAATATGTTAATAATCTGTCTTGTACACACATTTTTCCCACTGGCATATCAGAAGTGTCAAATATTAGGTTGATCAGTGGCAGTGATTGCTTAGAATAAAATAAATTTGACTGTTCAAAGTGTAGAAATGAAAACAGCTACTGAGAATCTTGCAAAACATTTACTGTAAATTTAATGCTAGTGGAAAATTTTTTCCTAACTGATGGAAAAATTAGGATATGAGTGTAATTTTCTAACTTTAGTAACGTATGACAAAGAACTCTAAGGGAGTTGTTAGAGCTAAGCAGCTAGTTATGCTGTACCTTTTTAGGTAATTTAGATATGTTTACATTGGAGTTGTCTAATTGCTCAATGTGAAATTTAGTTACTTTTGATGCCTACTAAATAGAAGTTCTATGATGAAACTGCTGAAGCAAAAGGCTTTCCAATACGAAAACAAAATAGATTGCATATTTATTACTGTAATTCTGACTGCTTGGGAGGTGAATAAATTTACTGAATTACTTAACTGAATAACTTGATTTGTAAATATTTTATACTTAAAAAATTCATTCATGAAAATGAATAAGCAAGTAGACTTCTCTTAGGGAATATAGAAATAAATTAAGTGATGAAAATGGGAATTATGTAGAAGATATTGAGTGTAAGTAAAGATAAATAATTGTAACAATCTTAACATCTGTCTAAGCTCAGAAGTTTTTTTGTCACTTGTGTTTTCATAAAATACAACTGCTGATGAATATTTTCTTTTTATTCTATATTTTTTGCAAAGATGATATGAATATATGCCATATTGTTCGTTGGTTTTTATTTGATCATCACCTAATTTTTTCTTGTTTCATAACAAATAGAAAATTGGGACGTTTTCGCTTTCCAAGATTAAACTAATTTTCTTACCAATTCAACATATGATGAAAGTAGAGATCAAATACATCACGGTGCCTTCCTTAAAATTATGCTGTACCTCCCTTATAATTACTTAAATTGTTTCAAAGTCTTACGTTAGGTGTATAGTCTAGTACACTTTATGTAAGCTTATAATATGATATACAAGTGGAATTTCCAGCCTCTCAGAAATTTTTAAAACATCTTAATTCTTACTAATAATGAACAATTTTGCAATTGCTTTTGTGTTTAGGAGTATTGAAAGCATTTTTGTATAAGCAAAAATATTATATCTAGTGCTCTAGAATATTAAACTCACTGAGAAATTTCATTATATCTCTCAAGATAATTATTTTAGGATTAGATTTTGCCAAAACTTCCATAATAACCGATACTGCATTTACTGACATACCCTGGAATGCCTGCATATTTTAAGAAATTTTCAGCAATATTTTGTAATAGGTTTCTGGGCAAAAACAGCCTTGTGTTTTACCGGATTTTTGGCTTACCAAAGGTATCTGATTTCTGCTGTAACAGTCTCAAAATGAACTGTCTGACAGAGCCACTATAAAATGTGATTGAATTCCAGGTACAGGAACCATTTGCCTTTTTCACGGATTGGATGAAGGAGAATCTTCCTTAGCTTTGCATGAAGCAGAGCAGAATAACTGATTTTAACATGTGGCACAGAATTAGACACTACATTTCACAGAAGTTTTGTATCAACCATGTGAGGTGAAATTCACTGCAAAGTAGGTCAGTGGAGGACACAAGCACCTGCCGTTGAAGCTTTCCTACTCCTTTGGGATTGGTGTGAACTTTTATCAAACCCAAGGATTTTATGTAACTGTTCTGAGACACTGCTTTGAACCTCAGAATCTCTTGGATTTGGCTTCATTGTTTCAGATTTTTTTTTTTATAAGCTCATACCGTTTTCAGATAAAGTTCACTAAACTTATATGTGGAGGTTTTAAAGAGCTTGTGACTATGAATGAGGATAGATTAGGAAATGTCAACAAATTAAATAGAAGGAACTCACAGAATTTTAAATCCAATCTTTTAATCAGATAGTTAACTTGTCTTAATAAGATGATAATAGTAAAATAAAGATAAATAGTAAAGCAATATCCCTGCAAAATATGGAAAAGTAAGTATAGTGGTTACCATAGTATGGTGCCCTGGGGGTTAATGGTTGTGGAAGAATGATGCTGTTTCATAATAAAAATATGTTATTATGTTGTTACAGTAACAAATTGAATATCCTTCACTTTACATTTTCTTATAGTTATGATAATTTTGCATAATGAAGAGTTTTAAAAATGTTTTTTGGGCACACTGGCCAAATTCGACTTTGAATGCAGCTGAGGAAATCAAGTGGCACACTTAATTCAGTCCCTCGAGACGCCCTTTTGTTAAATCTTGACTGAAATCCACAGAAGTATATCAGCACCTTTCAGATGAGCTGCCAAGTCACAAATGTTCTGTTTGCTATCACAACAATTGCCATGAACCATATTGATTTGAAGCTCAGATAAATGCCCTTTGCATGACTTTGAACAAGGAGCCACTCAGTCTGCTTCTTCGTGGAGGGGGAAGTCTCTTCAAAAACATTGTGCTTGCAACAGTCAGCTTGTGCAGAGGTCTTCTATTTTAAGTAAGCTATAAAATGTTTGGACTATATAGGGGCTTTTGATCACTTGATTTCCTGTCCATTTAGGCCTGTCTGCACTATGAATAGAAGAGGTTTTGGGAATCAGCTTGTGATTTTGCTCCTTTTTGTGCTGCAGCCATTTGAACGTCCTGAAGGCTTCAGCTGCTCAAGCATTGTGAACTGGGGTTGTTACTAGATAAGCATATAGCTCTTTGTCCTGCTGCCCCTCAGCTCCTACAGTCAGGAGTAAATAAGTCATCAGCAGGTTTTAGCTTCTCCCCTGACTCCTTTCCTGGAATTTTCCATAACTTTTTTCTTCCTTAGATGCAATTTTCTTTTATTATGTCATGTGTACTTTAGAGAGAGATGATAACAAATCCTTCTGTTTATGCTGTTAGATAATGATATGTTTTTGCATGCTTCTCATTTTATTGTGACACTAGGGTATAGGTAAACTTAGAGCCACAATAATAATCTGGAGTTTTGTCTTTGAAGCTGACAAATTGGTGTGTTTCCTCCTCAGGCATTAAATGGCTTTGTATTAGTTGTGACTTCAGATGCTCTGGTTTTTTACGTCTCATCTACTATCCAAGACTACCTGGGGTTCCAACAAGTAAGTTTTTTGGATTTGTTTTTTGTTTGTTTGTTTGTTTCAGAAGTTTTAGTTAGTTTCTTTGGTTTCTGACCAGCTTTCATAGTCAAGACCTGGTTAGGTGATAAAATTCACAGCTAGATACTCTGTGTTGGATCACTTTGAAACTGTGTTACTTTTCTATCAGTTTACATAGCCAAAATGGGGTCTCAAGCCAAGCGCAACAGGAATATCATTTCCTAAGCTCAGTTAGGCAAGATAGGAAATTTTCACACTTAATTACTCTTTACTGGAACAACTGTTTGAAATTTATACTGTGGTGTTACCCAGTTTATGATGCTGAATGAGACATAATTCAATGGGAAGGTAATTATTTTAATGGAGACCTTTCACATAAAACTGAGTCCATATGCTTTGAGGCTTTTTTAAGAATCTATTCAGTGATTTTAGTAATCTGAGATTTTTTAGTGCACTCTTTCTCTCCATTCCTCCCCACACATTTATTCATTAATTTAAAACAAGCATTTGTTATTTACGGTTTACGGTGAAGGTCGTGTATGGCCTTGCAAACCAAAATAGTAAAGACCAAGATCCAGAGGTCACATGTTCTCTAAGGAATGCAGCTCCTGGGATTAGTTTGTTAAGCTGCGCTGATTCTTACCTCTGCGTGGGAGGCAGGTAGATCAATGAGCAGACTGATCCAAAGATGGCCCAGGGATGCTAACTTTGGCAATCGCTGCTCCTTTCTTCTTCCTGTGTACAGAATTTCTGTTAGCCAAGAGCCTCCTTCCCGGTACAGCCCTTCTCTAGGTGATACGATATAGAACTGATATGGGAGTTTGTAGTTGAATTACTGTGCATTGCATAGATGACAGAAGTGAAATTTGGCTTAAAAATAAATACATTGGTATATAAACTGAATAACCTGTGCTATGACATCAATTTTTAAAAATAAAATGTGCTGAATTATAAATGACCTATGCATTCAATCATGGGCTACATCTCTGCAAAATACTTCTATGTTTACTACACTTCTTTGGTGGTATATTTCCACATCTGTAGTTATCAATTTATATCTGTTTTCACATCTGTTGGGTGTATGGGATTATGATAAGTTGCTGCCTAAAAATAAGGGGAGACTCTGCTTGGTCTACAATTTTAGCTCACTGATAAGAGTTTGGAGAATGTTTGTGTAAAGGAAAATATTCCAAACAAAACATCATTATTACTTAAGTTACAGATTGTTTCAGTGTTGGGAAACGAAGAAAAACACTTGGAAAAAAATTGTGCACAAAACTTGTATAGCGATGCCAATAAATCAAGTACATGCTATAGAAGGGAAGTCTTGAAGGTCCAAAAGTTTGCATTTCTGGCATTTTTTTCTGGAAAACATTGATTCTACTTTGAAATTTATCAAAGCAAAATTTGAGTTCTGCTTTTGCCAGCTCATCTTAATTTACTTAGATCTATGTTTTATTTTAAAACATGTCATGTTTATATAATGGCTGGATTTTTTATTTACGTAGAAAACAAGCTATTTAATTCCTTTCAGTTGACTTATACTTTTATTGAATGTTATGGGTGTTTTCTCCCTCTTAATTTCTTTCAACAACTGATCCTGGATGTTGTAACAGTGTCATTTAGATCTCATTCCTAGCTGTGCAAATAGTGATGATATGAGTTCTTAATAATTACAGATTTTAATATATTCTTATGGAGTAATAAGGCAAACAAAACTAGTGTTCAATGTTGGCTTAGTTTTGGAAGTTCTGTGGTTCAGGGTCTTCAACTTCATTTGTATTCCTGTAGCACCTAGAATGGGTCAGGTCCAAGTACCAGCTGGCAAATATTTTATTTACCAGTATGTAAGATGAAATGATTTAAACAAAACATAAGCATAACAGTTCTAGACTTGCTTAAATGAAAACAAGTTAAAAAAAAAATCAACCTTGAAATTTTTTTTTTATAAGGTAATATGTTTTATTATTATTTTCCGTATTTGCAGTCATGGGCATGACTAAATATTTCTCTGTGCTGCGGAAAATTGTTTCAGGAAGCTTTCCCATGTGCATGCAAATGTATATTTTTATCCCTGAGCAAAAATTATTTTGTCATGCCAATAGCAATGTTAACAACCAGACAACTTACATCATATCGTCAGCAAAGTGTTATATTCTTCTTTCTTTCCTTCCTTTTTCCTTTTTGTATGTAGTCTGATATTATACACCAGAGTGTATTTGAATTGATTCACACTGAAGACAGGCCTGAGTTTCAACGTCAGCTACATTGGGCATTAAACCCTGCCCAGTCTGCTGATTCTGGACCAAGTGTACAAGGTGAGAATGCAGCTAACTTTCATGTTTGCTTATCAGATTAAATTTTTTAAAAGATGTACATAAAAAAAACCATTTAGATCCTTTTATATGAGCAAAGGAAGGAATAATGTTTTTGAAATTAATTGCATTTTATGAATATTTTTAGCCAACAGTGTGAAGCACTATTTTTGCACTTTAAATAAGCACTTTATTCATAATACAGCATCACAAATGTACTAATTTTGCTCTAAATTGAAAGACTTCTATTTGGAACAAGAATGAATGTCTCACGTTTGATCTACTTACTGTGGTAAATAGCAAAGCAGTTAATGTTTGTGTTGTAAACTGGGTGGTGAGAAGTGGGCAGCTTCTTTTGGTGGTATAATAAATGCAAAAGGTTGTTTTTATTGTTTTTTTGTTTGTTTGTTTTCTCCCTGTGTTAATCCTTAATTATATCTCATCTTTAATCGCTGTATTAATGGGAAAGGGACTTCTTTGAAGTAACGATCTCCTTTTCAAATCTGCTATTCCTGATAATGAGTTATGACACCAAATTTATTAGTTTAGAAAGACCAGCAGACAATTGGGTATGACAGCTTCTTAGAGCACTTCAGGCTGGCAGGTGTATTCCATGACTAATAGCAGTTAAAGTATTATGTTAACGTGGAATAGTTCATTCCTGGTTGTGGAAAACTCCTGCACATTAGTTACCACACTATCTGAGCTGCCTTGTAGACCCCAGCTTCTCTTGGGAATAAAAGATAGTATAGATGAGCCTTTAAGACTAAGTGTTATGCTTATTAGAGTTTCAGATTGTCACATATTATCACGACTGATGTTTACGTGACCTGCTATTTTGAGAAATTATTGAGGAGAAGTATGTTGCCTACAGATCAGAACAGAGATGTGTTTTTACAGATGGCTACATGCAATATGGTTAAGTATAAGCCTGCCTGATAATGATGACAAAACTGTTGAGACAACTGTAATGCTTCATTTCATGCAACAGTTGTTTAAATATGTATGTTACTGTAAGTTATTTGATTATATTTTTTAATCCAGGAAAAAGATATATTTTTTTTTAATAAATCAATTATTCATAACACAATTTGACTTAAATCTTTAACAATTTCACGTGTAATGTTTAAAAGTCAGGAAATGCCATGATTTGACAGGGAAATCATAAAAACCAGTGAATGTTACTCATTTGGCTCACAGCTCAGTGTATTCTCATTTCTCATTTAGTGGTCAACACTTACATTATCTGTGGATCAATCCACACAAAATCCAATGGAAAGCAGTCTATGCAATTAATTAATACTGCAATTTAGTCTAGCAAAGAGCTGCTGCCACTCGGAAGTCATGTTTTACGTGGTGGTTTTCTATTTGCCTCAATGTGAAAATGTTGTGTTTTAATACTGTAATACCAAGGTGACTTGGCATCAGATTTTACTGAGCAATGGAAGTATTGCAAATGCTGAGCAGGATTACAAACAATAGTGTGTTTTGTACCTTGTGTTACTAGCTTACTAAAAGCTGCTAAATTATTTTCATGCCTCAAGTAGCATAAAATGTTTAGATGCAGAAGATTTTTAAACTGAATTCAGATTCATAACAAATGATAAACACTATGATCATAAGGAACCACCCATTTTTGTTAATTTAATCCATTTCCTTTTCAATGCATCCAGCAAACATTGTGAAGATATTTATAGATTTGTGTTATAATTGGCTCTGGCTTAATCACAGATTCCAGTCTCAGTCTGAGAACTAATTGTGCTTCAATTAGCCTCGACTGGTCCCTTCTCAGCACTCTGGTATGCTGCTAAACCATGGGTTTCCTCAGCTGTTTCTGACCCTCACAGACATTCTTCCCAGCCCTAACTCAGAGAAGTTTGCAAGATCCTGATTTTTCAGTCACAAATATCTGCTTCAGGGCATCAATTTTGGATTATCTTTAGAATTTCACTTGTCAAGCAGTGAGGTATGATCTTGAGCTTAAATGAGGAAGAAAAGGACTTAATATTCTGCATGTGCATGTTCTGAGCATCTCTCCATGATGTTGAGCTGTACTGTGAGCTTCATCAGGGATACAGTTGCAAACTCTCTGTAGTGGCAACTCATAATTTTGCACCAGTGACTGCAGATGCTCTGTAAGATTCTCTCTTCACTGTCTTACTGCAAGTCAGTTCTCCAAGATCCTGGCACTGAAACCTCTCTACCTCCTGTCTGTCTGGGAATGTACAGAAGTACTCTCTTCACAGATGCAGGAGACTTGGCCTTAAAGCTTGCTCCTGTTTCAAGGATTGGGCCCCTCCAATTTTGAGTGCCTTCTCCCTCTTCTCCCAAGTACAGACAGTTGCTTCTTCCACCAAAGTCTTGTTCAGTCTTGGGAACTGCCTGTTTTACTAGAGGAGTTTACAAAAATGTTGAAAATTCTCACCAGCAATTAAGCAATCCAAAAAGAAAAAAACAAAACATTAAAAAAATTTCAGAAGTAGGAAGTAAGAAAGTAAGTTTGTTTTTATCTGCTGAGAACCATCCATATGACAAGGGAATTTGTTTTTTTCTGATATCAAAGTTTGAATCCAAATATCCTTATCTGTAGGATCAGCTCATAATGGTGGCCTTGGCTAGCATATAGTTCTGCTGATGGCTGTAATTCTAGCATTTCCCTTCTCATACTCTTTTATCAACTAGGGCTCTCTTTTTTTTTTTTTTCTCTATAGCTTGAGGTCTGTTCATCAAAAATTGACATTGCACAGCAGTTTTTTTTTTTTTTTTAAA
>WBMW01000433.1:211336-242896 GCA_013396635.1 Penelope pileata
TTAAAAAAAAAAAAAAAGAAAGAAAAGGTCTTCCAATTCTGTTATCTGAAGAGCTGGGTGACTCAGCATTCTTGCAGGATTTGTACAGCCTCTAGTTTGCAAGGCCTCTCGGTGAGCCATCAGTGATGTCATTTGTCTCCAATTCAGTCCCTTGAATTAACAAGAGGTTAAACTGAACTGGCAGTTAGTCATGATTTGTTTTCCTTTGGGATTGACCTGTCATTGTACAAAACACCTTGCCTATTTGTAAGTTTTTCCAGCTGTCCAAAAGATGGAATTGTGTTTCAGAAAACATAATATGGTGGGTGAACAAGTGGCATACTGTCTCTGACTCCATCTCCAAATCTAGAAGGTGATTTTGGGATCTTTTTGTGGTCGTATTTGTACATGCATGGTAATAATTTCTCTCAGAGTACAAGGACTATTTTAAAGACTATAGAGATTTAGCACTCTAAAACAATGTTTTACACTGTTTTTCTTAATTTATATTTGTATGAATTACTCAGACAAAAGCATTTTAAGTTTTTTTAGCTTTTTAAAAATATTTCATATGTATTGTTAACACAATTACTTTGCTAAATTTGCTTTGAAAAGACTTGCTCTGGTGTCTGTGTGTATGTGGTCTCATGCAGAACATATGTATTCTACCAGCAGTTTATTGATCTACCTTCTGTTTTTACTTTATATTCCAAATGTTTTAGTCTATTTCCTAAATGACGCTTAGCAGCACATGCTTATCCTGAAGTGGCAGAAGTCTGTCAGGTTGTTATCCTAGTTGTTAGTCGTGCGATTGGGTCAATTTTTCAATTTACTTTTTTAAGTAGAAGTGTTCCAGATTCTGGAAGCTCTGGAGAGGTGACTGACATTTTCTTGATCAGCACAGCCCAGAAGAACTGTTTTCACTGTTTAGTCATGAAATACTGCTAATGTTGTGGGTTTTTTTGGGCATCTAGTAGAAAATTCATTTCAGATTCATTTATTGTAGTGATTCTCTAAAGGTGCCTCTTTTTATTTATTGCTGCCAACAGCTTTCATCTTTGTGTTTGGAAAGCAATGGTTTCACATTTTAACATCATCTACTGAGCTTTTGAATACTCAGCTCTGAAGAGTTACTGTTGCTGGATGCCTACTTCACTTTTGAAGATTCTGTCTTTGCCACAGCAGGGCTGTACTCTCTTGCAGCTCTGCTCTCTCCAACTGACCCAGAATCTAGGTTGTTAATTAGAACTATGTGGTTTTTTTTTTTATTTGTTGTTTTTCTTTGTTTCTTTGTTTTTCTGCTTTGTTTTTGATTTGGAGTTTTAAAATACTGAAACCTGTAAAACCTAATCCCATTAGAAGAACTGATACTTAACCTGGTACTGTAATTGCTGTAAGTTCTGAGGATGTTTCCAGTTTACATTGTTCTTGCCCAAGGTCATGACCTAAGGCTTTGTTTATGAGGCGGAAGATGATTTGTTATAGATAGCCTTCACTAGGTGTTGTTCTAAAAATAATCCTTATAAATAATCCTTTCCTGCAGGAGATAATGGCTTTTCACAGCCAGCAACCTATTATAACCCAGACCAACTTCCTCCAGAGAATTCTTCCTTTATGGAAAGGAATTTCATCTGCAGGTTACGATGTCTCCTGGATAACTCATCTGGGTTCCTGGTGAGTTTGGAGTTATGTAAAAGCTTCTACACACGCTTAAATCTGCATTATGCTTACAATATGTACAGCAACTTTATTTTGGTTACTGTGGATATCTGAGTGCTATATTTCAGTTAGTGACACTAAATGACAAATAAAGACTGTATTGCTGGGCTCCCATTTAGGATGTTCTCTCATTTCTCATGGCTTTCTCATGGCTTTCTTTGTGAAGTATGAATAAACGTTTGTGGATTACAAACCACCACAAACGTTATTCTCTGTAAAGTATCTTGAAATGAAGTAAGTTATAGTAATCAACAAAACTGCAGTCTTCCTTTACTTGGGAAAGTCTGCGCATGCTCTTTTTTTTTTTTTTATACAATTTGTTTTCAGTACTATGGATTTCAAAAAAATAACATGGGTTCATGATCTAAGTGACTTCTTACAAATAGAAATGTTTATGTAAGATTTTCTAACTGTAAACAATTGCACACAATTTTCTAATGACAGAAATGCATGAGACGTTAATTGTGTATACGTATATATATAATAATGTCTTCATTAGAAATTTAAAAATCCTAACTGACTTTTGCTTTTAGATGTATTTCTTTCACAAAGCATCCTTCCCACTAGTTCTTTTTCTAGTGAGTTTTCTAGTTAGTAGTTCTCTAATTTGTATGTTAAGAGGAATAACAACAGTGCTTAGTACTTGTTAGCTGACTTCTGTGTATGCCATACTACAAATCTTGAATCTGATGGGTCTAAAAAAAAAAAAGCACTTGTTTTACTTCATAACAGAGATATCTGAGTGCTGAATATCTCCAGCAGGTAACAATTGCTTTTTTTATAATCCTAAGGCTATGAATTTCCAAGGTCGATTAAAATTTCTCCATGGACAAAACAAGAAAGGGAAGGATGGTGCTGCATTGTCTCCTCAGCTGGCTCTGTTTGCAGTAGCTACTCCGCTGCAGCCACCTTCCATCCTTGAGATACGAACCAAAAACTTCATCTTCAGAACGAAACACAAACTGGATTTCACACCTACTGGCTGTGATGCAAAGTGAGTACATTATTCTGCATAGCACTCTACCTATTTGCTGATGGGATGGGTTTCAAGTATGGATTTAAAATGTAAAGTAAAGAGAAGTGAGGTTTTTTTGGTGTACTTCTTTGAAAAGGCATATTGCTTTCTCACTGTCAGTTTTTTTTTTTTAAAAAAAAAAAAGACAAATTTCAGATTCATTTAATCAGCAACAAGTGTTTCATTTCACTCTAGATGCATCCTTCAGTTCAAATAGATGTGAAATGCAATGGAAATGTTATTGGCTGCAAGTTAAACAAATTAAGTCCTTTTTTTGTACTATGTCTATAACCAATTTCCAAGCAATTCTTTTTCCTTTATGAAAGCTGCAAAAGCTGTTGCATTACTACGGTCAACACAAGGTAATTATGCATCAACACAGCAAGAAGCCCACTAAGGTGATTCCTTATGTAAAAGAAAGATCTTTCCTTCTTCCTTTCCTCCTACTTTTGACTGACAATGTAGAGTTTTCAGACTCATTTCCTGTGGGATGTCTTACATGTCCCATATGTCTACTTATGGAATAACTTAGTATTGAATTATTCAATGTTATTTGTACTGATAAACCAAAATATTTTTCTTGGATTCTGTAAAGAGATACAAGTGGAAGTTGGTAACAACATGTTAACTTGAGTGTTAATTTCCTCTCTTTTTTTTTTTTTGTTCATTGTACATGACTTGAAAGCTTGAATTTTCATCGTGTTTTACACTTTTTCATCTATTGTTCCTGTTCTCTTTTTCCATTCTTTTCTACCTTTGGATCTCCATTTCTTTGTTGCATATACTATTTCAGTCTTTTTACTACTTCATTCTTTCTATCGTGCGTCTCATAGCACTCTCACAACTGCTTTAGAGTTCTTCATCTCCCTGATGTCCAGTGAAGTATTGCTTTTGAGTCATGTTAAACCCTGATAGCTATTACCCGTACTTCTCTGTGAGGCATATCTTGGAAAGCTTATATTTGCAAACATGGGGCTCCAGGCCACTCAATAGCAACAGGAATGTAGTTCAGAGATGAACCTTACTTTGAATAATTTTGAATAATTACAAATAATAATCTCAATAAGAAGTTTTGCAAAAGTTAGGCCCCTACTTAATACTACACGCAAGAAGCATAAATAGGTAAATGCAATTAAATAAGTTCAAGCAAAAAGTATATTTCACTGAAACAAATGGGAGTTGCCTGTTGTGAGTATATGGCCAGCAGTATAGTCATTCATTCAAAAGTATGTAATTAGGACTCTAGCTGAACTGTAGACATATCTTTTTTAAATGATCTAACAATTTTGCAAACCTGTTTCTAGTCACTGAAGCCAACTTGGGGGACTAGTAAAAGTTTTATGATTTGTTAACTGCATTTTTATTAGAACACTCATGTTTCTGCATACGATTGATATTGCAACAAAATGTAGTTAGCATTTATGTCTGAAATGTTCTGACCACCTTTAACTTGCCTGGCATTTGTTCGGTGAGATGGTTCATGAGCAGTGTTGCAATTTTTTATTTTTACTTTCCAGAGGAAAGATTGTCCTGGGATACACTGAAGCAGAGCTTCGTATGAGAGGAACAGGATACCAGTTTATTCATGCAGCTGATATGCTTTATTGTGCTGAAAATCATGTCCGAAGTAAGCACCATTCCTTAAGAAAGGCTCTGAAAAATCAAAGCATGGATTCACACTGAAAAGTACTATGAAGTACTATTAAACTTTTGTGGTTACTAACAAAAAAAATACCATTCATTTTATGTGGTCTTTTCTCTATAAGAATTTATACTGGATGAAGAGATATTTAATATCTCCATCTAGAACCTTATTGGTTGTACATTGCAGTTTCTGTCACATGTTGCTCTTCTCACTTCCTTCTCTGCTCAGCCTGATTTCTGCTATTCAGCGACTTCCTTTGGGCAAAGGGACTATTGCAAAGACGTCTTTCCTACTAGGAAATGAAGCATTTTCTTTTGATAAATGCAAGATTTTTAAGATAAATTTATCTCTGAATCGGCATGCCTAGTGTTTTTATGAGTTTATGTTTTTGAGTCCAGGTAGCTTGACTTGGTTTAAGTGACAATGTGAAGAGAGAAGTATACTGTGTCTAATAAGCTACTATTTGATGGACTCCTTTACTTTGTTATTAGGTGTAATATATTTGTCTTTGGAAGTTACAGAAATGTCTTGAGGAGACATGGTTCTTTTTCTCTTCTACTTACATCTTTTGGAATGCTATTTTATTTCTTCAGTCCCATTGTATATTGCCTGTTTGCAGTGGATAACTTACAATTACTTTTAATTTTGGCTATTATTTTACCAGTAATTCAAAATACCTTGAAAAGTGATTGATTGCCTTGTCGTGCTAGGAATACATTAATAGTGCTGTACAGAAGTATGTGATTGAGGACATGAAATTGTAAATTGCTCTGTAGATGGCATTACTCTCATGACAAGCCAATTTTTCCTTTTTTTATTCACTTGACAGTAAACAGTGTGTTTGCTCTTTAACTCTAGTGATGAAGACAGGTGAGAGTGGAATGACTGTCTTCAGGCTTCTAACCAAAGAAAATCGGTGGGCCTGGGTACAGGCAAATGCACGCCTTGTCTACAAAAACGGAAGACCAGATTACATCATTACCACACAAAGACCTCTTACGTGAGTCATTGCAGTATAAAGCAGTGTTCTCTAGAAATGGAAAATTTTTGATTGATCTTGTTTTTCAAATCCTGACCTCTAAAAAGAAAACCTCTTTCTATTTCCTAACAAATATTGAAAAGAATTTTGATATTTCAGTATTTACATGGCATAGTTATTGCTTGTGTATGAAATTTTTGACATTTTTATTTCGTGTAAATAGTAAGAGTAGTGGTACAAGTACCAAATCATTCAATCTGACATATTTTTAATTCAGTATTCCTATTAGCAAAGATGAAAAAATCCAGCTGCAGTAATGTGGAGGAAACAACAAAAACATATGGTCTTTATGGTGCTTAATGGAATTTCATATAATATAGAATTTAGCATTGTTATACGGGTTAAATATTTTTTCCTGAAGAGTTTATAAAGTGATGAAAACAAATACTTCATTTTTGAAGTATTATTTGCCCTGTCAAGAAAAACGTAACAAATGGAAAAAAGCCCACTTATGTTCATTTTAGCTCCTAATGCACAGACAACCGTGTATGTTATCTAGATTTAATTACAAATGTAATATGCAAAGGTCATATTACAGTCATAAGCTCCTTATTTCATAATCTGCCTCTTGGTTCAACTCAGTCAAGTTCAGCTGCAAAAGCTAGGAATTTGAAAAATGCCTCCTAATAGAATAGTTTATTTATTTTTTGGTATTAATTCCAGGGGACAAAAAGATTACTGTAACTGTTGAGTACTGCACTATTATGCTATATATTTGATTTATTTTCAGAGATGAAGAAGGGGCAGAACATCTACGGAAGCGTAACATGAAATTGCCCTTCATGTTTGCCACTGGTGAGGCTGTGTTATATGAGGTAACTTTCCCTATGCCCCACCTCGCGGACACCTCTCAGCCAAGGAGTAAAACCACCACGGGAAATGGAGGCAAAACTACACTACACGGTGATTCTGTGGATCCAAACTCCCTTCTAGGTGCCATGTTAAGACAAGATGAGTCTGTGTATCTCTGTCCCCCAGCATCACACAAACTTTCCTTTGAGCGGAACTTCTTTGCAGACGGCAGGGACGAACTGGGCGGTGTTGTTAGCAGTGACTGGACAGATAGTCTCCTACCTTCTGGAAATCAGAATATTCTCAAGCAGGAACTAATGGAGTGTTCCCAGGACAGTAGCGTGCCACTTCCTGAAGACAGTGCAGCACTCTTTCAAGATAACAAAACAAATGATTTGTACAGTATCATGAAAAGTCTGGGCATTGACTTTGAAGATCTAAAGTGTATTCAGCAGGATGAGGAGTTTTTTAAAACTGAATTATCTGGTATGGATGATATTGGGGACATTGACATAACTGATGAAATCCTGACTTATGTTCAGGATTCCTTAAATAAGTCTGACTTCTTATATTCCGGCTCTAATCAGCAGCAGCACCTGGCTCAGAATGCCGGTTGCTTGGTGCAGCAAGAATTAGATCAGCATCAAATTCATCAGCATCAGAAGCAGCTCATGGAGCAGCAGCAGCAGCAGCAGCAGCTCTGTCAGAAGATGAAACATATGCAAGTCGACGGGATGTTCACAAATTGGAGCTCTGGCACCAGCATGCCTCTTAGCTGCTCACAGCAGCAGCCCCAGCAATATGTGTTCCCTGGTATGCAAGCCTCTACTGCTGAGTTTTCTTACAAATCAGAAGTAAACACTTCACCTTATGCTTGTAGGCAAGAGTTTGTTCCTTACAAGCAGCCCACAGCAACAATACCACAGCTTTCTAATTTTCCCCAAGTGGATTTCCCTGTTGCGGGTTTTGACAGATCAACCTATTCTGCTTCTTCCAACCTGGAGGATTTTCTCGGTTGTTTGCAGCAGGTCCCTGAGGATCATGAGCGTGGGATAAACTCTGAGTCAGTTATGCTAACCCCTCAAACGTGTTATGCAGGTGCCGTTTCTATGTACCAGTGCACACAAGAAGCACAGCCTACCTGCATGGATCAAATGCAATATGATCCTATGACAGCAAGTCAGCAGACGTTGTTGAACAAGGTATGGTAAACAGCATTGTTACACTGCTTGTGTTTTGAATCTCATTTTTAGTGGTTTTGGATGGCTGCTGGAATGCAGGGTTTGTTATCTTTGCTTTGCTGAGTTTGAAACTGGTGGGTTAGCAGTGAATGAATGTCTTCGCTTTGTTTTTTCATGAGACTGAACAGGGTTGCGTTTGATCAAGGTTTCATATACACGTGTCCACATCCTGGTAGCTCTCTTTGGCACTAATGAACCAGTCTGTACCTACCAGTAATTCTTTTAATGGGAGCAAAGGAGAAGCAGATTGGTCAGAATCTTGGAATTTGGTTATGTACGTTTTTATGGGAACATGATGATGTCAATAATATTGTCTGGCAGATTCATTTTCATAAAATATGTTGTAAAGGTCTGGAACAGTATCTAGGTTTTTAAATGTTACAATGTTCTCTAGCTACTCAGATTCTTCAAAGATATGTAGGTATCAGATTATAATATCACATACACTGCGTGAAATATTATGAACGATTGCATTTCTACATGATATGGTACAGCAAAAATATTGTTATAATGTGGCTGTAAGGAAAAGCCAGCTTTGTTCCTCGAGCTGCTGTTTAAATTAAGTCTTCTGAAGGTAAAAGAAGAGGAAATAATTACATTGATAGTAGACAAGTTGGGCCTTTCTCACGTTGTACTACAGAGAACGTACAATAAAAGCAGAAGACAAGAGGAGCCTTGCTCTAGCACAGACTATAGTTTTAAGTGTAGTTCTTCATAGGTAAAATTAATTTTAAGATAAAAAAGTCAGTTATTAAGGCAGTTCCTGGTTTTGCATAACCTTTGCTGAAAGCTTTTAATTTCTACCATTTATTTCTTTATTTAATGCAGCTCAAGTATGGAGGTACAATTCTTTTTTGACTCCAACGAGTTTATGTTGTAAGGTAGCAATCCTACTGTAAATGCTTGTGCATGCATGTAAGCATTTACCGAATTAAAGTGCTAATTGGCATTTAACCTGCACAGCCTAGAGGTGAGGAATACAAGTAGAACATACCCAGTTTTTTTGTATGCTTAATACACGTACAAAACATTCCCTTTTTAAAACCGTTTCATTCATGAAAAAAGTATAGTGATAGAATTTCAGAAATTTAGCTAAAAGAATTCAGAAAGTGTCCAAGGGCTGAAATAATATGACATTACTTTGACAAACTGCAGGCACAGGCTTGCACAGCACTTGACTGTTTGTTGCAGGGCTGTGGTCAGTGTTATTAATCCTACATAGTGCTTGATAACAGGGATGCAAAACATTTCCAAAGTTTGTCCCTGTAATAGGACAAAATTGCTCTTTTCCTAAAAGCTATACTGGTATAACTCATTGGTGTTGAAGAGCCAGCACCTAAACAGTTCCATTCTTACTTTCTAATGGTTGCTTTAAAATACATTTATTTTGTAGCTTATTTCGTTGGTATGCTGCCTTAATCATTTTTGTTAAGTCCCCTTTTAGTTATTCTCGTAATTACTTTTTCTTCTCATCTCTCTGTAGAAAGTTTGTCTAATAACTGTGACAGCATCTCTAAATGCACTAAATGAATGCCCGTTACTTTGTACTTACTGGAGTTCTGTGCTGGCATAGTAACGTTGCTTTTAGCTTGGTAGTCATAAAAACATGAACAAAGGCTTCTTTGTGAAAATTTAGCCTTAATTAGGGTGTTCAGAGGCAAATTCCACCCCTTTTGCTGTGATATACACGTGCTTTTATGGATCTGGATAGCATTGCAGATGCCTAATGCAGAATTGATGCTACTCTTGTGCATGTTAGCTCCTGTTTACCTCTGAAGAGAACAGCTGAACATTTGTCCAAATGATCTTAAAAGAACAGCACACTTCTTGAAGAGATAAGGAAGAATAATTCCTCCAACGCTTTTTGTAGAAGAGCGATCATAGCTAACTAACAGCTATCTCCAAGTCCTAGCAGGTCCACAGCTTACTTATGCCAGCTAGATGGAGTGGCAGTGGCTGGAGGAAAGAGACCGAAAAACAAACAAACAAACAAACAAAAAAAAACCAATGTACAAGCAACCTGTACTCAGTTTTGACATCTAGTATCATCTGCCACTTAAAATTTGTGTGGACTGAAGGCAAAGTTAAGCTCTGTATAAGTTAAGTGTTTTAATATGAAGAAGGTTTTTTTTTTCATTTTACCCAGAGTTTCATTACTTCAGGGAAAGATAACCCTGTTTTTATATATGCTTGTATTGCAGAGATATCAGAGGAGTTAAGAGAACTTTAAAATATGCAAACTCGTAGGAACTAGTAAGCTCAGAAGTGTAGCTGCTGTACTTGAAGTTGTAGTCTTTAAAAGCATCATCTGTGCCAAAGCCATGATGTCAAACAATATAGATTTATTTATTGTAAGTAGGGAGAAATTATCACTACATATAGTAATAAAGTTATTTAGGTTTGACTTCATTGGCTACCAGTGACTCCAGCAAGGCTGTGGGTAAGCAAATGCCAGGTGTCACTGCCTGAGCTGCAGGCACACAGCCAAAGAAGGGCTGGGCATGCTGCAGGACTGGGTCCGGCCTCCTGACATCAGCTGGAGAGAGGATGGGCCTCAAGTTGCACCAGCCTGGATTGCTGTCGTTTTCTCAGCCTCTAACTCCCACTGGTTTCTACACAAAAAGACTGTGGGACTGGAAAGCCATAAGGGTCTATTGTGATCATCTGCCTTTACCTTCTGCCTAACTTGTAATTAACTCATCTTACCAAAATTAACTCTTTGAACTCATGCATTTGTGGTGGGATGATAGCCAATGTAGTCTCCATCGCTGAAAATCTTTTAGAGAGCAGAAAGGCCTTTGATAAACTGACAGCTTGTTTAAGGTCATCATTCCTTTACTAAACAGGAGATGCCTTGCTAATTACTAGATTCTGTGCAGAGAACTCTTAGAAATTTTAATGTGTACTATTCATATTAAAAGAAGTAATATTGAAGTAATCTACTGCTTCCAGATGTTATCCTAGCTTGTGTTACTCTGTCTTTCTGAGTGTAACGTCTTTTGATTTGAAGTGTAATTCACATGGCTGTAGTCTGGTCATTAAGAATTTAGAAGAACAACTGCATGGTTTATCAAGTTTCAGTGTTTGCCCAGCAGGAAAAAAAAAAAGTTTCCACAGAAACAGCATATTTTGATAGACGAATGAGTGAACGTATAATATATGTTTTAAGGATAAAACTTGAATGAATGAATACTTCCAATATAAACTACTCTCAAAGAGGTGATGGAAATGTTTTAAATATTTTGTTTTATTTTATTTGCATGACTGCGTGGAGTATTTTGTAGATTAAAATTAGCTTTCCATAGCATGACAGGAAGCGTTACATCAGATGATTAAAATAATCCTATGAACAATTATGTCAAGACTGATGAAAGCCATCCATTACTTTTATTTGGCATTGTCAGTATGAAGACCATTTGTTAAAAAAGCCCCCCCTAAGATAGCTCAGCCTACGGCTTGAACGCAGTACATTTCAGCTTACAAATAGGACTGAATGTGCGTTCCTGGAAGAGCTGTAAAGTCTAGATCCCACTGCAGACATGAAAATATGTAAATAGGTTACTGTTAAATGTAACAGCTGGATTTGAAATTTAAGAGTACTCAGCTTCCTACAAATGGAAATTATATTATGCTTTAGAAAATGATGACGTTCCTTCCCTTAGCCTGAAGTAAGACTCCCACTGACTTCAGCAAGGCTAGGTTTCACTGATGATTTAATGCAAATTAAGTTCTCATCATCAATTTTAAGATGGACTTATCCAGTCTGTGCATTCAGGTAGATTTTTAAAGATAAATAAATCAGTTTTCCATAATAACCATCTATATTGTCTCTTTTTCCACCAGTTCCAAAATGGTTTCAATGGAGGAAATGTAAATGAAGCATATCCCTCTCAGTTAGATGTGATCAGTAATTCACAGACTGCCACGCATCTTCAGCCTGTTCATCATCCAGCAGAACCCAGATCCTTCTCAGATTTGGCATCTAGTGGATTTATGTAATTCAGATCTAGAGCTCCATCTGTGATTTTGTCTGGGTATCAGGCTGCTCTGAGGAAAAGCTTGATAAGTCTTTCAGCATTGGATTTCAACAGCTAAATTACATTTTGAAAAATTGAGGTTGGTTGCACTATGGATGGTGGATACGTAATCCAAGACCCTAACTTTTTAGGGTAGCAGGTGGAATTAAAACTCTTGACTTAAAGTATGCATGTGCTGTTTTCCATCAGATCAACTGTGTCATTGCAGTAGGGGTTACATATGTACTAAAGACTATGTCATGCTGTACAACATAAGATAAGGCAAATGGTTTTGTTATTTAGAAAAATAATTGGGCACTTTACAAATAGCATCAATGGCACAAGGAAGATAATTTCACACTTGGATTATTTCCAGACATTATTTAAAAAAATAAATAAAAAATCAAAAAGCTCTGAATTAATGAGAATCAAAAGCACTTAATTTAATGCATACTAAGCTCTTTAATCACTTATTTTGTATGTAAATCCTTTTGTTTTAAGTCTCCATTTCTAGCACTTTAATAGAAGGCTTAATACAAGGATATGATATGCAATTTCAGGTTTTCTATGAAACAGATCCCTTGCATTCCTCCTTTTCTTGTCAACCTTAAGTGCCTCACAGTTTAGCTACCTTGTTTCTGACAGGAGCTTATTTTAGCAAAACTCACTATAAATGTCATCCATATTATGTGAACTTTTATCTAACATCTACAGTACTACTGGCTGTATCTTTTTTTTCCCCCTAGAGGTAATTTGTTTAAAGTATGACTTAATTCTTTTTCTGTGGATTTGTTACTCTTTTATCTAGAGCTATTAATGTTCTGAATTTAGTTCAGCTAAAGAGTTTTGGTTTATTCTATACTGCTTTTCTGCTTTCTTCAGGTAATACAGGGTATATTAAAAAGCAGATTTTACTGAGGGGGAAGAGCAGTTCCTCAGGATTAGTTTTAGATTATTAATGCTGAAAAACATGTGCCTTATCTTGTGTTAAAACACTCATAATGTTCTTTAGAAATAATACAAGGCTGCTCTATGCAAATACTTTCATTAAAATGGATATTGAAAAGATTTGCATTTTAAGTAGAGGGGAAAGGAGTCTCAATAGCAAATGGTGTTGACACTTTGACTGCAGTTTTCAATGTTCGTAGGGGGAAAGGGGCCAGTTTGGATTTTAAACTTTATTCTGAGCAAATTGCACTGCAAAGGACCGAGAGGTTATTCTTTTAACGTATGTTGGATCCATTTATAAAGCTTTGTGCAAAATATTAAATTGGGAAAAGGAACAAAAAGTCATTAGAGAAATTCTGCTTTTAATGGGTTTGATTTTCAGGAGGGAAAAAAAAAAACACCAATAAAACATTGTGGTTTTTGTTTTCTTTTTACCTGAGAGGATTGTTAGACTTTGTAGGCACCAATGTTTGGTGTAAAATAATAGTCTACATGAAAATACAGAAATGTGTATATGTTCAAAGTATTTCGTACTCTTGCGTGTTGTATAGTTCATATATAATAAAATGTCTTTGTAAAATATTTTAAACCAGTTAATTTTAAAGTGTTACATCTTTACATCATTACATCTTAAGAACAAGTTTATTATATTTGTTATATGTAATACAAAATGGCAATGTAGCCAGTTTAAAGCAGGCAAAAGTAAATCGGCTCCCTCCAGATGGTTGTTAATATTGTTCAATACAAGGACAATCACTTCAAATTGGAATTCTTTCTTAGGTGAAACGTTTTCTTTGAGGAAGAGCATATCTTCCGTTCTGTCATGTTATATGGTAGGCCAAACTTAATTCAGTTACAGCTTTTCAGATGACTGAATTCAGTTATTTTGAGTGAAATTACCATATACGAAAGGGACATTAAGGAAACAATTACTATTCAGGAAGAGCCCATAAAGAGATTGTGGGTTGTAATATGAGGTCGCTTTTTTTTAGTGCGTTTCAGATTTTGATTTCAGCACAAGACATTGCTAACAGATTTGATTAACGTCATTTGAATTACTTGGTCATCCTGTCGTTTTATTTTTATGTAAGATCTTGCTTTAAGCCAATATCTGAAACATCTTCCATATCTAGTTAGTGTATCATGTTTGAATTTGAACTTGAAAATTAGAAAAAAATGCTGTAAAACCAGAAGGGTCAAAGGGATAATGTATGTTTTACATCTTACAAACTAGTATATATCCTGTTTATTACTTTAGTTTAACCACATACATGTTGTCCTATCACTAAGTGTCAAGGATGCAGTACTAAATTGTGCTGCCCTACTTTCTGTAAACAAATTAGTTGTTTATATGAATATCAGCTTATTTTGTGCATTATCTTATGTGTACAACGTTGTCTGCATTAGTGCACTCTTGATCTGCACCAAACTGTACGTACAGTGCACAGATGTTTCTAAATTGGATCCCTCTTAGCCCTTCAGGTCTACTATAAGTAAGATATAACTCAGTGTTAGACAGTATTACTATCCGTTTTTTGTACAAGTTTTCCTAGCTTGTTTTTCTTGCCAGTTCTTATCTTTCATTTGCTATGCCTGCACATACCACACAATACAACTTTTGCGTTAAGGTATGGTTTTGTAGCGCTGTTGCTGATCTTCAATAAAGTTTGTAAGACATAATATATGGTAATAAAATAATCACTTGAATGTAGCTGAAATGTATGTTCTTTTACTGCAAAATGTTTGATTTCAGCAGTATACAAAAAGTTATGTTATGATAGAGTTAGTAATATTTTTGAGAACTTGTCATCTAATAGTTTATGAAACTATTGTTATTTATGTCACTGTGGACTTTGCACTTCTGAATAGTAGATGCAAATACAATGTATATAATTTAGAGTGGTGAACAAGTGTGTATTTGCCCTTGGAATTAGTATTTTCCTTTTATACTTGCATGAAAATGAGTTTATTAATAAACTTTGTAAATAGTAAGCCACAATTAGCAGTTGAAAGGCTTCTATATTCGTTGCTTAGTGAGCAGTAAATTCACAGTTCAGCAGTACTCAGGCAAGAATAGACCTCTGCATAGTTGCTGCTAAAAATAAGGTAAGTATTTTCTGTTTTGAGATCCATTGGTAACCTATTCATTGTTTATTGCTACTCAGTAAATACTGATTTCAAGTTATAAAAACAATTCACTTGATTTCTAATTACTGATGTTCTTTAAGATATGGCATATTTACTTTGTGTGATAATATTTTAAAATCAATTACAATTTCAAAGCAGATGTTTCACTGTAATTCCCTCTCCAGTTTACCAATGGACAAAAAGTTAATTGGTTACAAATATGCTATTATCTTATTATCTTATAAGGTATTAAGCTGCATACCTTATTCAGAATCTATACTAGGCTGTGAACTCTGCATGTAGATGGTCTTGTTTACTTTCCTTGCATAACACAAAAAGACAAGCTAAGGAACGAGTAATTCAACAAGACTGCAAATCTATTAAGTAACATCTGGAAGTAATCAGGCAATAATATGAGCCACAGAGGCCATCCTTTTTATAGTCTGGTGCATTTGTGAAAGAGATGTCTTCAAGCCACACATCAACCTGTTCCCAGAAATGTAAAATGTCATTGTCCACTTTTCTTTGAAAGAGGGAGATATTTTCTTCTATACTAAGCCATTTTCTTTGATTTATGAAATTCGACTTCTGTTTCAACATGAAAGTTAACAGCAGTTCAGAACCTGCAGTAGTCCACTGCACCATAAGCTCAAGTGTTTTTTTGGTGGAAGTCATTACCTTAGCTGAGGCTCTGTAAGAGGAAGGCATTTCCAAGTAGCTCTTTTGGAGATGCTCCTTCCTAGTGAGAAACTGTGTTTCCTACTCACACGTTTAAACCAAGAACTACTTCATTCATAGGTATTTTGTTCCCTTGTCTATGGTCTCTCAGCTGGCTTATTAAGTTAGGTTAAATTGCCATCTACAATAAAAGCCTGATCCCACTTTTTAAAGATTTTTGTTCTGCTGATTGATTAAATTGACAGGCTTCCTACCTGGGAGTCTTTCCCTATGAGGCAGTGCTATATAAGTGCTAAAACAGCTTTATTCATCCAGGATACAAGTTGCCTCCTAATTGTGAAATGCTCCCTACTGTATAATTCACTTTATCTGAGCATTTAATAATTTCCAGCATAGACACAGTCCATTTCTTCCCTGTCATTTCTGTTGCTCCAGTGAGCACTATTCACTTTGACTGCTTATCATGGAACCTGAGCCAGGTCTCCAGAAAAACAAGTACCTATTCTTCCTCTCAAGCGTTAGTGCACTGATTCAGTAGTGAACCTATGTTTTATAAATCCTCTTATCTCATAAAGTTGATCTTCGTGGTAAGTAGTCAGGCATAATTGTTTAAGTGCAAAATATTCAAAGATTCAGCCTACAATGTGAAATTGAAGATGTAATGAGTCTACGGGACAATGAAAAGCATTCTCCTTTTATAGCTTAAACTGTTTAATCAAGGTCTGGCAGGCATTGAACAAAGCTATATTCAACATTCTGAAGTTGCCGGTCTCTGAGAAAGAGATGTTCCTCAACACTAAAGTCACTGTGGTGATCATAACATGCTGATGCCAACAGGGTCTCATCTTCTCTTGAATCCAGCTCAGCTGCAAACAGAAGTGCAAGCAATATTCAGAAACTACCAACTTAACCAGATTTTTTTCACCTATTAAAAGGTTCTTTGTGCTCATGACTGTCCAGATGTCTAAGACCCATACAAACAAGTTCATGAGATGAGTTTTCTCATAAGAATCAGAAGATTGAGATATAGGGAGCAACTGAAGTCTTTCACTATGCATAATAATATTAAATATAACAATTCCTCCTGTATTTGTGACAAGACAAAGGAGAAGAAGAAAAATATTTTTCTCATTTTCCCCTGCTCACTGGCTATGGAGATGAAGGCTTCCCTCTTACCATGGAATAGTGGGCATCTGTTCCCTGGTAGGTAGGGCTCCTTGCTAGTAAAAGTGAGAACTAAATTAGAAGAAACTATTGAATTTATTTTTTGACACTGGTCAGTGGAGGTTAAATAAAGAGGGAAAAGCAGAAAGCAAAAGGATGGCTTCACCTATAATGTACTTGGAAGATGTCTGAGAATATTTATGTTCTTTTCTAATCTCTGAATTCTGCAGAGAGATCCACATTTTTTGTAAGAGCAAAATTTAAATCTTTGAATTCTCTACTCAGCTGCCAACTACATCAATTCTTCTATAGCTATTCAGATCCTGGCAGCACTGACCTCCTTGGCTAGCAAGCCCTTGAGAAGTTGCACACCAGGTGTTTCCTGCGTCTCTGTGGGGCCCACCAGTAAGTGGTTTCAGAATATACTGAACAAATGTATCCAACAAAATGAAGCCAGAAGGAAAGTCTTCTGTCGAAATGAACTAATTGACAAGCAAAATAGACAAATTAGTTCCCTTCTCTACCTTGTTTGGAGTTAGGATATGAATGAAATCACAATCTCTGAAGTGGTTCATAGGATATCCTGAAATGAAGCAAACTCTCTTGTTAAAATTTTTCCTCTTTAAACAAATAGTTCCACAAATAACTAGAGGAGAGAGGGGTCAAGAGATGTATCCATTAATGTAGTAGCTAGGGCATTCTCTTGAGACAACTGGGCTCTTCAGCAGGAGGTGCTGAATGCCCAATTTGTGGATCAGCAATTAGGGCATTTTGATCTTTGTCAGCATCATCATTTTCATTTTCTTGAGGGGAGAAGTGTCATCAATTCTCAATGGAGATTTAAATGTAAAATAATAATTAAAATATAATTAAAATTAAATTAATTAAAAAATAGTAAAAGAATCCGACTTTCATACTTAGTTTTATATCTGCAGTAGATGAAGGGTCTCTGTAGCTGAAATATGCTAGAGATGATCTTATCCAAGAGGTTATTCCCTTTGACCTTAGCTCTTCATGCTTGTGCCTATGGTTTTTAAAACACATATTTTCCAAGTTCTTATCAGCATTATCAGTCCTCATCAGGACTTTTCTACAAAAGCTTGCAAGTTGCAGTTTCCAAGCTAGAAATGGAACTGTAGAAAAGAGAATGACTTACTAGTAGGTCTTTGAATGTAGCTGGTCAGGGTTTCCCGTTAGCACCAATCATTATGAAAGACAGAGTCATCCTTTGCTTGTAGAAGCCCCTGAAATTACGGGCCAAAATGGTGCAGCATTGTTGAGTTCATGGTGGGTGGCAGGTCCATTACTGTATAACATATACACACACACAGCGTGCTGTGATCATGGAAGGCACATGACTGTGTGCCGAAGAACGTTTAATTACACTGGCACCTGATCAAGCCTTTGAAAGCTAAGAAGAGCCTGTGTCACCTCATTCAGTGTAAAGAAGCATCTTCATTAAGCTTCAGATCTGGACATACAATCAGCACATGAACTTATATGTATGGAGCTTTATGGCTCAAGCCTATTTTAGTCCCTCAATAGTTTTAAAGAAAATAAACAAAAGAAAATTCTGAGGCAAAGAAAAATTTTGCTGACCTAATACTTCAGTTTTAATATTGCTAGGTAAAATAACAATGAAAGGACCTTCAGACCAAGAATATTGTTGTTAAGCAGCAGAAATATGGAAATGATCAGTTAAGAATGTGGATAAACCTCATTAATGTGCTTCTACAGTCATACTTTTCCTCTCAAATATTGCTGAGTGAAGTCACATTCATCAAGATGGTTCCCTTTCCTCTCAGTGCTGGAAACATCTAAAAACAGCATTTAAAATGTTTCTTGCTAAAGATGATAAAGATGCAGATTTTCTGATTCCGCTGTGACTTCAAAACTTGTGGAAGTTCAAAGTGCTTTGAAGTCAGCATGCCAGTTGCTCTCTAATAATAAAATTTGGTCAAAATTGAAACATGTGGCAAAAGAGACAGATCTGAGTGGATGCACCCCAGGAACATTTTTTAGTGCTTTTATTTATTTTTAGGAGTGGGATATTTGTGTATTGATGGTCACACTTGTCTGCTTACTCTCAGGAGTCACGTAATGATTGCCTAGAACCTGCTCGAATAGATGTGAGCAGAATAAGAACAATTTAAGCCTCTCATTTAGATGCTGTAAGTGCTGTTTGGAGCCTGTGCTGCTTCCTGTTTGAGAGAGCTGAGTGGCTTCTGCAGGAAGGGCTGAAGTGTTGTGAGAGTTGTTCAGGTGGCCTTGGCAGGCAGTCCCTGCATGGCCAGGCAGCCAAGGAGTTTGGGTCACCTGAAGGGTCTGCACAGCAGAGGTTGCTTCACGGCTGGGGCAGTTGCTTGTTTCTCAGGGAACAAGGTGACTGGCTTCCTGCCACCTTGCTGCTCGCTAGCTGGAAGGGGAAGGATGGACAGGGCCTGGAAGTGATGTCGAGGTGCTTAACCCTCTAGCAGACACTGTAGGAAGATCCCTATTGTGGTGTGTGACTCGCCACAGGGCCCTGAGCTGGATGCAGGCTCGCAGACCAGGCTTTTCTGAGACAGTCATGGGGAAACTGGGGACCCCTTTCACACAACAGCCTTGTAGCTGTGGTACAACGCTCCTGCCAGAGCTGGGCTGGCTGCAAGGGCTGCGCTTACATGCAAAGCATCACAACAAGCACACCAGCTGAGCTCCCAGCCAGGAACTTGGGATAACTAATCTATGTGTCTTGGTGCTCAAAATGAGCTGACTTCCCTCCCTGCAAACACAGATCAGTTAACGGTTGTTTTTTTTTTTTTAGAGGAGGAAGAAAATTCCAGCAGGTTGGGTAAACAGGATGATTTATAACACCAAATGCCTAAAGCAAATACCAGTCTATTTTAGAGTCTGTTTTCCTCTGGTGAAGCAACTGTTGTGTCAGCTCCTGTCCACTTTGTGGTATCACTTGATTAGCAGCCTTCAGTTCATGGGGCCTGTTGGGTAATGTGACCAATTTGCACAGCTGCTGTGTTTGTGCTTTTTCTAGTTTTGCCACAATTCACGGCCACTGTACTTTAGCACATTGGTGAGTGGCCATTGCTACCGCAGCTCAGAGCAGGTGTGCAAGTGGCACAGGAAAAAATGTGGGCGTCTCATGCACAGATTTATATGTTCACTTAAATAGCTTTTCCTACTTTGCAGCATACAGAGAGTTTCTGCATAATGGTCCTATGTTCACTTCAGTAGCTTGCTAGGCTCAGCCTTACAGCAGAGCTGGCATGTATGATGCCTCTTATGGGCTTGTCCTCTGCCATCACTGCTCCTCCCCTACCCCCTGCGTGGTCGGAGCACAGGCCTCGCCCTGATGCCAGGCTCAAGGCTATGATAGTTCAGCATTGCCAGCTGCTTCTGAGTCAGATCTTCCCCTGAAGCAGTCTTTCTCAACTTCAGTCTTCATGCAGCCTCAGTTAATTCTTCTGCCCGGGAGGAATGGGGCGGCTGCCAGCAGTGAGAGGTAGGCAGCAATTCCCTGGCTAAGGCAAGTACCCAGCCATGTCTTGCAGCCCACTCACGTTCCCTTAGAGGAACGGAGCTTCTACAAACTGCTTCCACCCATTGCCTCTTTGAAGCCTTTTATAACTTCCTAGTTGCAACCTAAAATTTGAGAAACACTACTCTAAAAATAGCATGCAACAAATGACGAAGGGCCTCTTTCCATCCCTCAAGAGCCAGTATTTGACCTTTCCTTCACCATACTATATTTTTAGTTGTATAATTTCAGATACAATTACCTACACTCAGCTTCTGAAATCATGCATGAAATGCTTTTTCAGAGCCACATTAACAACTAGCTGCTCAGCTCACTGGAATTAGAAACCAGATATGTTGTTTTATTTACAGTATAAAATCAGACTGTGGTTTTGGTGTAGATTGCTATAATAAAGAGAAAAGGTCCCTTTGGTATTCTTTAATTTATGACGTGCTGTAAAATGTCCAGGCACATTTTACCTAGTAGCAGAAGCAGGAAAAATAGTAACTCCTGGTGGAGATTAAAAAAGTCTCAACCACCGTGGATGTATTTTGAGATCCTGCACATTTGGGAGCAAATCAGCTACTTATCTGTTCCTGGGATCATACTCATTTGTAACCACAGTGCAGGATCTGTGGCTTTTAAGATTTTTTTTTCTGCTAGTCTGCCTAAATAAAATCATGCATATCAGATGAATGTCAGTACAATGCTATTAAGATCACATTAAAGAGATGATCTTAAGGCCAACGTTTTTGTCCTTGCAGGATGAATTGCATCCTGTTCTGATTCTACTGATTCTTAATGTCTCAAAGCCTGCTTTTTAGGCACACCAGAAGCTAAAAATAGTCGAGCACTGTGAATTGCAACTACATTGTGCTCATTACCCTGAGCATGTAGTCTTGTCATCGTTCTGCTGAAGTGTTTCCTGGTGAGCTGCATAAACAAGCCAAGACCTGTGGCTTTCTATGGCTTGTGATAAGACTGTTTAAGCTGTCCTTATCAGTCCTGAACCTTCAAAATTGCTATTTTGCTTGCAGCCTTGAGTAGGAGTACATCACCTGATTAACTTTAATCAACTGTATCACTAAACAGAAATACACCTAATGAATCACAGAATGACACAAAGACCTCTTACATCATTTCTCTCCTCTCCCTCACTGACAGAGCAGGCAGGATTCCTTTGGAATCCAGGAATTCCCCAGGATTCTAAAAGCTTCATCGATCTGACTACAGCAGCTGTGGTAAACCCTCTTCACTGATGAGAGACGTCAGCCTGTACAAGCTCTCAGTTGAAAAAAGTTTCCCTCCATTCATCATCTCTTTTCTTGCTCTTCATTTCTTCATACTGGTCTCCTTGTGTTGTTACATCAAGGTACTGTCTCCCAGATAAGCAAGCAAGATGTTTACTTTTACCCTCTCATTTTGTAGTTGAGCGGTATCTGTTCAGTGACTGGTACTTCCATACAACATGCAGTAAAGCAGGATGAGAATACGAGTTAACAAAACAGACCAATCCAGCAGAAAGGGCAGGTGAACAGCTGTTGTTATTTCATCGAAAGAAAGCGTCTTCCTCAAAAAAGTCCTCAATTCTTTCCCCAGTAATACAACCTCCTTTTTATTACTCTGCTTCCAAAGTACTTTAATTTTTTCAAGGTTTTTTTTTTTTTTTTTTTCCCCTGAAACTGAATATAGTCCATTACATCAGTGCTGGACAAAGAGACGTTACTTGCATCACTTGTTCAGCATATTAGAGACATACATACATGGGAAAAACTCTTGCTTCTTCTTTATATAAGGAAATTTCTTGTGCATGCCAGATTTGTATTGGTTTGGTTTTGCTGAACATTACATTGCTAACTTTTGTCAAATGTTCTCTCCAGTGTCTCACTCTTCACCACTGAAAATTCTTTGTCTTCTTCATACTTCGCAAGTATTAAAGCGTACTCAGAGAAACTTAGCTAAGTGATAGCAAAAAGAAGTGACAGCCTGCGTTTCCCAAATGATAAAGATAAAAAGGGAGAACTGTTCTGATAGAAGATGATGCAGCAGGGAGTTTTTAGATAAAACTGTGAAAGAAAGATAGACCAAAATATTGATATTTGGGGAATATTAGGAGACCCAGTGATGGCCCCTCAGAGGTCAGCTGGAGGTGCAAATGTGTTGGGCACTCAGACTCAGAGCGAGCATGTACTCCGGAAACAGTCTGTGTGACTTAATGGATTTCTCCCATCTTTAATTCATGATTCTGTTTAGTCCATGACTGTGGCCTTCATTCTAGGGGAAAAGCACGTGAATACAGCCCAGGAGTGGATGCTTGCCTGTGTGTGTGTTTTAAACAGCTCCTTGTTGCCTGCCAAATTGCTTTTTCTTTTCGGTTTCAAGCATTTTTGAAGGTCATACAAAACCTTTGGAAGCTACTCACCAAAATGTTTCAAAATGAATCCAGAGATATTGGAAAGGGAGGCGTTTACTCCCCAGCTGACAGACTGTGTGTGTCATATCTCAGCCCGCAGTGGGTGTTCACAGCTATCATCACGATGCTCTCACAGCAGTTGAGCATACATCTTCCTTTCTCATGACACTGTTTGATCTCACAGAACTTGACAAACTGCAGCATAAATTTTCTGAGATTCTTTACAAAAATTCCATGTAAAGCCTGTATTTGCTGCTTTAAAATATTACTGGCAATGTTTTGTGGAATCCTTTTCGTCTATGGGGAAAAAAAGACACAACACACTATATATTTACCCACTGGCCCTCTGCCTTCTGCTGTATTCCTGCCAGTGTCCTTACCCCTGACTGCTCCTCCGCACCTGGAGGCCCAGTCACAGTGGATTTAGTTCAGCCTGCAAAGTAATAAAATTAACTTGTTTAAAGATGACAGGTGAGTTTAGAAGTGGCCTACCTTACCTAGGAACAACATGCCTCAGGAAAGAGATCACTCGTGCCTATCCATGTAGAAAAATGCAGACCATATTTGTAAAAATAACTGCCCTCTCCACAAGCACCTGAAACAGTTCCGGCAGTTCCTGGCTCTGAATTTCTCCTCCAGGTCTCCTAATTTTGCTCCCATTCCAGCAGTAGTTGTTGCTGCTTTGAAGCTGGAGATGATGGTCATTAAATAAAACAGAGAAAAGCTCTTATGCCCGTTTTAAACATGAATGTAGAATGAGCTTGGAAAAGAGAATTATTTTTTTAACCTTATTTTTCTTACCTACGCTACAACCTTTTTGACCACAAAGCAAGGAAGGTCGAAAATACTACATTAGAACAAAAATAGAGTTCTTTCCTCACTTCAGTCCTACCGCCGCTTAGCCCATTAGACAGATATTTTTCATAATTGTTTATATACCACTCAAAGTGGCTGATGCAACAGAGTTTTGTATGTTATTTTCTAAACACCTTTGGAGGATTATCTTTTCTACAGATGGAGAAATCAGCTTTTGTGGTTTTCCTTTTCCTTTTTCTTTTTTTTTTTTTTTTTTTGCCCTCAGCCACTCACCATCTCCTCAGCATCTGCATGGTTTCAAAGAACATGATCCCTGTCCTTCACTGAGGAATTGAAATCTCTGCAGTATTTGCAATCTACTGACACATTTTTACTGGTATGCATTTTTTCCTTCTTGCTCAGCGATAATGTCATCATCCATTTGACTCGACTCTAAGGAATGAAGAGTGACTATTTGAAATAATCCACTGTTGCAAAGGGAAAGGATCTGTTACTGTATGTAATGCTAGACGTAGCTTTCTTCTGTATTTTATGGAATATCAAGAGTGTGACTAAGGTATAAGATCACGATCAGCCATTTCATTACTCAGGGTAATACACAGCTAGTGGTTACACAAATAAATCTTGAAATTCTGAACTCGTAAATTCAATCTCCCTACCCTCTTCAGTGAGTGACACACTGGGAGATATTCAGGGACCTAATCACAGGCATCTAATGCCATTTTAGATGTTTTGAGCTATCCAAGACATCTACATAAGCATTTCACAGCCTTTTAGAGCAGCAGCTGATAGGCCAGAACAGACAGATGTCTAAGCCTAAGCCAGGCATATGAATCACTGCCGCATAGTGGCATCCTCACATTGCTGAGGAACACTTCAGAGGAGAAAAAATAGTAAAGATGTACATCTCTTCTACATTCTGGCATGATCAGCATGTTTAGCATGCTAATAGGGCGACAGTTTGAATTACCTACCATCTCACAGACGTGGGAATTCGTAGGGCAAAACTGTATTTAGTAATATCACATAGTCCTTTTCTGCTCATATGTGATTAATTTTGGACTTGCATTGATGAAACTTTTTAAGCTTTAGTGTGCCTAAGCTAATTGTATCTCCAAAGTATCTGTAATGGAGAAGAAAGTTTATGTGCAAATATTGAACTGTCAATCTCATCTCGCTAAACAGAATTGCAACACTTTTGCCCAAATGCAATCGTGTGATAGCACATCAGTTCTTACCTCTGGTGCTCAGCCCTCAATATAAAATTGTTCTGATTAATTATCTAATGCAATCAGCTAGGCTGCATCCTTCTTGTACGTGTGCTGTGACCAAAAGACCTCTCCTGGGAATTCGTTCCTCTCTCTGTGACGGGGGAAGAGAGATTGGCCAGAAAGCTGTTCCCATGGTGCTGGGCAGGCTGTTTGCCAGCACCGCTGGGTGCTGCAGCAGTTGTTCTGGGCTGCCTTGGGCACACACAAAACCCAGACAGAATGAGCCCAACACCTCAGCTCCGCCAGAACTGCTGGCACCCTGCTCAATTTTCTGTGTTAATTCTTCATTTAAGTCTCTGCCCGGGCAAGGGAGGAAGACAATTTCTGAAGATATACTCCTGAAGTGAAATGTTTTAAACTTGACTGTGATCCCTCAAGCATATGCTCTGCATGTATCTGGGTAGCATCAGCTAGCTGGAACAGTGCTGGATGTTTTTCACAGATGATACATCCACTTCTCCAATAGAAGCCCTTCCATAACTGCTCCTCTTTTATCTCCTATTTATCATTCTGATTAGTCTTTGTGTTTGCAGCTGACTTATGGGCCAAAGGCAAGCTTGCTGACCCGGCCAAAAATTCTGCGAACAGTTCTGCATCTTTTTACATGCTGGCTGATCAGTGACTCAGTCTTAGAGGACCGTATGGAAAGGATCACCTGGGACATATCTGCAATGTAAGCTCTCATACAAGCTATTGTAAGTGATTAAATCGTGCAGGCTATCTATCCAACAGAGCATTTTACTCTAAATAAAATAAAAATATGTGCAGAGGTTCCAGGAAGTTTACTGAGAATCTGCATCACCCTCATGAAGAGAAAAAGGCTGAGGTTGCCTATCCCTCCCTGAGGTCTGGCCTCATAGGGCAATCAGACATTTTTATTTATGCAAATATATATGTTTTACAAAACACACATATAGAAACCAAGTTCCCACTGAAACCAGCTTGCTGGAATAGATGCAGTAAGAGTCATAAAAAAATGTGTAGTGTATTATAGAGTCCTGATTTGTAGAAAACCTTCCTGTCACTTCTTCCAACAAGCCTTTTCCCTTCCTAGATTTCCTCTTGGCGAAATATATGTACTGTCAATACAAGAGGTAGTTTATTTTTAAAATACATGCAATTTACCTGAAGCTTTAAATTACCTTTGAAAAAACTTCTGCATCAAAGAAGTGCGCAATAATTATCCCACACCCATCAATAATAACTTCACTTTCCCAAAAAAGCAGTGGTACAGCATTTTTCCTTGGCTTTATGCCAAATGTGGAGGTATTCATTAAGGTTTTACAACTTTTTTTTTCTCATAGTCTGATTTACCCAAAATACCAACATGATCTATTCCAGAAAGACCATTTACTTAGGTTTTCGTATGACACATTTTCCTTGAGGTCCTACACACAAGGATGACTGTCCTTTGAAGACGTGTGGCCAATGATCACGTGTGCCAGACTGTCAACATTGCTGATCTATTCTAACACCTGGGTCCTGACAGATGCTAGATAGCGTTAGGCCTCCAGACTCCTCCTTTGTGGTTAGTGTAATGATAGCATAATACTTTGCTTTCATCCCCTTGACTCATCGTAGTACTCTTTCCCCATCCCTTGAATTACAATTGCGAAAGCTCCCTCTTCTATTTAAATCCATGTTTGTTGTGTTTTATCACATTTATTTGAATTCTGCTATCAGCTAAGGACCATTGGTGTACCTTGAGTAAGAAAAAAATGCATACGATGTCACATCAGGCAAAGTGTTGGTATAGTTTCATTCAGCTCCGTAATCTTTTTTTAGGTACTAAAAAAGGATCTAAAAATGTGTGGCCACTTCCTCTGCCTACTGCAATGGAAAAAAGTGTGCGTTGTCCACAAAATGGGAAATTGAAAAACTAGGACATAACATCCCCTATATCAACCTTATTTTCAGTCCCAAGCTGAAAGTAAAATGGAAAGCAGGACACATTTGGGGTCCCATTTCCTGTATTTCCTTTTTTAACTAGACGTTTCCTGTTTCTACTCTCCCTTCACAAATATGTCAAAATAGATTCAAGGGAACGCAGCTCATTTTGATGTATTCCCAAAAGTACTCCAGTCCTTTCCTGACAGAGTCAGACTCTGACAGAGGAGCTGCCGGACAGCAGCGACAGTCATGGGCCAGCACACATGGGGTCAGGGCACATGGGGCAGCAGCAGAATCTCCAAAATGAAGACAGAAGTTGAGCTGCTGAACACCTGAGGTGATGATTATGGAGACATTCACAACAGTACTTGGGAAACGGTGCATGAGATCTTGACCAGTTGTGGTGAGAGAGGGCTAGAAAAAATGGAGGAAAAAAATCCCTGTTTGTGTTATGTTGTGAAGGTGTCATCTCCTCATTCCTGCCTATTCCCCTGTTTTCTTTTGCGAAGAAGTCAGCACAGACCAGCTATAGCATATCATTGCTGAAGTCAATACTACTTTTGTTTATTTCTAAACTTTCCACTTTTAAGAATGCATAGGCAGACATTGTTAATTCCACCTCATGAAATCAGGCAGGAGAAAGTGCCAATATTACGAACCTGAAATGGTACAGGTGCTGAGCAACCCCATACAACTGCCAGAGATGCACATTTCTGATCTGAGCAGGGGATCTCATGGGAAAGGTTGCTTGTTTTCCTTTTATTGCCTTTATGCCAACAGATTTCATTCCAAAGTGAGCAGTTGAACTTCCCACTCTCCATAATTATGACTAAGTCTTGATGGAAATGAGGAACCTGCAGTCCTGGTTGCTCTCCTGTGAAACACTGACCCATGTGATGAGGCTGACCTAAAGCACTAGAGATTACCAAGCGATAAAATATAACTACTCTCTAGCTCCCCACATGAATATGAGGCATTTTATTTTAATTAAGGTTGAGTCAATGAGTCAAAAAGAAATGTTTTCATATTCCCTGTATGCAGACCTCAGCATCTGAGATTATTTTACAGAGCATTTGAAATTTCTTTTGATTTACAGATTCATAGATGAATCAGAATAAGCCATGCCAGCAAGTCTGCATGGTCATAACTTAGTGCTCTCTTGACTCATGCTATGCAAAAAGCACAACAGAAATAACAGCACAGTGAAAGGCTGGGGATTCCACACCAGAAAAAGACACCTAACTTTAGAAATCTACATGTAGGGTTGGTGTCAGCACTGCAATTATTGTCATCATCAAAGATCTCAACCTACAGTTAGTGAAGCCTGGAGAGTGATTCAGGTATTGGAATTTGCTCTCATGTAAACAGAACAGCCCTCCAATTCCATCTGAGAAGATCTTCTGAGCCATCAAAGCTAACTCTCCAGTGATAAAGCAGTTTGGTCATATCATCCCCAAACAAAGTTATCAGGAGTCATTGCATTTTTCTAGCTGGGAATAATTTCCTAATTTCTAGCTTAATCATGATTGGTCAATGAATATTTATCCTCCAAAGTAGGAGAATTTAGGTCATACAGAGACAGGGGAAGAAGACATGAGTGATTTCTCCTCGTGAAATACTACTCCTGAGTTATGCATGTCCAAATGAGTGCTGTTTTGATTGCTACAGAAGTTTCAGGCTATAATGTGACATTTTTTCTGGATTAGTTGCCTGCTGTAATACTGTTGCCTTGCACTGCATGGAACAACCATGAATTCTTCATCTAAGCAGTGGAAAATTGTGACGTTGACTGTATTTTCTTTTCCTATTTTACCTCATCCTTTGAACCTTCTTTGTGCTGGCTGGTGACAATAATAACCATGAATGTCACAGTAGACTGTAGATGATACAGCACGGTGACATGCGACATGTGCAGCATTATCCCCATCATCACGTCTCTTCTGCCTTTTCTGAAGGTTCCAGGTAACTGGGCTTGTTTCTGTGTCAAAGTGTTACTTCTCTCAAAAAATATTTGCAAAAACTGTGCTTTTGGTTTTTGTTTTGCTCTGGAAGTCTTGTTCCAGAAAACAACATCATCTGATTTTTCTAAACCTAGCAAATATTTTCTGCCTTAATCTATTAGTGAAAATCTGAAATTTTACTACGTTTTTCCTTTATCTTGTAGGTAATAACATTCTTGTAAAACAAGCAACCAAGCCAAACAAACAAACCAAATCAAGTCAAAAAAGACAAGAACAACAAAAACCACAAGACTTGTTCTGAGCTTTCATGTTGTAAAAGATCAATAGCTCTTCCCACTATAATATAGTAACCCAAAAATGGAAACAAAGTGAAGGTTTTGAATCAATTTCTTCAGTGACTCCTGTAGACAGCTTACTGTCAAAATCTAGAATAAAATAAATGGAAGATGACTCTGACAGATCTGAAACATACATTCAAAGTGCATTTTTACAATTATTCTATTTCACTCTATTTGTGTTTTCATACCTTGAAATATCACACCGGTTGTTCTATTCTTAAAATACATTTTTTGAAGAATGGTTCACAGTCCATTTTTTGTTATTCTGTACAGAGATGTGATGAAATCAATGTACTCTGCACTGCAGGCATAATATAAAGCAGATGGTTTTTCCTCAAGCAATGAGTACATTAAAATCCAAACTATAATACAATGTATATAGTGCTTCTAGATTAAAGCTCTTGCATGCCAGAATTGTAGCTTTGATTCTGTCTGATTTTAGCGCTTAGTAGGATTTATTTCAGTGATTCTGCCTTTGGGCCAAAATGAATCAGCTTTTATCTAGGATGATCATACATTGGCTAAGCCCTTTAGCTTTTCTTTTAATAAACATGTAACTTTAACCTACCATTACATGTACATAAAACATTACAAATCAAGCTTGCACACAACACTGCAGCCAAAACAGAATCCATTAAAGTTCAAAATGGGGTTCGTTTGCAGAATGCATGTTTCTAATGGGCGTCCTTTTCATTTCCCTGATTACCTTCTAGCCGTCTTTCTTGCAATCAAATTAATTCTTGCCCAAGCTGAAACTTATTCGCAGGCATAATAGAAAAGCATTTTCTGACTCCTGTCTTCGGAGTTAAAAGTCTTCATACAATTACAACTGCGAACTAGGAAGTGACATTGCCATGTGTGCAAAGTGACTCTGATTTTCTCATCTTTCTTGGTAGCACACGCAGTAACAGTCAAAAATGTTTATGTATGTTTATTTGGCTTAATTTCTTAAAATTCTTTGTTTTACAAAACTTTTTGGGTTTTGCTTGCATTCTAAGAAATAAGATTTCTTGAATCTGGAATTATTATTATTCTTTTTTCATCTCTCCAAAAATGTATTGTGTGTATTGTGTACTTCTCAAAACAGGCAAGCAGATCCTCTTATCAAACATACTCTTTTACCACTGTTCAGGGGTAAAAGTAAAAATCTGCTTCTAAGGCTTCTGCTGGATATACTTGTATGAGTTATAGAGTTACTTCATCAGCTTCCCTCTTCTCAGTTCACAGTGCACACAGTGTGACAGGGAAATAAAAACAAGAGGACAAGTTGCTTTGACAGTCCTGCTCTAGAGCATTTGGTTTTTCTCATCACATGAGAAATTCCTACAGGGTCATACTCAGGCTGTAATCAGATGGGGAGGTGCCACCACTGAGGTATTCAATGGTCCTTTGAAAACAGGCTGAGATCTCTGGGAATATGGACTTTTTTCATTGGGAATATATTTGCAGGATCTGATGCTGGAGGAGGATGAATAGGGAGTATCAAGCATACTGCCCATTCCGCTGTCCAGAAATTAAATAGATTAGTTCCAGGACAATTAGAAATTAATTCTCTCTCAATCCAAAATGCTCTCACATATCTGTCTAGCCTGCTGAGATGTGGAAGGTATCTGAACTGGTGTATCTCAGTGACATCAACAAAATGCTTCAGTTCATACATTTAGCTCATTAACTAAGCCATTACAGGAGCAGTCTCATGGAGATCGGCTGAGTGATCCACGGTGAGGTGATAAAATTGCTTCAGGCAGCCAGCCAGCTGTGTTGAAGGCTACACATTATTCAGACAAGAATCTTATTTGCTCAGAAATGATGCACCAGCCATTCCACCCTTTCCCACAGTTTTCATAAATTTACTTAGGTTCTGCACAAGATGTCATTTTCACAGCCAGGACATAAGCTCCTCTGCGGGACTACCTCATGCACTGTACAACATGGTAATAGAGAAAACACTCTCATTCACATGTGCAAAGCTGAGGCCCACTTATCATTTCCCGTAAATCTTGCACCTCTGAGGTTTATATTGAGTCATTGCAAAATCGTTTATACTAATAAGGAAAGAAGGCAAAGCTTTCTCTAAATTTAATGCTGAATTCTTCCTGATTGGTTCAAACTCAGAAACAAGCACTGTAAGTTTCTCAGTAAGCAATAATATGGCCTAGTTATAAAAGAACAACCAATAGAAATAGAGTAAAAGTTGATTACAAAGCAAAGAGACTTCCTACACTCTCCAGTTTCATGAAAGATCATGCAGCATGTGACAGATTCCTGCAGTCTCTACAGACACTCAGCAGGTCCGTAGCAGGTCTTTAGCAAAGACCAAAGAAAAAAAATTAGAGATATTTGAAACAATTTGTTTATAACTTGCAAATAACTTGTACGATAAATAACTTGTAAAAATTATTTTAGCGTGTGTGTCTTCAATGCCTTCTGTCCTTCAGACACTCCCACAAGAAGCTTCCCCAAACCTGCCCTCCAGGGGAATACTTCTAGTGGTGCGAAATAAGCACGCAGTCTCAAGTGCCAGACTCCTGGTCCACAAAGCCCCTGCTGACAGTGAGAGATTTGTGAGTTTATGGAACTTAAACTACTGAAGATTTTTAGAAGATCTTTATCAAGAACAATAAAAACTTTTGGTTACTACTGACCTGGGTTTCTTTACGCCAGCTATAGAAAGATGAAAGATGTTGTCTCGCAATACTTATCTATTGAAACCTTCCAGTCTGGATTGAAATATGATCGTTTTTAATGTCTGTATTGTTAGAACTTGTTCATCCCACCACAATTAATGCAATGAGAATGCATCTGCACAGCAAGTTGTTTGATCGTCATTTCATTTTAAATGGGGGATATAAAATGACTGCACTTCAGAAACTCCCTTTTTTTTTAATTGAAGATCTCATTGTTCTCTGTGAGATTAACGATGACTCTTCCATGTTTTTGCCAACATTTTCTTCTTCAGTTGGAACAGTGGTTTTGTTGGGTTTTGGTGTTTTT
>WBMW01000433.1:242932-292310 GCA_013396635.1 Penelope pileata
TTTTTTTTTTGTGACTGATAGGAATTCTACTAACCTACTTTGACTTTGCTTCAAAGGGGTAATAACAAATAAATCAAATGACTGGCATCTGCCTGAACTAATAAGTTCCATCTCTAATGCTATTTTAGCTATGAAAATATTATCACCCTAATGCAGGAAATTCACTTTTTCTCAGAAAGAGGATTGCCTTTTGCTTGAATCTCAGGTGAAATAAAGTGTTAGAATTATGTATTCTGGTCTTGTTTGTCTTTTACGCCACTAATTGTTTGCTTCCATCTATTCAGGAGTATGAATTTTGGACAAAATGATCTGTTTAGTATAAAACTATACTAGAAAATTATAGAAAATAAATGTTTTTTTTCCCCTACTTTTGCAAATTTCAACAGCTGTTTAAAATAATCCAATCCTCCTTCCTGCAAATTAATCTTTTAATTTTTTTAATATATTTTTTATATTTTTTTTTATTTAAGAAGGAAAAGAGTCACAATAGAGCTAACAAAAAGTTCAGCTCTCAATATGAGTAAAAGTAGAAGTCATGGAAAACATGCTCGTTACAAAGGTTACATTTGAGAACATGATGGCATTATTGCCTGTAAGTGGTATGGCATGATCCTTCTTTCACTTGCAGTGCAATAAACGAAAGATAATAGATGTGTAATCAAGGATATTATAGAGGGGAATTCAAGTGACATTAGCCCATATGTATGTATATATACTATATATAATATATATAAATAAAATATCCACTGTCATTTTGTAGAAAAATGTTCATGGAGGCAATTTTCATTTTATCCCACCAAGCAGGAAATGTAATGATTCTGTGAGGCAGTAATGGTTCCATTTAGAAATATGCTGTGGTTTAGCGTTGAGTTAATTTACTTTTTGTTTAAAATTGCTCTTCGTTGCTTTACTATGTAGTTAAACATGAATTTGAATTACAGTACAGCATAGTTATGGTGGCTTCTATATTCAGGGAATAAAAGAATAAATATAAATGAAAATAAAACAAAGACATATGCCAAGTACAAATGCTTTGAACCTTTGCAACATTAGAGCAAGTGAAATGTGAATTCTTTTATGTGAAAACATTTGAGGAAAGTATGAAATCTGGGAATTGTCTGGGTTCTACACTGCTTACCGGCACAAACACGTAATTGCATGAGGTTACACAATACATCGTAATGCGTTACCTGGGATCCCTTTACAAAGAGATACTTTCAGGCTGGAAACACCTATGAGAATAATCTACCCCAAACACTTCAATTCCCACATAAAATCAGCCCTTTCTTCTGGGAACCAAGGCTCTGCAGAAAAGCAGAAAACATTGCCATGCCTAGGAGGTCATGGAGGGATCCTAACTGAAGCCTTGGAGAAGATGGGTAAATATTTGCACAATAACTAGAGGCAGATTGGCCACAGGGGTGGTGCACAGCCTGAGACTGCGAGGAAAGGCCAGGTCTGTACAAGGTCCTCCTATGGAGGTCTGGGGCCTGCAGGTGCAGGAACAAATGGGAAGAAGAGGTTGGGGGACAAAGGAATGGATTTCATGAGATGTGAAACACAGGAATATGAGCTGATGGAGAAGTACCATTTACAGAGGGCAGGGATGATTCTGTGCACCATTTAACACACTTTAGAAGGGTTGCAGCAATCAGGCCCTGCTAGGGGTCCCAAGCAGAATTTGAGTGATGAATGCAAAATTAAGATACTGAATACCACTGCACAGCTGTCACATAACTGCAGGCACCTAGACACTAGAGATGCTTTCCCCTTTCTCTGCATTATTTCACTTCTGCTGGGCATCACATCTCAGCACATTCCCATGATGGGCCTGATTCTGATGGAGCTGAGCATATGAGTGCTGGGCTTGCCTCTTGGCCACACAGGGTCCTGAGGTGAGGCATCGTGAGGCTAGGCATTCCTGTGCCTGCAAGCCCTGTGGGACATGAGCTGTGCCCCATGGGGCATTTGCAAAGCACACTACATCCAACCATGCTGGGGACACATGGTGCAGACACCATGGTGGTAGTGGCTACAGCAATATCGGACAAAGAGACCCTCAGTAAGTGTCAAAGTGCAGCTGTGAAGCAGAGGCAGACCCTGGCAGTGAAGGGAGTGGTGGCATTATTTTCCATGCAAGCCAATTCCTGTTGCTAATTATTTTTTCAGAAAAAGCACCAAATAAACCTGATCGGCATTTACACAATGTTGATTTTTAACTTCACCTTCTAAGACTCATTTCCTTTTTTATCTCTTCTTTATTGGTTTTGATTCCCTTGGTGGCACACTATAGATAAGAACACACTAATATTTATTACACCCACATATCTTTATAACACGTTAATCCATTGCTACAGTAACAGAAAGTAATAACAAAGAAATAGTGTTATCACAACCACTGTGCATAGTTGATAGCTACTTGGCTGTCTTTTAAGTACATGCTTTACTTAGCCACCTGTGAAATTCACTCTGCATCCCCCATGTGTCACAGTCTTCAAACCCTACATCCTCACTCAAAACAATGACACCTCTGAACTTCTGGCTCTGTGGCATTTGGGCTAGGCTTTCTTTATGGCCAGCTTCTGAGTGACCGCCAGCATGACACCAGACACTCCCCAACCCTGCACCGCAGAGCAGCTGCCCAGTGCCCTGAGAGCGGTGTGCTGCCAGGCACAGGCTGCCTTCAGGACACAGCAGGAGAGTGGCATCTGGATACTGCTGGCCGCTTCTCACTCCGATGACTATCTTTAAGATAGTATTTTTCCACTGGAAAAATATTTCCCCACTTCCTTTCGACTCACTTGTCGGAGTGCGTGGGATGGGAGCCCGTTCTCTTTGACAAGCACTTTAATAAGTTAATCAGTTAGTCGTTTATTTCCTTGTTGTACTTTCACCAGTGTTTCTGTCCGGAGATAAAAGTGAACAAAGAACTTATTAATGCCTTTTGAAAGCTGCCAGATTTTTCTTGCTGGGGCTACTGTTCCACTAATAGTGCTAAATGTTTGGGAGGAAAAAAAAAGGATAGAAAAGGCATTGAAATGGGCTTAAATGACAGTTCACCATTTTATTTGTAAAGAAAGGGAACAGAAATATCTGTGAAACATTTTTCAGACTAAATTTATTTATCCCAGCTTGGGTATTACCCCTAGGATGGCGCAGATAAAAGAGGAGGTCAGGCCCATGGACACCTCACATACCTCTATAGTATCCTTTGGACTGAAAAACTTTATTTTCCCCCCAGTGATCCCTGGAATTTCATCACAACTGTACTCATTTTGAGCAAAATTGGCAAGAAGTCTCCCCATCATCACACAGCATGCTGAGTGTAAGATAAACTGTTTTAAGGGCAAGAGAGGTGATTAGAACATGATTTCAAGAGCTGAAAGTACTGATGAACAACTGAAAGAACAACGTATATGACCCATCAACACGTCAGTGGTACTCCAGGACACCTTCTGGGCTTCCAGGCAAAGCAGGACTGATACAACTCTGATGGCTCCAGCATCTGTTCTTGTAAAGCTACTCAACAGACTTCCTAACCCCTAATAAGTGGTAGGCTACAGCTCCATCCATTCACTAACTCTCGTCACACGCTCTCTATGTTTGATATTCTGTAAAAGTAACCCAAGCCAATCACCATAGTCATTGTGGTCTTTCCTCAGTATAAAACTAGAATTTCTTCTTGCTGCTACAACTGCTTCAGAATCACCCCACCACATACACACCTACAGGTCATTTGCCCTCAAATTCCTTTGATATATTCACCTCTCCTCCTTCATTGCTTCTGTATCTGTGTTGGCATCAGACACTATAAACAATAGAAAAATTGATGGAATTTCATTCTCATTCATTTTTTCAATAAATTTCAGAAAGAGTTTTTGTTTTACGGAAAGGAAACATTTTAAGAGAGCTAAGAGTAATACATATAATTATGAAGTAATGAGTCAAAAATTACAATTATAAGGTATAAAAAGCAACAGATTATAGGATAGTATAATGCATTATTATTGTTTTTATTACTGTATAATGCATAACTCTCCAGATATCATAAGAATGAGTCAAATTAAACCAGCTGAACATCTACCTGCAGTCTTTAACGGATTTTAAAATGTACATGACAGTCTAACAGAGATGTCTGTAATCCATTGTAAACAAGACAGAAATCCCCTGAAAGTATATGCCTGCAAGAAACACTGTACATGCGCTGCAGATAGCTTCCAAACCACAATATCTTAGCAGCTTTCATTTTCCAAAACAAATACCAATAAACTGTATAATACACCACTACACTGCCAACATATTTTTAACCATTATGGTTAGATAAACACAAATACATCCAAACTGAATAAGTTGGTGGATTTTTTTCTCTTTTCTTTTCTTTTCTTTTTTCTCTTTTCTTTTCTTTTCTTTTCTTTTCTTTTCTTTTCTTTTCTTTTCTTTTCTTTTCTTTTCTTTTCTTTTCTTTTCTTTTCTTTTCTTTTTTTCTCTTTTCTTTTCTTTTTTCTCTTTTCTTTTCTTTTCTTTTCTTTTCTTTTCTTTTCTTTTCTTTTCTTTTCTTTTCTTTTCTTTTCTTTTCTTTTCTTTTCTTTTCTATGCATTAAAATAAACATTAATTTTAGTTTTATCCACAGGGTAGAAGAATTACTAACACTATAGTGCACCACAAATAAGTTTTGTAGCCAAAAATTTAGATTATTTCATTGCAGCTAAACTAATTCTATTTTGACTATCATATTTTGTTTTGTGGGTCTTTTTCATCCCAGGAAAAATAACAGAGACAGCCAGCTTCATTTGAGGGAAGTCAATAATTTATAAATTGTGCTTAAAGTAAATGAAAGAAAAAAGGTATCAGTTCAATTTGAAACACAATCTGAGGTGAGAGTGTGTATGTTAACCATTTTGGTTTTTGCAAAGTATGACAAAAAAATGTGTCTAAAACATTTTTTCTGCCTATTCTTTCTTTCAATCAGTAAAACAGAACAGGACAGCTCATAAGATGCTATTGCTAGCAATCTGAGTTGAAAGAAAATATGCTGTGACGTTTGGCATGGCAACCTGGCCTGAACTAACACGTTGAAAAAAAGCAGAGTCAACTTGACTGTGACATTTATTCCCCATCCTATATTTGCTCCCTTGACATAATGACACCAGTGTGTCTGAGAATTTTTGAGTATCAACTTTGACTGAGTGGAGATGGACACCCAGCTTGCTCTCATCTGGTGAATGTTATATTAATGATCTATTTGTGATCCAAATCAGAACTTCAAGTTAATGCTCTACAATTGTTATTTATGGTCAAAGAAGTTCCCTTTTTATAGGAAAAGATTATTCAAATAGTCCCATTACTTCACATATGACATCCTAATAAACCTCATGAAAAACATTCTAAAATGATTGTGGTGTGATACAGCAGTAGGAAGATTCATCTCACACTTCCATCTTCCATCACCAGACTTGCTCTCCCACCAAGACATTCTTCACACAAAAGCAAAATTTCAGGGGAAGCTTAAAGGTTCCCCTTTAAGGAGCATGGCAAATGAAAAAGGAAAATTGAAGACCTTCATATGAGCCTGCTCTCACATCGAAACTAATATTTTTCTCATTCCCACCTCTTACCAAGGTTTTGTTGAGGAATAGGATGGATGTTGATGGATGGGCAGAACATTGAGAACATTTTCTAGTAGCTGAATCCTCTACACTATGAATGTGATGGCAGAAGCTGGCATGTTCACTCATTAACAACTCAGACCTTGAGTATGCATCTTCTCAGCTGTCTTAATAGATCACATTCATGATCTATTTAGACAGCATGATGTGAAAAAAGGAGTCCTTCCCTGGCTGAGGTTACTGCTTTGTGCCACCATCTTAGTTAATGGAATGTGGCTGCAGATCCCAGAGAGATGGTGCTACACATGGGTCATGTGCTTCTAGTATTTCTGCCTACAATAGATGTTTCTGATCAAAATTTAACAAATCATTATCATGATGTTTCTGGAAGGACATAGCTCTGTAACAAAATAACTTTAAGTCTTAATGTAAATAAGCTGAAGGAGCTATAGATGTCTACATTTCAAAACAAACTGTGTCTTCAATTCCCTTAAGTTATTCAGAAGTCCCAGGCTTTGTTCACGTGATAATCAACATCGTCTCTGTCCTTCATAATTTTCACAACTAAGCCTGTTAATCCTGGAATTAGCTCCCATTAAAACTATAATGCTAGGGAGCCTGGTCAAATTTGAGTCTGGGCTGTATGATACATTTACAAGGGATTTTTAATTGTTTGCCAGAAGATTGCTTCTAGTGTAATTTCTTAGACATTGAATCCAGCTATTAGCAGTAGGCAAAAATTTCCTGTGAAAATGATATGAACTTATAAGCCAAAATGCTGGTTTGTATGAACAAGATAAACGTGATTTCAACAAATTTTATGTTCTTTTAAATTACTTGATTTCAGACTTGGTATTATAAGTCTTAGAAGCAGCCATACATTTAAAACTCTTTCTTCAAATTTAAGGCATTAGAGAATTCCAAGTTTATTTATTCATTCTTATTTCTTTAGTCCTTTATTTTGGTTACTTAAAAAGGAAAAAATATGCTAATGGACACTCCCCAAAATGGTGAACTTTGGGCACCTATGTTAATGTGCTCTAAATTAATGTTACAAATTTCTAGCACAGACAAGGAAGTGTAAATGTTGATATTTGCCAGCTGGACAAGCTGAGACCTGGCCTTCTATTACCTTACAATGGAATCAGCAAAGCACATGCTTACAGGATAGCCAAACACTGCATTTCAGAGTGTGCTAATTGACGTTCTGGCAAACCAGTTCTCTTCGTCCAGGCTAATCAGTAAGTTCCTTGGGAAACCACCTGGCAAAATGTCCAAAACTAGTTACCTATTGCATTTAGAATGGAGTTATAAATGCTATGGAATAAAAATATTCATAGTCCTGTGTTTGGTTGCACAGTTTTGGTGGGCTTTGGGTATAACTAACAACCTCCTTTCACACTGTCTACACAGTTTGTGTCAAGAGCTTCATCAATGTGAAAAAGGTACCCTTCTAAGGATGTGGCAGACTTTCACAGCAGACTAGGCAGATTTTCTTATCCTGGAACTGCTGATGTAAGAGAAATGATGTGAACAGAAATGATGAAGAGTTGCTGACATAAGAGGAACGGAAGGTTAATAAAATATCTGTTGTTTGTACACTTTTCCATATGATGACACTTCAAAGACAATGGGAAAAACAGTGACTGAGGCAAGAATAGTGTTGTCTTTTCTGTTCAGGAAGATGGTGAAGGTGATCTGCTGAGAGGTTTTGACTCATTGAAAACAGAGAAAAGTCCAAATTTCTGAAGCGGAGACAAATGAATGGTTTACCACAGATAACTTATTCCCCAGATGCTCCCATCTTCTGTTCTGTGGATTGCTGCAGTGAGATTTCTCACATTAGCTGGTAAGTTTTGTTCCTCTTCATATCTGGTACAATTTCAAATTTCTGACTGAAGAGTGTCAATATCTTTAGCTTTACTGGAGGGTCAGGACTGCATTTATGTGGCACCATACCCAAATGAGTAGGATTCCAAAGGGCCCACACACTCTCAAAGTGCAACTGAGGCGAAGAGATAAACAGATGTGCAACACACAACAAGAAGGAGTTTGCTGTACAGGTCAAAGTGCTCAGAAGTGACACCACTAACTCCGAACTAATCTGATCCTTTGATATGAAGGAGGCAGGCTTAAAGCAAATATTTAAGTGTGTGTTTTACTTAGAATGATTAAGTCCCACTTGGATCAATAGAATTTAAGTATATGCCTTAGTGTATGTGTTCTGAGGGATTTTATGAATATTTTGAACACATTGTTGGTTCTAGTTGTAGAAAGTCCAGCAGAGGAAAAAGTGCACTCCAAATACAGAGCACATGAGTATTCTTGAAAGTTTCTTGTTTGACATTTGTGTTCCTAGACAGAGACATCAGAGATAATACATAGGTCATTCTGAAAATAATACCTCCTGTTTATTTTCGTGGAAACTACAACAGATACAAAAAGTACAATAGCACTATTTGATAGAACAAATTCTCAGCTACAAAACATTTATTCAACATACTCACCACCATTAGCTGTCCGTCTTCACCAGCCATGAACAAGGGCCTGCATGTCACACCTGTGAAAATCTGCATGGATATCCAGAACGTGGCTTGTCTTTCATGTTGCTTTGGCTACTGTTGAAGTACACCACTCACCACCTCACTGTGCTCAATCCACTGTTTGGTCTCCATCAATGTTCAGTAAGCACTGATGAATGTCAATGGGTGCCACTTTTTCTGCATGGAGGAATTCAGTTCCACACCATTGTTTCATCCATACTTCCACAACAGATTCCATTGTGTCAGAGTGCCCCTCTGCTGCCATCTGTTGCACGGCAACAAAATGGAACGGAATATTGTTGGGAAGGTTCAACCTCTACTGCCATACTACCAACATCTGCCTCTGACATCATGGGTCAACATAATAAAATGGGAGGCGTTGCTTTCAGAGCAGCCCTTATATAAGGGAATCACAGAATGGCTTAGGTTGAAAGAGACCTTCAAAGATCATCTATTTCAACCCTCCTCATCAAACGTAAATATAACAACATGATAAAGCTCTGTGCAGACTGAAATGAAACATGATTTCTAACAAATATTATGCCTTTGGAACAGGCTTTTATACTGTCTGAGAAGCACCACATGCCAGTTTTACATACTCCTACAAAACATTGTTTCCTAGGGGCAATCATTGACTGAAGGTAGGGAGAGATACTTCTAGGCACCATAATATTTTCTGAAAAGACTCTAAAATTATTTTCCACCTGGCGGATATATCGTGAAGGCTCTGTGACCACCTAACAGTGATTCTACTACTGCTGAAGAGGAGCAACTGGAGGACATAACAGAGAAATTATCCCCGGTTTAAGGAAGCACATTGCAGATGGACGTTCCTGCACAATGGGAGCACAGGCCATCCATGCCAGTTTTGAAGCAATGAGAGCATGCCTCAAGCAAAATTAAAGAAGTGTGTCCCTACTTCACATTTGGAAAGTATTTTACTATCCTATCTCTTCCCCATGTGACTGGTGCATCACAGCCAGCTCACTTCCCATCCTAAGTCCCTCTTCCTCAAACCCTTTCAGCCATACACCCACTCTAACCTTATTGCTGCTTACACCCCTGTGGTATAGTCTTACACACCTGTGTCCTACTACAAGTGCTCCAAGCACTTCTTGTGATCCAGTGGTGCAAGATGCTCAGGAGCTGTTACTGTGGGCGAACTATAGCAGAGGAACTTGCAAAGAGGGAGGCTGAATGGGACAGACTAAATAAATAATCCTGGAGCACCCAAACACATGGGGCCTACACAGCCATTTAAACTGCTCCAGCTTTAGGCCAGCTTTTTGTCAGCATTGCATTTTTTTTTTATAGAACAGATGCTTGTTTTATGTTGTTTCATCCATATTCTCTCAACATTGAGCATTTTGCAATTAACTCCATCCATGAAAAATAAAATCTGACAAGATTCAGTGCATGGGAGGCAGATGTAAATGAGCAGCACTACTTTGACCAGCTGGATCTGACTGAACATCAGCAGTAATATGTCTGTCAAACTCTGCTATTAAAAAACTCTCACATCTTATGATCCGGTGTGTGCATTGCAGAAGCCTGTTTCAGAATAGCAATCCTCCTAAATGGGAAGAAAAGACCCTGAGATGGAGCAGCTGCAGCAACTCAGCATAGCTTCATTTAGCTTTTCCCCCTCCAATAGCAAATGCTAAAGCTGCCCTACTAATGAGGAGTTCAAACCATGAAGATATTCCACACAGAAGAGGATTATAAAGCCCTGTGGTGAGCCTGGAATGAAATTAAAAATAGCCTGAGAAATGAATGTTCTTTTCTTAGTCTGCTTTGAGAGGTTTCATAAAGCTTTTGCTTCTTAAAGCAGGACTTGTAATCTCTTGTGGATAGATCCCAAGTGGTCCACTGCATAACAAACGTAGATGGTTGTTCAAAAGGAATGTGATCGCCTTGTTTGGGTCTTTTTGTGGTGCTGGCGTGAAGAGAGCGTCTGTGTGCATGTGAGTATGTGTGTAGAAAAAGGGGTGTTCAACCAGTCGATCAGATTTCATTAGGTTTCTAACTGTGAGTTTTAGGCTAGTGGTTTTGGAATATTACTTGGGATCATTTCAAGTATTTCAGGCTTTGAAAAGCAAGTTGTTGTAGTTTCTAATTAAAAGGGAAGGAAAAAAGGCCCCTTTGTCAGTTAATAAATAATGATCATTGACACTTCAGTTCAAAAAACAGGAAATTCTGGAGCTTTCCTTTCCCCCATCTCAGCTAAGGGCTCCTGGCAAGAGGCAGTGTCCCCAGCAGAGGACCACCTGCAGCTTGGGAGCAGCCAAGTTCTTAGAGCTCAGATAGAGGAATTTTATACATGACCATGATGTCCACTTCCACTCCAGGCCATCTTGAGACCAGATGCAGCTTGGCTTTCAAGATTCAGAAGTAGAGCGTGCCAGATTTACAGTATAAAACACCTTCTTTTAGCATTACTCAGTCTGTGGGATCCCTGGCTGCTTATTTTATTCATTATAATATTAGAAGAGAATATGGATCCTGCCAAGTTTAGTAGTTTCATGTAAAACACTGACAAATAAGCTTAGATGGTAAATTCCCTGGGAGCTCTCTTATGCCTGCAAAGTACCATATGCACTTCTACTGAAGTATATATAACACTTATCTTCATGGACAGGGAGAAGATATGCTTAAAATTTCTTTCATTTCTTGCCTCACTTGTGTCACTTATTCCATCATGTTGTGAATCATGCTATTCATGCTATCCATCTACTGATGTTAACAAGAAGGATAGATTTTCAAATATATCTAAGCACACACTTCCTTGCTCTGTGGCAATATAGTTGGTACAGGTACATTTTTAAGGATGTCTATCACAATTTTATTCTCAAAAGTATGGCAGCTATCTAGATCCAAAAAATACTATATTGCTGAGGGATGTTAAGTCAGGCAAGATAAATTGTCCCATCGATGTTTCTTTCTCTCCCTCGTAGTGACTGTGGAAGAAGCCTGGGGAGACAGCTTATACTCAGTGCCTATTACTTACCTGCCTAAAGTTACAGGAGATTAATCCAGCCCAACTCACTATGTCACTTTGGAAAATTCCTACCCTTGCCTACTAGCATGAAAACTATTTTGCATAGCTGTTTTAGTACCTTCAGAAATCTTGGAAATCAATAACACATTCATATCTTCTCCAGATACATGAAGTTTGAGCTTCTATGCACTTGACACTGCTAAACTGGAACTACAGATGAAATTCATCCTCAGTTTAATCAAGGAAATAGATATGCTATTGCTATACTCAGTCGTAGAACTCATTATACATACATAAGTTTTTGGAAATTTTGTATGTAGAGATTTGCCTAGACAATATGCGAAATTAAAACCTAGCACTAAAATTAACCATGGGTGGTAAGAACACCACATTCATTGATTTTTCTGTAACTCGATGAGGAAAATTATAGCCAGGCACAGCTAATCTGAGTTTTGTACCTCAACATGAGAAAGGTGGGTTAGTAAAAACTGCTCTGATCTTTCAGTCACATTTCTTCTCTATTGTATTTCTGTGATAATGACCTAAAATAATTTGGAAAAGTCCCTTCATAGAAGTTTTACATGACATCATCTTTTCCTGTGATCAGCTCAAAAAACTACTGTAAGACGTATATATGGAAACAATAAAGATCTACTGTTTTTTATGGAAGTGCAACGCCACCCAAATAAAATCCACCATTTATGGAAACTTTCATGAAAAACATAACTCTGAAAGACTCAGTACTTGTGATTCAACAAAAAGAATCCTTGTTTTCCAATATAACTGTGAGTCCTCTAACATCAGGGTTATCATAGAATAAAAAAAGCTTTTCAAAAACACATCAGAGGGAACCATGAATGTGAAGATAATGTAGGACAGATGTTATCTCATGGAAGACATTAAACTGAAGATTTTTTGCAAAGAAGGCCCAAGAATAAGTGTTTTATGCATCATATGCCATTGCAAAATTACTATATATATTTTCACTACATTCAGTATTAAGTACTTTACAGGGAGACAACAGAAGTTTTGAGCAAGTACAAGCTCTCCTTCAGCTGCTAATGATGTAATAAGCAGTCCCCGCTCTTTTTCCGCTGTCTGAACACCTTTTAGCTCCCTGTACCCAATTCTCCAGCAGTCCCATAGCACATCTGTAGGAGTTAGGAGAGGGAAGAGCAGATCTTGCCTGGTTGGTGGAGGAAAGAGGGCCCACCTTATGCGTGAGGGTGGTCTAGTGTGGAACAAGCTCACCTGTGTGGAGAAAGTAATTGATAATGCAATTGGCCCTGTCTCTAAAGGGTTATGAATGTCAGTAGAAGAGGCCCTAGAAATTCCCAGGAGAGCTGAAAAGTACTTTTACAGGAGCCTCAGATCCTCATGCACACCTAGTGCCCATTCCTTGTCATTTAACTTCTCTTTTGTATCTTCCACACGTGGAAAATAAAGCTCCATTTGTTAAAATAACCTCAGTGAATGTACAGAAATACAATTGCTGAACAAGTAGCTGAAAGAAATCCATGAATTTCCAATAAAGAATAAAATGCCCTTTGAGAAATAAACTTATTATTAAAATAATGAGGTAATATTAGTTCAGTGAAAGAACAACAGCATAAATCGTAAAGTTCTATCATGGGTAAGGACTTGGCTATAAAGCAAGAAGAAATAGAAGAAGCTTTCAACTTGGGAAGTGATTATCGATAACTATTTTTAGCGAGCTGAAAAAAACCTATTACAGTGTAAAAAATGAAATATGCCAATGTAATTTAGATCAGAATGAAACGTACTCCTGAAACTGTCAAACTGAGGATGAAAGCTGGCTTGCATTCTTTTTAGATGACTAACTTGTTTATTTTTCTGGTGTTTTCAATTATGTTATTGAAACAAAAGTTTTAGTTTTAGTTGCATTGAGTAATAGAATGTCCACAGTGCTTTATGTGAAGAATTAATCTGGGTCTCATAAACCGTTATCTTTGATGCTTTTCAGTGCCCAGACCTGCTAAGAACACAGCTGCTACATATCATCTGCTGATCTTTTTATTTTTTTATGCTGGTGAGGAACCCTGTGAAAGAGTCTTTAAAACATTTAGCGGGGTTTTAGATAACTAAGTTACAGAGCAAAGTTATCATGTAAGCACTCGCTGCTTACATGATAAGCACACTGTATTTGATAGGTAATACCTTGTACCGACTGTAATTGCTTGTTCTTGCAGATTGCAGAGTAATCCAGAAAGAATTCCATAGTCATTCTCCATTAACAGAAAACAGGAGAGGTTGCAATGTGTACATTCCTTCTCTGATAACACAGGCATAACAAAAAAATTAAGTAGGTGTGTCACAGACCTATGTATTTCCCACAATGCAGGCTGATTGTTTCAATGCAAAGACATCAGACATACTACTGTGGAGAGCAGCCCTGGAGTAGTGCAACAAGTCCAGACAGGTATAGATAATAGCAAAACATATTTACTGCAGGTAAATTTCAGGTGCACTGGCTGAAAGTTTAATGTTGACATTACACAGTCCTTCTCAAGGCTATTATAGAATAAGTTTGAAATCTATTTTGGCCTGAAAAAGGTGTTTCAATTTTAGTAGATTTTTTTTTATCTGATTTTTTTTTTCAACATATGTTCTTTTATCAGTTCATTTGTTTAGCTTTTATGTGCTACTTAATCAAACACTAATTTTTTTGTGTAAATAATTTCTCCATTTTTCTGGTTATCTAAGCAAAATTATAAAATTTGCTTATGTTACAGAAATGTGATCTTTTTATGGAGAATGACTCAACTTTATTCATCGGTGGTGTACACATCAACTCTGAAATTTCTAAATTGGATTCTAAGAAAGATTTAGTGCAACACACAATCTATTCCTAACTTATTAATTATAAAACATTTGCTTATTGAATCTTTTGACAATAGTCTTTCTGTGATATATTTACTCATCATAAAGCAAACAAAGATCAGGAAGCAAAATTAAAAAGACTGTACAATATAAGCATATATGAAACCAAATAAACAATTCTGTTGTAAAAAATAATGCAATTAATTGCATGTTTACAGCTTAACCTAAAACATTTTTGTGCTTTGAAGAATGACTGAAAATTTTATTCCAAGAAAGAAACTTCTTCACTCATATTTACAGAGTGTAAGAAAAACAAACCAGCTAGGGAACCTTGCAGCATCTGTGCTTGCGGCTGTGCAACTAACATCATACATGATACCAGTGCCAGCCCTTGTTTCTCTTGTGATTGCTATATGGAGTGCAAGGTGTGGTGCCATGACTGATAGGTTAGGCAACTGATAGGTAATAACTATTTTGAGAACAGCTTAGCTGCAGTGGTTCAGCAATGGTGCTGCTGACTTTCTACGAACTACATTGAAGAGATTTTCTGGGGCAAGACACAACCCTCTCTCCTACAAATGGAGGGAATGAGCAATAGCAAATGTAGAAGGAAAGTAACATCCTTACACAGTTTGCCTGGAACAAGATGAAGTTTCTCCTTGGTATACAGCCTAGGAAACCACACTTCATTATGGGAATGTGAAGGGACAGGAACAGGGAAGAGAAAAACATGGATAACAGTTTTGAGGGTCCTAAACAGTTTTTGTTAGTAGTTGTCATATAATCATTAAGGTTGGAAAAGACCACTAAGATCATCTAGTACAACCGTACATCCATCATCACCTTGCCCACCAAATCATGTCCGTCAGTGCCACATCTACCCTTCTCTTGAAAACCTCCAGGGATGGCGATTCCACCACTTCCCTGGGAAGCCTGTTCCAATGTTTTACCACTCTTTTGGAGAAGAATTTGTTCCTAATATCCAACCTGAACCTCCTCTGATACAATTTAAGGCCATTACTTCTTGTCCATTACCTCTTGTCTTATACTTGGGTCAAAGTAATTCCAGATATGTATACAGACTGGAAGAAGAAGAACTTGAGAGTAGCCCAGCTGAGAAAGACCTGGGGGTCCTGGTGGACGAAAAACTGAACATGAACCAGCAATGTGCTCTTGCAGCTCGAAAGGCTAATGCTCTCCTGAGCTCCATCAGGAGAGGGGTGGCCAGCAGGGACAGGGAAGTGATTGTCCCTCTCTACTCTGCCCCATCTGGAGCACTGTGTCCATGCCGGGGGCCCCCAATACAGGAGAGATGTGGAACCATTTGAGAGGGTTCAGAGGAGGGCCACAAAGATGATCAGGGGGCTGGAGCACCTCCCCTACAAGGATAGACTGAGGGAGCTGGGCTTGTTCAGCATGGAGAAGAGAAGGCTGCAGGGGAATTTCATTGCGTCTTTCCAGTATTTAAAAGGAGATTATAAACAGGAGGGAAACCAACTTTTCACAAGGGCAGACAGTGATAGGACAAGGGGGAATGGTTTTAAGCTGAAGGAGGGAAGGTTTAGATTAGACATCAGAGGAAAGTTCTTTACTGAGAGAGTGGTGAGGTGCTGGAACAAGCTGCCCAGAGAGGTTGTGGATNTTCTATGATTCTATGTCCTATCACTAGCCACCTGGGAGAACAGGCCGACCCCCACCTTGCTACAACCTCCTTTCAGGTAGTTGTAGAGAACAATACTGTATCCTCTGAGCCTCCTCTTCTCCAGACTAAACAAACTCTGTTCTGGCAGATGCTCCTCATAAGACTTGTGCTCCAGACCCCTCACCAGCTTTGTTGCCCTTCTTTGGACATGCTCCAGGGCCTCAATATCTTTTTTTGTAGTGAGGGTCCCAAAACTGAACACAATACTCAAGGTGTGGCCTCACCAGAGCTGAGTACAGGGGGACAATCATTTACCTGGTCCTGCTGACTACGCTATTTCTGATACAAGTCAGGATGCCATTGGCCTTCTTGGCCACCTGGGCACGCTGCTGACTCATGTTCAGCTATATCAAGTACAAGAAATTCCGGAAGCCTAACTTCCTTGTTTCTTGAATCAGGCATTGAACAAATGAAAATGTTGCAAGTGATATTGGTTAGCTGTTGTATTGCTGGCAAGTACCTCATTCTTCAAACCATGGCCAAGGGTTTCTAGTTGCAAAGAAAGACTGGCAGAACCCATAACTTTTTCCTCAGACTAAGCCTCTCAGATTCTTCTCCATGTTTTTTGTCTATTCAAATGCAGTCTTTTTATGAGGTTCTCTGATTTGAGTCTTTCCATATGTTTTCTGTTTAGCTTTTGCACAACTGTCTGATGTTGAGGGGTTGGGTTCTATTCCAAGTGCTGTCAGAGTGGAGTGAGCTGCATAGTACCTGGTGGTACCCTGGGGCTACCAGTACTTTCCCCCTCTCCAGGAGCTGTGCCCTGCTGAGGAGGTACCCTTACTGCCCCTATTGTAGCAGACCAACGAAAAACACTGTATCTGTGGTATGCCTGGAATTGTCTGAAACACTTGCATGATAAGACTACTGCCATGACAACAAACTGAAGGCCGCAGACTTGATGGAGGGAGTCGTGTGAACAATGGGATGGCCTTGCTCTGTCCAAAACATTCCTGTTTTGCTGCAGAAAGCTTGACTGCAAACTCATTTCTGACAAACTTGTTTATTGCAAACTCACTTGTTTATGACCTTAGGATGGCACACCTGTAAATCTAGGAAGTATGAAAGGATGCCTGGGTAAAGCTTGGGGGCTTCAAGACTTCAATGCCTCTGAACTTCTGGATGAGCACTCTCATAGACCAAGGATCTGCTCTGTTGGCTGGAGCAGATCTGGAATCAGGACCAGTGACCCCTTTCTCTGTCCATCTCTCTCTTTCTCTCCTCCCTCCGTCTCTCTCTCCTTTCTTTCATGTTCTCTTGTAAAGTTGTTAAGTTATACAATGCTTATTTTGATTTCTTATAAAGTATGTAGTTTAGTCACACAGCTTAGACAGATATAATTGTAAGAGTGCCAATACTTTTAAGATAATGGTAGTATGGAGATTCTCATTAAAATTGATGATTGGGTTTGGACCTTGAGTGTCAGTTTCACCTTAATCTAACCAGGGAGGATATTCAAATCTGGTCACTCCTCCCTCCCTTCATGGATGAATTGTGACACCTGTAATCCTCCAAAGAACCACTAGAACCACCACCTTGCCTCCTGGCTGGCTTGAACATGAATGTGGAAATGGAGTTTCAGTTGCACGAACTGGCAATCCCCAACAGCAAAATTGGTGCTAGGTAACTGACAGACTGCACTTAAAGAACTGAAGCTCAGGGATCTCCGAAAAGACAAACAGATACAAGTGATACAGTTTAGACTGGATCCAAATGGGAATTTCCAGGCAAGGGCAGGATTTAACTTTTAGCTAAAAGATGTTTCATCGCCTTTCCTGAGAAGAGGGACAGAAGATTCCTTTAACATAAATTTCGCAGCTATGAATCATCTTCAGAAGTAGGATAGATGCAACAGAATTGTTAAAAACAAACAAATGAACAAAAACAACAAAACCCAAAAAACTATCATCAAAGCTGAAATAAAAACATCTAATCCTTGCGTTCATGTTCTCCTTACATCTGATTTAGAGCAAGTCTCTGAAATAAAACTGTTTTCCTCCCAAGAGATCTCCCTTACACTTAGACTGTAGAATAAGCTGAGTAAAGTCTTTGTTTGTTGTAAGCTGTTCCGCTTTATATAGATTAGTATCTGTATGAGCAGAGGCTGGAATCTAAATATAGAAATTTCCACACTCTGTCCCAGCTCAATGAATATTTAAGTGTTTTTTACAGTGGAACAAGAGAGACTGAGAAGATATCAGAGCTGAATTGCCTCTAGCTTTGCTGTGGTTAGAGGATCTGGCTTTAAATCCCATACACAGACAAGGCAGAGAAACAATCTGAATGTGGATATACCCATTCTACCTCTCAATACTCATTCTACCTCTCTTCTCAATACTGACTTCTTAGCGATGAAGGATAAGGGAAGGGCAGAGCTTTCTTGCAGCCTGTTTTTCTTGAAAAGCATCTCTACAGAAAAAAGTTAAGAGGGAAGACCTACTAATGTATTTCTGCAACATGATAGAGTTTAGTCAATGATGTACTCACTTGTTTGATAATGTCAGGGTTTAGACAGAAGTGTGAAAGAATTCAGGTCCTGAAGATACCAAAGATAAGAGGGAATATGAGCTGAATGGTCAGAAAGGTCAGTTTAACTGATCTCTCCAAACTTGCCTAGCTTGAATTTTCCCTCTGACGCAAACATTAGTCAGGGATTTAAAAGACAGTAAAAAGAGGCCTATGAAATTTGGCTGCATTCTGTCATCTTCAACCTAGGCTAGGTCTGAAAAGTTCACTCGCATCAAACTGGTGACATTTTCCCTCTTGCTTCTGAACTGTATACTTGTGTCATGGGTGATTACTTAGAAGACAGGCTTAATTGCCTGAAAAGAATAGTAACTGGATGCTAAGGGACCTTATTTACAAGCAAGGTCATGTATGCCCTTCAAAAGAACATAGCTAATGACTTGGATTATTTTCAAGGGAATACCCATCAGCTGAGGAGTTGTATGGGATGTAAAATTGTAAGAAACATGGGGAAGGTTGTGCATCTCTGTTTCAAGAAATACAGAGCAACATATAAAGTTGGAACAAATAAAAGGATATGGCTCCGTATTTGCTTAGCAAAGCTGTGGATTTCCTCTTTACAGGATATTTAAAGGGTCTTAAAAGCAGCATTACGCACAAAAAAAATCTCTTCAAACTGTGAGAATCTTTGAGATTCATACTGTTAGAAATTGTGAGAAAATTCTGGAGAGATATTCCCACGTTTGGTCTACTGTTAGTCTTTTCTGAAGGCAAGAAGCTTTTCAGCTTCTATCAACTTTTGGATACTAGCTAAACGACAGATAAGTCCCAGTCTATTTATTCCTCACTTGGAAGAGTGCACTGTTATCTTCCATTGACACAGTTCTATGTATAAGCTAGGATATCATCATGTAATCACATACCTGCAATTACAGGCGAACATTAAAAGCCAACTTTTTGTTTGATAACTGAAAGATTTAAGTATTGTGCATTGTTTCAGTAAATTATAAAGTATTATATTCGCATGACAGAAAGACATTGGAAATGTCGAAATGCTTAGCTAGATGTGCTTTAGCATGCTGGCACCATGGAAAACAGGGAAAGGAAAATCACAGATATCTTTGAGGTGATACAGTCAGTCAGTATTAGGACAAATAATGAAACAAAAATGTCTTGATTTACAGTCACTTGCTGTAGTGAGAAGTTTACTCTGAAACAAAAATCCATTTGACCTCAGCAAAGAACTCTTGTGGTTTTCAAGGAAGAGAAAATTTCTCAGTAGGTTTACAGAATGGCTGGATCTCCTCATTTGAAATCTGTGGCTGCCATATGTTAAAATTATACACTCGGTCTATCTTGAAAAGGGAAACGTAAAACTGAAAGCCACATAATTCAGAAGTTAGGAAATGGCAGAATTAAAGGCTATGTTTGTGACCGTAATTCAGCTGTTTCGTGCATATATATTAAGGTAGGACTCAAGATCACCCTTGCCTTGTCCAATACTTAGCATGTATGTAGTGTCCCTAATAAGCAGATATTTTAGTTTTCTCTGTGTGTTCAATGTATGGTCCTCAGCCATATTTACTACCAACAGTTTAAACCCTGATCAAGACAGAATAGACTTTTTCCTGGATTTTTCCTGTGATCGTTCAGACCGTAGTGCCTGTGTGGGATGGCACCTGTATGTTTCCCAACTTAGTGGAATTTAGGAGCATGCAGCAAGCTCCAGCATTGTGCCTACAAATATCAGCCTGAATGCTCTTCTGGCAGGACCTGGACTTCTTCAGCTGAGCTCTTTCATCACCACCCTGTACAATTAAGAAGTCAGTGGGTTTTGGAAGCAATTGAATTAGCTAGTTAAATTCCCTATTGTCATATAAACATGAAGGAGGGTTGTTAAGATTACCCTTTCGCATGTTTCAGTTGGCAGCCTTAATAACTTCATCATAGCTCTGCTGTTTTCTGGATTTCTGTATTTTTTTCTTGACCAAATTTCGAGATGTAGCAGGTCTAGGATAGTGCCTTCTCTTAGGTATTTGAAGATCCTTTTGGGACAATTTTCAACTCCAAGGTTCCTAAAAAGGACTGGTCCTCGCGTCTTCATATAATAATGCTTTCACAGTTGGCTCTTCTACAGTGCTGCCAGAAGTTATGGGGATAGACTCTGTACACGATCATTTCATAGCTGCCACTTGTAGCACCTTCTCTCATGTTCTGCAAAATGTTTCGTCACTGTACAAAATATCCATAAAGCAGCACTCAAAGATCCAAGTACAGATAAATTTTCTTGTCTTTTTTTTGTGAAATATTTTTTTCTGATCCTTGAACGCATGATAAAAGTAAACTCTATGGTTTCTTTTGTTTCTGATAAAACTTTTCATGCTTGCCCAAAGTACCAGATACACCCTAAAAATTTTCCTTAGTACTTGCCTTGACAAATGATGAGTTGACTTCAAAAGACAAAGAGATTTTGCATCTTTGTTATCAATCCAAAGTAAAGACTATCTGAAGAGCCCACAGTTTGTTTCTGAAAAATCTTTCTGGAGGTTTGCAGGTTTAGAAAACTTGAAAAAAGAGTCATTGAATTGTACAGTGCACTTAATTTAAGAACAGAAGTATGTTGCTTCTTTAGTGTTCTCTCAGACAATCGTGAAAAAAAGCACAAACAGTGTTGTTTCATCAGGGTACCTGAGCTCAGAGTACAGCTGGATATGCCTTCTCAGCCTGTGCTTTTTGGTATCTTCTCTGTTTGATACACGGGTGAACCTAAGAAAGAGCATAGTGAATATGGCTTCACAGTTTACCTTAGCCTGTGGAGTCATGATGTGGTTCAACAAAGGGATGACAGCATGTTCTAGTCACAGACTGCTGCTCCTGGGATTTCTGGCTGTCTCCTGGCCTGAGCTCAGGATCCACAGAGTTGTGTAGGAGTTATCAGCAAAGTGTTGGTTATCAGTGTTATTTTCTTTAGGTCAGGGGTTCCACCTATTAATTTTTCTTGTGGAAGATCAGGTGCTGTTGATTCACAGAACAGAGAATAAGTGAAGGGATGGATTAAGACAAATATCATGTGAACTGTTTGTAACGTACACGAGCTCTCCTCTGCTGCTACATACATCCACTGGGCCAGACGTGAATGCTGCTTGAGAGAATAGTGATGTTCTTGTAATGAAGGCATTGGTTGGACTCTCGTGACAGAAAGTTAGACTTCTGCTTTTACATGAGGAGAAAGGCAAGTACACTAACAGCATATGAAAAACTGCCTGTTGTTTGATCCCGATCCCAGCCCTGCACTGGCAGATTCATCAGTACACCATTTCATAGTAACTCCCTCTTCTGTGTTCCACAGCATATTGGATGGATCTGCTTAAAGTATTGACTGTTGCAGATAGTTGGTCCCCACAGACTGAAGTGGTGTTATGGGTTGGGTCCTTTCCTCCATCCCCTTGCTGGATCCCTGGACATTAGGCAGAAGAGGGCTGCCACTCTTTCGGAGACTTGCTCCCGAGACTGCTGTGAAGCAAAAGATCCACTGTGGGTCCAGACTTATAGGGCTTAGTTAAGGGGGGTGGTTCTCTGCATTCATCATAAATCACCCGTAAGTGTTACAAATTACTCGCAATTAAAGGTGTAGTCCTGTGTATTGTTACTTCTTGATTTTAAGATCTAACAAAAAATGAAGACACGTTTCCTTACAAATGTACAGGGAATGGAAAACATCCACATTTTGGGATGGAAATAATTATGTGTTTTATAACAATTTTGGGAAGCTGGGCTTAATCTAAATTGTTCCCCATAGTAATTCAAATTATTTCTCCAAGTGACTTGAGTGACCTTTTTGTGGCCATACTTCTGTTGCTATGGCAAGGTTTGTGTTAATATTAAAAGGTGCTGTCAGACCACATGCCTCCACTGAGACATACAAACACTTGAAGGTGGGAAATCTGCCAAGACATTCTATATGGTTAGGAAAAGGAATGTAAGGTTAATCATTGCTTTGCTCAGAAAGAGGCCATGAGAGATACAATTGTACCCCATGCATAAACCTCCCTTCATGCATCAGAATAGGACAAGGGCCAAAACTGCACAGAGATAATCACAAATATTAGAAAAAATTAGAAAATACAAATGGTTTTACAGAAATTGTACATAATTGCAGGTGTCCGGGATTACTCTCAAAAGGGAAGTAAAACAAAGCTCAGAAATACATATTTTCAGCCTCAGTTGTACATGAGAAACCTCGCTGACTTCATTGGGCTTGCATACTTTTAAGCAGGAACAGAAACTGGAGGTGTGTCCAAAGCCTATTAAAACACAAAATATTTCATTTTTATAATTGTCATAGAAGGTTCATTGCAATTCTTGAGGGTCAAATGCTGCTTTCTTAGCTCTCTGTGGTGCCACATTCAGGAAGAAACATTTTTCAGCATTATTAGTCTTTAATCTTAATGCTTTCTAAACCCTATTTTCCTTAGGTTTGCATGAACACCAACCAGTGTATGTGGTTAATCTATGGATACATTTTGTATAAGTTCCATAAGCAATAAAGGGTTAAACAAATATCAGATTCAGTTAATTGTTTTTGAGAGCCACAAAACCTGATTTTGAGTTTGGCCTGGAGGCACAACTCTGGGTATTGCCCAGACCAGATATGTGATGGATAGCAAACACTTCTGTATTTACAGTGGCACAGTGCCCAGCCTTTTTACTGTCTGCTTCCTGCTCTTCACAGCCCATGAGTTCTTCAGTTATTTTTCAAAATTACAGTCTTCAAATGATACCAGAATGCCAGACTATTGCTGAGACATACATGGCTCCAGCATACCCTCGCATTTTATGGGAAATGTCAGTCTCTAGATAATGAGCCTCAATAAGCTCTTATTAACAGAAAGTCTCTTTATATCCCTAGTAGCAGAATGGTCAATTGTAAATCAGTAGATGAGGTCATTATTTTCAATCAGACTCTTCCATCAAACACCAATGTTTCATAGCTAAGAAAGCAGTGATTCCTTGTAAACCACTGACTCTCATTCACTATGTAAGTAGCTTAGCAGGGTTCACATGAACATATGAATCATTCTATTTATCTTCTTCCATCAATTTATTTCGTAACTGTTCCAAAGAAAACTCTTTTATATCAGTGATTTATAATATAATAAACTTTTCAGTATGTATTCAGGCTATTATTGTTGCAAAATGATGAACTTTTTTTTCTAATGTTTTGAGGAAATGAGTATTTGGATTGTGAATAACTATTTGAACCCATTAGCAATAAAGATCTGAATCTCTTTGGCTAATTCAGTGAAAAATGCCACAAGTTTATGTACTAGTATTTTCTGCAGACATACTTCTGCACGGTGACAGAGATACAGGTGAAGAGAATTTTTTGCTCAGGTAACGGTTTACCCCCTTTTAACACAGAATAGGGAGGCTTTTTTCTTTGCTCAACACTGTTGAGTGAAAATGGATTTCCTTAATAACTCACACACACTTACAATGTGTACCATCTACAGCATATTGAGGATTGAAACTGTTTTTAAATGCACAGAGCAGATGCAACAGAGCCAGTGACTAGTGAGATTCAGCTGCGATTTGCAGAGAACCAAATGGGTATGTGGTAATGCCACTGTTCCTACGCTTATCCTGTCCTGGAAATTTCAAATATAAAGCCAGACTGACATCATCTGCTGCTTTGATTTCTGTTATGCCTTACTAGGAATTGAAGAAAAATCATGAAAACTGAGATTTTAAAAGTAGTGAAAGATAGCATCAATAAAAGAGGACAGAGGATGAAGTTTACTGGAAGTTTTATGCTTAAAGAGTGCATGTCTGCAAACGAAATAATCCTTGCTGTATCTTTAATATCAGAGTTTGCACTACTTATGAAATTTGCTGATAAAAAAATAACCTTTGGCCTCCTGAAACCTGGGTGGAAAATGTATCCTTTTCATACCTTACAAGTAGATTCAGTATGAGAGAAATATTACTAGCGTAGAGCTGGGGGGAGCAGTTCTGCATCAGGATTTTGCCTTAATGGTTAACAACAATGCAATTTAATGAAATGTAATTAAAATTACTTCTGGGCAGAAACTTTGTGATGTTCAACTAGAATTCACTGTGCACTTCTACTGATGTAACGGTGGAGGAAGCAAACTTACGAATTATTTATTTTCAATAAGAACAGCAATAAAAGTAATATGCAGCAGCTCTTTAAACTTTCACTTAAAATCTATTTTTAAATTATATGCAAAACATCTGCTACAGATATACAAATATGTGGGACTGTCTTCCAGATGTGAAATAATGTTTATCAAAGCACAGAACAAAAAGCAGTTATCACTGAAGTAGGTCAAGAGGGAGGTCCCTAAATTACATAGATACAACAGTGCTCCACAATAGGCAAAGAGGTTACAAAACAAATATGATCATGGTCAATATAACTTTATTTGCTTTATGAACAGGGTACTTAACAGGACATGTTACTAACTGAGACAAGCTGGAATTCAGTGGAGTTCACTGTAAATAATAAATAGCCTTATCCTTACGATTTATTTTGTGAGTACATTGAACTTGAAGAGCATCTGTCATGTTAACACTGAGATTAATTGTGCCAACGAGGCACGACTCCAGTGTAAGCCACGCCTTCTCTGGAGGACTTTGGTGAGATCAAAGTGCTTTCCAGGACTCCTGAGCCTGCGGTGTGAATGTGGCACATGCACCAACTGCATGGCTGTGCTTTGGCCTCTTGCTGGGCTGGTCCATTTTCAGTGGGAACACTTTCTGTGAGCAAAATCCAGTAAACTCCAAGACTGAATGCAGTCCCCATTTTAGAGCCATGCTAACTAGTGTCACCGTTACTTCAAAGGCTTTCTCTTAAAAATTTGGCTTCCAGCCAGATCAGCCATTTTTTTAAACTGCATCCTCTCCTCTGGAATTAACCACTGTGCTTTGTTCTCTGATTCACTAACACATCTGTTTTTTCAGTGCTGCTTTTACGGACTGTCAAGTCATTCAGTATACGCAGTTTTCTCAAACTGTGCACTCAGTAATTTCTTTTTCTGCCATTATTACAAAGTTTATTTCTCCCAATAAATGGATGTCAGAGTTTTTAAAGGGTCATAGCATCCGAGGCGTTTTAGGATTCTGAGATCATCCTAATTCAATCTTTTCCTGTTCAGAAGATAGTGCAGACCAGAGCTGTCAACTGACATACTAAAGATCATAAACCCTTCACAATGTATTGGTGGTCCCAAAAGTAATGTGAAACTGTAAATATTGCCTGTTTTCAATGTAAACTTTTCTGATTTTGAAATCAAATGTGGAAGTTAAATAATGATGCAGTGAGTGATGAAGTGGGGACTCCTTTCACCAAAGTAAAGACAGTGCTTGTGTGGGATTGTAAGCAAACTTCTGACCATACACTGGTTAGCACTGAACTGCATTAAAGAACAATGATAGAACATTACATTCCAATCAAAGCCACTTTGATCTTTGCTTGCAAGCAGAGATTCTCTGTGTCCAGGTACATAAAAATGGGGTTGCACTAAAATTCCTGTAATGCTTCTCCAGAACATCCCATTCTGCATTTCAAGGATCTAAATGAAAGGGTCAGCCTTCTGGAATTGCTCACCATTTGACAGCTTCAAATCATTTCAATATTTAACTGCTTCATCTTTTCAACAGAGTGTAATATACTACAGTGGATAAACTAACAAATATCAAGCAAATAGGCATGAGAAAAAGAATTAGACACTGCCTTTCTGATTGTTTCAAAGGTAATGTGAGCATTTTTCCAGTTTGAGCTTTCAAACTTTCCTGCTTCCACCTGTGTTCTCAGTTGATTCTTAATCTCATGGCTCCCTGTTTCTTATGTTTGACCCAATTCTAAAGTAACATGGTATCATTAGACTTACATCCCATGGTTCTTCAGCAGACTCACTCCATGATCTGATGGAGCTGGGAGATAAGGTATTACTGAAATATGGAAGGAGTGAGCAGGGCTGGTTTTAATGTTTGAACAAATCTGCTTGGCAGAAGGCCAGAGAAAAGGGAAGGAAACAAGCTCATGACCTCCAGGCAATTGCTGGCAGCCCTTTGGGGAGACTGCCGGGTCATGAAAATGAATAAGTTGTTTCTATAGGTTGTGGAACACTCTGTGACAAAATGCATATTTGATTTATTAAATTTTTGCATGTGAGAAGAATTTTGTTACACTTCTAACTAGAATTATTAAACAAGTTAAATTATTGATATATAAAACAGGTATCACCTACATGCCGATGCTTACCATGCAGTAAATCTCATATATGAATACAAGAAACACAGGATATCACTTCAGGTCAAAATACATGCTACTTTTTCTTATACAAGCGTTAACCTTTTAAAGATGAGTGCCAAACTGTGAAAGTACAAAACTGCAGAACAGAATCTGTACACCTTTGGATATAGTTAGATAAGAGAAACTCTTATTTACCCAAGTAGAAAGAAAAACAATTCTCCAAAATGCCCTCCCTCCCCTGTTCAATTGAGTCATATGATTTCTAGCAACATCCTGGTTTTATTCAATGTTCCATCTGTGTTGACTAAGGCACCAAGAGGTCAAGTGACTTCAAGGGTGGCTTTCCCATAAAGGCAGAGCCAGCAGCTGTCTAATGGAGAAAAACATAAAAGCAGAATAATATTGGTTGACATTGGAGCATTTAAGTAACTGTGGGCTGGGATGACATTTTCCAGTTTCCCCAGAGCATCTAAATCTTTAAAGGAGTTGTTAGCGAGATAGCTACAAACATTGGGCTTTTCACCAAGGTGGAAGTAAAAGTTGTACATTTCCTAGAACAGATGTCTGATCTCCAGGCAATGCGGTTTTGGCCATAAATGTTTACCTGTTCTGCATCTACCATCCTGACACCAAAAATCTTAAAATCGTACATAAAATATAAAAAAGCGCAAGACAGAGTGATGGCTTTTTAATTGGATTTATTTTCTCTTTGATTCTTAAGAGCACTGCTAGACATGAAAAAGTCAATATTTGCCAACACTTACTCCATGACAGAGGCTGAGTTAACAGTAATCCTTTCAGCCTGAACAGAGGCATAATCTCCATGTGGGTGGTAGCATGCAGAAGGTATGGGATCAGTCCTGTGCCCTGCCCTATTTCAAGAGTGTGGGATGCTGGCAAGTAAATGGACAGTTGCCAGCAGTGCTGTTCACACGGACAGTTTTCTGCTTCCTTTTATCCACACAAACAAGCTAGTCGCTGCCTGAGTGACTGCTATGAGCAACACACATCTTGATCTGAACAGGCTTTTTTCTCATGTCAATCATTTTTCAGCAACAGGCCCTGCAGTGTGCCGCAGGGGAGAGGGTTACAGGACTGGGCAAGAGCAAGGGCACTGGTGGTCCCCTGGCAGCCACAGTGCAGCCCTGGTCCTCTCGCTGGCTCCGCTTTCATTCCCATGTGTTCCACTTCCCGGAGCACAGTGACCAGGCTGTGGGGAGGAAGAAGGATCATGGGCATCATGTCCTGCTGTGCAGACAGGATATCACCCACGAATCCAGTAAAGTTTGGCCAAACCATTTTCCTTTCTGTCAATGCCTTGAAAACAGAGCACACACAAATTCACTCTCAGTAGATTTCTACAAAGACATACATACATTATATATAAGTACAAATTTTTTATCCTTCAGTGTACTCTATGCCCAGGCAACAATATTCAACAATATGCAACAATATCAAAAAATATGCAACAATGTCCAAGGCTGCAGCAGGAGTCAAGAAAGAATTCAGATACCAATGAAAGAAATTACCCCTTGTAAAACAGAGATAGTGATGGCATTTTATATAATGGCAATAATACATTGAAAAGTCCCATTAATTGGGGGAATTACAGACAATATTTATCAGAAACAGTCCAAAAATGATACTTCTGAACTGGATAGTGTCATTTTAAAGAGTCAGGAAGGAAAAAAATATTAGGCAAGTGAAAGTTGGTCTTTAAAGCAGGGCATGAGAAAGGAACTATTGGATATTCCTTGGCACTTCTAACATGAGCTCTCTGGCTGCTCTGCTCTGAGCCCATTTATATAATTAAGACAAAGAACAACTTGCTGACAAAGCAAATTAATGCAACTGACCTGCGTACTAGAAGTGTGTCTTTATATAGTTGTCTTAAGACCAAGGATTCCTTAAGTCAATATAGAGCAAACAAAGAAAAGGAGGACAGAGACAGACATCATCCTAGGATGCTTGTGCAACTCTACAGAGCGTTTATTCTGAAAAGGACTTCAGAGCTTCAAGGAGGAATGGAGAGAGTTTCAGGGCCTGTACCCAAGATGGTGATCTAGAAAGTTCCTGATATACTTACTTCTAAAACTACAAATACTTTAATGTTCTCTAAACACTTAAAATCCAAGCAAGCACTATTCTGAAGAGTGTTTTGCCTAATTTCTCCCCAGACACAGAGAGATTTCTCCATATAAGACTCCTGAGAAGAATCATAGAATCATAGAATGGTTCAGGTTGGAAGTGACCTTAGAGATCATCTTGTTCCACCCCCCATGCTACAGGCAAGGACACCTCCCACTAGACCAGATTGTCCAAAGCCCCATCCAGCCGGGCCTTGAATACTTCCAGGGAGGGGGCATCCACGACTTCTCTGGGCAACCTGTTCCAGTGTCTCACCACCCTCACAGGGAAGAATTTCGTCCTTATATCTAGTCTAAATCTACCCTCTTTCTTTTTATAACTGTTACCCCTTGTCCTGTCACTACCTGTCCCTGTAAAAAGCCCCTCCCCAGCTTTCCTGTAGGCCCCCTTCAGGTACTGGAAGGCTACAATGAGGTCCCCCTGCAGCCTTCTCTTCTCCAGGCTGAACAGCTGCAACAAGAATGATCTTGTTGATCTTCTTCACTGTCAGGGTCAGACTTCATAAAAAAAAAAAGGTGATGATGCCTACTCTAGTTCCATGCATTTCCTTATGAAATGGGAAGAAAAATTAAAGTTTTTCAACTTGCCCAATGCCAAATCTTTACCTTTTGTGTTTTACGAAAAGCTGTTCAGCAACTTCAGAAGCTTTTAGGCCAGAGCATTGCCATAAGTGAAAGCAAGGTTAGTTTACATTCATGCTAGACAGGAAAACGGCATTCTTAGTGCATAAGATCAAATGCTCCAGTGCAGTGGAACATGTCTTACCTCCTCAGTGGGAAGAAACATTCGGTTTTGAGTCCAGAGTTCAGAGTATCCAGTTCAAAGATTCCCATTCCTGATAAATAATCTTGGAAACAAAGGCTGCTTATGCACATTGACTCTGTCATCTTATTAACTATATATGCAGCTGCATGGAAGGAATACAAAGGCTAAGATTCACTAAAGTGCTCTTGCTGTTCTCCCCCGTATAAAATTGCAATCCTTTCGTGAAATTAACAGAGCATAGAACAAAAGAACTAGAAAGTTTCCTCACCTAGAATGCCCTGTAATCTGGATTCCAAACTGCTCTCCTGACTTGTGGTTTTGAACCCTTTCACCCAGACTGAATATCTGATTTTCTTTGGGTCTTAGTTCCTGTCTGTAAGCTTTAGTTACTGGTTCATTTAACAGGATGTCAAAGGTACTTATTTAGGCTTTCAAATAATCATCATGCTGCCCTTAGCAGTACAGATGGTTGGTAATTACCTGTGGAAGAAGATCCTAGAGCCCAAATGAGGGAAACATCTGTGCATGGGTAGGAGACAGGCTTTCAGAAGTGTCCTCCTTCTCTCAGCCTGCCCAGCTTGGGGGATGTCCTGAATGCAGTCTGTGCGTCTCTTCCTAGCTCCCAAACCAGGAATGTTTTGTACTGGTCTGTGGAAAATTAGGTTATGCAGTTCCATATTTTCTGGTGTCTGCATTCTTTCTTAGACCAAGCACAGGACCTTTAACATGAAAGTCTAAGGAATAGTTGCCACCTACTGTTAATGTTACTTTCCTTCTGCCACTTCCGTTATTCTCCCTAACAGAGCTTTCTTACTCTATTAATCAAAGTTCTGGTAAAAATAAATCCGCTGGTCTGAACCAGACAGGTGATAGTGTGAAGTATTATGAGCAGAAACTATGTAAAAGCTGTGATTTTCATTATTCTTTTTTGCAATTTCATCTATTTTATGTCTACTAAATTAGTAAAAAATCTGGTAAGCAATATCAGAACATATAAATTAACACATAAAATAGACTGAGTTAGGCACTGGAGTTGAACACTGAAAATGTTTACAAACACAGTTTATTGTATCAAATATATGCAAACAGATAGTTTGGGCACTAAGAATTAGAAGCTCTTCTGATTCTTTCCCAGATTCATTTTATTTTATTTTATTTTATTATAACTGCTCATGGACACTGCAAATGAGCTTCCCCTCAGTTCACAGTATAACATATACGATCTGACCGTGGTATCAGATATCATGTAATTGGTACATTTGAGGAGCTGGGATAAGATTGTCTATTAACATTTTGCTGAAAGTTGTTTTTTGTTTCTATTCTCCTTTTCTGATAAAGAGGCATTCAGTGAGTAAAGCAGCAAAATTCCACTATGATTTTTCCTTATTCTGAATGTATCTTTTTCTCTGAAGGGTTGAAACTTCTCTAATAGGAGAACTTCTTTAATTTTCAGAGATTCAGGAAATAGTTTTCTTCAAAGCAGTGGTAAGCTTGAACATTGGTGAACAGATCTGGTGTTAGCAGTTGTTATTGTTACAAGACATGCAGCGGCCAGTCATCAGGGAAAGGGTTAAATGACACTCAAAAATTTTATTGGTTTCTGGTCTGATTTAGTCACTGTACTTGCCTACATTTAATAGCAGCATGAGACACTGAGATCTGAGTATCAGCTGGTGTCTGCACTTCACCTTCCTAATGATGGAAATACGTCCCGGAACGCAATTTAGAGCATACTGTGTGTGGAGAGCCAGAAGTGACATGGGGTTCCAATTACAGTAAGATGAACCATATGTCTAATTAAATATATATGTTTTCTATTGATCTCCACACTAATTGCTGAAAACAGATGCACATGTTTCATCTAAACAGCAATTAGCTATGGGTAGCTGTAATCTGCAGTTCATCCCATACATCTTTTTTTCACCTGCTGCACATCTTACCCATCATGGAAAAAAATACATATCTTTTTTTCCTCCAAACTATGGTTTCTTTTACCTTGGAATATGTGTGAATTCTCATGCTCATTCATATGTCACATATGATTATGTCTCTGATAGAAAAGAATAAACAAGCATTTTAAAAAATAGTAATACGACTTTTCTTCAGTTTTAGGGGAGACATCTTAAGGATTTCCTGAGGGTGGTGCTAAGCATGTTATGAAAATCATCCCTGCAAGATCTGACAAATTAGGAATCCACAGAAATTCTGCAAATTTTTGAATGAAATTCATTTTCTTGGGTTTTTCTTGATGAGGAAGATTTCTATAAAATTATGCCCCTAAAATGGAAGTAGGAGCAACAAGATTTCAATACATTTTCAATTTTAGCAAAACGTATAAAATGTTTGTCTTAATAAACTGCCATTTTATTTCCCCAAGCCAAAATGCAATTAAATAGCAACTCTTTCCATAATAGTAATCGAAGAAAAGTTCTATGTCGTGGTTAGACACAGAGTCCAAGAAAAAAGGCTTTCAGAAATAAATTCCTAAAAAGTAATGAGTAAAAAAATTTAGAGACTTGAAAAAAATGAACTATGAAATCATGCTGCCTAGTTGCATTCTTAAATGCATTCAGTTTTGAAACAGAAATTTAGCAGTGATGTAAATTCTGAACAGTGTAATACATTTAGCTGCAGTTCTTCAGCTAAAAGCAAAGATAACTTGCAAGAGATTTTATTCCTTTAAATGTGACGGTACATTAATGATTTGACATATAGAGTTCTATCTTGTAATTTTTTTAGTTATCTCTGTAGGCATTATGCTCCTCATTTACAAAAACATTTGGAAAAAAAAGACCACTGTAAGTAAAGTCAGTTCTTTAGAAAGTTTTTCAGCAAAATTTCAGTGAGCTCTTTTTGTAAGAAAATAAAATCCACTTGGAAACATTCCCCCAATAAACTATTTTTCTTTCAGTGGACCATTCCCTTTATTTGTAAATATTCCCCAATGTGTGAGTTAAAAAAGATGAAACACATACTGAAAGTTAATTCACATTTGTTATGAGTATATTGTGATCAACAAAAAGCAATTTCTGAAGGCCTGGAAATTTGTAGATAACTTGCGTGTTTGCTGAGAAATCCTGGCCTTCCTGGAGAGATCAGAGTGTTCAAGGAATGATAAACAGAGTAATGACTTAACCTGGGGACTAATCTGCATAACCAGGGTTTTGGGAAGTTACAAGTTTTCCTTGTCTCTCCAAGTTCACAAGTCAGTTTATCCAAGACTGAGCCACAATGTTTTAATCCTGGTTTGAATAGTCTTTCATGCAGTTCAGGTGACAATCACTTTCTGATCTTTTCTTTGGTCCAGTATTTGGGAATTGACATATTCATAAAGCATCTATCAGTGTTGCAGAAAGGAATGAAAGACACAAAAATATTATCTCTCCCAACTCACATCCACACTTGCCATTGATAATTGGGATTACACAGGAAGAAATTCTACCAACATCATTAGCAGGACAAGTAGGCATACATATTTCATCAAGTGTATTCATATAGCAAGATATTTGTAACATGAGAGAGGATGGTAAAACTCAATCCTAGCCACCAGTCTGGTAAACTGAATTCTTTAATATTACACTTCAGATAGCAATGTGCTTTTATTTTGCAATGCATATTCATTTCAACAGCAGAATCTTTTACCACAGATGTGAGAGAAGGAATATGGACAGGTATTGTTACATGTTACACTTCAAGAAAGGATCTTAAACCAAATACTGCACTCGCTTCACTGTGTGCAATTCATACTTTTTCTAGCAAATGAGTTTCATGTTTCACAATATAAAATGTTTTAAAGAACTTATTTGAGAAACATTTTCATTCATTCTGCCTAATATCCAGTGTGAAATTTCCAAACAGAAAATGGATCAGACTACTTTGTTATTGTACTCTGATGAAGACTTCCTTTTCTAAAACAATTAACTCCCTTTTGTTCTGTTTACACTCCTGGGTCATATTGAGTAATGCCATCTGCTGACAGAAATATGGATGAGTGAGTCATACAATACAAAAAGCAAGGGCAAAAGATAAGAAATGTTCATGTTAAAGACAGACTAAAGGCCAAAGATCCTGCCTCTGTCAAAGATCTGTGGCTGATACTTATGAAAAGAATGTATGAATATTTGTCTCATAGATTTGCGCATACTCTGTCTAAAGCACATAATGTGACAGACCATTAGTCTTAACAGCCCTGGATGGATTTTTCTTTCAGAATTCTTCTGTTAGATGAAGCTTTTTGATTTAGATAAATCTAGTGATGATTTAGGTACCGAGTGCATCGTGTGTTAGAGAGACCACACTGTAATTATGGGTGTGTGAAAAATACTGCCTTTGCCTGTTCTTGTACTTATTCTCTTTTCTTTGAAAGAACCCACCCTATCTTTTGTTATGAGTAACAGATAATTATTTATTGCTCAATCATTCATGAATTTCCAGAACATACATAAAACTTTTTCCTGTCTAGAAGATATAGCCATACTTAGGAAAATCTCCCTGGTTAAGACTATGAATTCAATAATGATCAAAATTTCTCCTTTGCCTTATGCCAAGTGAGAACTGTACTTCTCTTCATACAAGCAAGCAGTGAAAAATAAGGAGATCATGTGTGAAGAGTGAGAACAAGACCAAGTTCTGTAAAACTGAAAAGATTTTTTTTTGGATATTCATGAAAATTCAGAACCACATATAAAGGCTTTTTCAGTAGTGGTTGCCTTATCTCTAACTAGATGTGCAGTCTTGCATAAGTAAAACAGCAGAGTTTTTGTTGACAATATCTGACCTTAAAAGAATGGTTGGGTTTATATTGATTTTTCTGCCTAGACTGCATTTACAGTTGGGATGATTAATTAATGAATTTCTAGTTCCAGAAAGAGATTATTGTACTTAAACTGATTAGCACAGAAGTATTTTATGGCTTTCCAGCAATTAATCTTTATAGCTAAACTGATATTAGTGTCTTTTTCACTCTAGTATTTCTAGCTTGTATAGAAACTGTAACTGACTGTTACTGTTGTCAGCAAAACAATAATACAGTTGTAACAGAAATGTAATGTACAGAATGTTGCAGGAAATTTTTGTAATGTTATTAATAGAAAAGTATAGTAAGGGTACTGAGTTACATATGGACCGTTTTCTCATATATTGTGTACATACAAATTTGTGCACACTGCTCTGTTGATAGAATGATTATTTTCTACCATAATTTATCCATTTAGACAGTGGAAAGGTATTTAACAGAGATACATTACACAATCTACTTGTTGCTGACAAAATTCCATGAATTGTTGATAGCAATAAGAACAGGAGTATTTACAATAAAAAGAATCTCTTTAGGTCCCAAGAAGTAGAAGGAAAAGGAAAACGGGAGGGACATGGAAATATCTCCAGATTTAATTTGAATAATTATGATCTGCTGCAGTGTTGTGTTATACCCAGATATTAATTTGCATTATACAACATAATTTGTAGGAACTGTGCTATACTGGATAACAACTCTTCATTTAAGAAAGAATAGAAAATTTCAAAAGGCTCTGCCCTTGGGAAACTGGCTTGCAGTGACCTAATTACTTCATTAAGCTTGGATTGAGTAGTTGATCCTAAAGTAGATAAAGCTGGAAGCAGGAAAACAAAATTCACCCGTTCTCCCTATGTCTCGCTCTCACTGTGGGAAGAAATGTCATTACGATGATGCTTTGTAACATATAAAGCAATTGTACTATGTCTCTATTCAGGAAATTGGGGTAGGTAACAAATATGTGACACTGTGCAGAGCTGCAATAACTTTTGGAAAGAGAATTAGCCATAATCTTCGCTTTGAAGAAGGTGGCTGCAAACAGGAATAAGGTTTGGATTTTGTGGGTTTTTTTTTTTTTTTTTTTTTTGTTTTTGTTTTTGTTTTTGTTTTCTTTTTCCATCAAGTAGGAATGTAAACACGGAGAAAAAGAGAGAAGTGGGAGAAGAGGAAAGAGAAGATGGAGAGTGCTCGGTCTGTCAATAAATGTGAACTCTGAAGAAGGGAAAGGACTGGGAGCCTTCAAAAGGAAAAAAAAATCCCACCATAAATGACATAGGAAGCCAATGAACAACCCTGATGAGAATAAAGTGTTTCACTCCTTTAAGGAAGAAAATTGGAGAGCAGAGAAAGAACATGGTATTTCTGTTTTTTCTAACTCTAGTGCAAACTAGTTATGAGTGAAGAAAAATTCTTCCTGCGCGTACTTCAGTACCCTCTGAGTAAGCTGAAATCCCTCATCAATTTTGGGATTATCTAGTCAGAATAGCAAAGGTTCTCAGATTTCTCTGAGCATGTTTGCAACATACCCAGAGAGTAAGGAATCTCTTTCAAGATTTCCAAATTTTTTTAAAGATTACTGAGGCTGCACCAAAATCTAACTTGTGCCAGTGAAATAACCAGCCTACAAAATTTTTCACCTTGTCACTGAATTGTTCAAACTTCCCCTTCCAGCCTTGAGATCTTTTTAAGCTTTCATCATCTGTATTGGTGATCCCCATACCCTAAAACATGATTTTCACAAATATGTGTAAGTAAGTTTCCTGCTAGCCTTTTCTTCAAATTAAATCTATATATTGGGATCATTATGTTCCTCTGCCCTGGCTAAATCAAATCCTTGAACTTTTCTAAACTCTCTCTCATAGAGTACATAAAACTAAAGGTTATAGCACTGCTGTCTAAATTCGCTTAACAGCAAGTTTATATTCCTTTGCCAACCTATCCATATTTGCTTTTACCTGCGGTATTTAAGCAGGAGCTGACATTTAGCTGCCTTTCCATCATGTCCATCATGTCTACCCATCACGCTCCCCAAGCACCTCCGGTTAAAATTTGAAATTTTTATCTCATGGGAAACTTGGACATTTTCTGGTTTTTGTTCAAAAGTTGAAATTTCACAAGAAAGGAGAAAACCAGAAATTAGTTTTGAAAGGGTTATTTCAAAATGAAGTTTCATTTCAGAATCCCCAATCTTCATCACAGATGCTATTTTCTTTCTATATTGAGATCACTTCATACCACACTATAAATCTTACATTCACTGCTTTACCACTCCTAATAACGATATTTTAAAAGATGACACTATAAAAGAGCTGAAATAGTCTGTTCTATCTTTAAAACCATTAAGCCAGCTACTATTCAGTGCTGACTACATCTCATCTCCTTTCATATATCAAAATGCATACTGTGACACAGACACAGCATGGCATTTGGATATTCTAAATACATGTAGTTCAGATGATCCTTATAGATCTCAGATTTAAATTCCACTAGGAAGTAAATTACATGATTCTAATTTTTTCTGGACTTGTTTTGGTTTGTTTGTTTGTTTTTCTTTGAATTATCATAATATCACAGAACCACAGAGTAGTAGCGGTTGGAAGGGACCTCTGGAGATCACCTAGTCCAACACCCTTGCTAAAACAGGTTCCCTACAGTAGTTTACACAGGAAAGGATCCAGGTTGGTTTTGGATGTCTGCAGAGAAAGAGACTCCACAACCTCTCTGGGCAGCTTGTTCCAGTACTCTGTCACCTTCACAGTAAAGTTTTTCCTCATACTTATATGAAACTTCCTGTGTTCTGGTTTGTGCCCATTGCCCCTTGTTCTGTCACTGGGCAGTGTCGAAAAGAGACTGGCCCCATCCACTTGACTCCTTTACATTAAATATTTATGGACATTGATGCAATCCCCTCTCTGTCTTCTCTTTTCCAGGCTGAGCAGTCCCAGGTATCTATCTCAGTCTTTCCTCATAAGGGAGATCCGTCATCATCTCTGTGGCCCGCTGCTAGACAATCACCAGAAGTTCCCTGGCTCTCTTGAACTGAGGAGCCTGAAACTGGACACAGTGTTCTAGATGGTGATCCTCATCTGGATCACCTCCCTTGACCTGCTGTCCATGCTCTTTTTAATGCACCCCAGGGTACCATTGGCATTTTTGGACACAAGGGCACACTGTTGTCTCATGGCAAACCTGTTGTCCACCAGCACACCCAGATCCTTCTCTGGAGAGCTCCTCTGCAGCAGGTCAGACCCTAACCTGTAGCAACGTGAGCAGTTACTCCTCCCCAAGTGTAGGACTCTACACTTGTCCTTGTTGAACCTCATCAGGTTTCTCTTTGCCCAACTCTCCAGCCTGTACTGGTCTAGATGAATGGCAGCACAGCCTTCTGATGTGTCACATACTCCTCCCAGCTTGGTATCATCAGCAAACTCGCTGAGGGTGCACTCTGTCTGTTCATCCAGGTCATTGATGAAGACATTAAATGAGACCAGAACAAACACCAGTCCCTGGGGAACACCACTAGCTACAGGCTTGCAGCTAGACTCTGCACTGTTGAGCTCTGCCAGACAGCCAGTCAGCCAGTTCTCAATTTACTTCACTGTCCACTCATCAGACCCAGACCTCCTAAGCTTGCCCATGAATATCTTATGGGAGACGGTGTCAAAAGCCTTGCTGAACTCAAGGTGCACAGAATCCATTGCTTGCAGAAGCATAGGATCTTCCAGAGAAGAGTGAAGAGTTTCATTGTAAGGGCCTGCTAGCACCTGAACTGACATCTTGATTGTAGATGAAGAGTCCAGACCTAACAGCTTGTACGTAATCTTGCAGAAAGCACTCAATTGTGCAAAAACAAAGGACAGTAGGATAAAAAGGATCTGGACTGAATAATGATAGTGGGAGAATGGTACTGGGTTTTTTTAATTTTTTTGTTTGGTTAGTTTTTTGGAGTTTGCTTAAGGATCTGCACAAAAATAATCAGTTACCAGACTCCAGCCTGGCTGGGTGTAATATTATTGTAAAGGTCTGATAGATGAAAATGCTCCAGAAGAATGTGAATAAACAACCATATTAATTCAACTTTTATAACTGTATGTTAAGGATCCCGATAGTTAAGAGTGCAGTATTAATGGCTGACTTGGCTTGTATATTTAATTTTATGTTTGATGTTTCATTTGCTGTACTCTGCTATCCACTAGGACTTCAGGCACAAACCAATATGTGATAGTTATTTTAATGTAATAAATGGAGACAATAAATAAAAAACATACTGAAGTCTCCTGCTTCCCCACTATTTTCCAAGAACAGAAATCTCCAGGGAATAGGACACTTTTCTAATTTTCTAGTCATCCACATTTGTGTTTAGTTGAGCTGTTTCCATTTGCTACCATTTATTTTTATTATCCTTGCTCTCCCACAAATTTATTTTTTTTCCCCAGTTTCTGTGCAGAGAGAGAGAGAGTTCAGGACAAGACAGACACAGATAATAGACAATATCATATTTCAGAAATCCTGGTCCCCCAATGTCACAGCTTTAGCTCCAAACTGGTACCATACACTGAAAACAGAGCAACAACAACTTATAACTCGGGTGAGTATAGTAAGGAATTCAGTTTAACTGAGAAATAATAAGCTTTCTAGTTCAATAAATATTAATGTTTTGTTTAAGTATTGTCCGCTGCATCCAATGTCACTTTGTAAGATAAAAGCAGTGTCATTGACACAAGATTTTCCATTTCAAATTCAAAGAACCACATTGAAATATTCTTTAAAAATATGCCTTGTGAGATTTAGCCACAATAAGAACACTTAATTGCATTACTTCAGTACAAAGGGACATTAGCCAATGTACTTTCCAGTACTGTGGGTAGACATGGACGTTTTCAACATCATAACATTCCAGATCTGGTAGAAGGAAATAAATTGTGTGCTATTCTTGTATAATTATTTTGGTATTCTATAGGTAGCAAATCTTAGGAATAATTAGTTGTGGAAATTTGGTTGGATACAGGCTGCAATTGAATAATTTCTAATGAAAGTTCCTTTTCATTCTCTTCCTGTGAAACTTTGTGTTCATCTTATCTGCAAAGTTATTTATGGGATGAGAATCTGTCATGATTATGCGCTCACTGAAGTGCTCATGCCAGAGGCATGCAGCGGTCATTAGAAATACTTCTGTGGGTTTGGGAGCTATCCAGTGGGGACTGATAGGTAACTCACAAAAAGAAAACAGAGATACATTTTCTGAATCAATTGCTTGCTAATAATAGTTCTCTCTGCTCTAATGGGTTATTCCTTGCTTTGCATGTATTGCTGGCTAGGCTTGTGTAACATGTAAACACAAATGTCAAGACCCATGTGTGTCAATAGAAGGAGAAGATACTATCATGGAAAATGTAGCTTTAAGCTGTATTTTCATAATTGCAAGGAAGCAAAAATAGAATCACCATGAATAAATATGTGGATCTGTGAAATCCTCATTGAGCACTGTAGGGCTTTGAGGCTGTCATAGTGGCTGGCCTTCAGAGCTTTGAAGGGTTGGTTACTACCTGGACCCACAGTCCTGTGTCTGCTTGGCAATTTCTGCAGACATTTTTCCATAAAGAAGGGCCTAATGGTAGAACTTTTGCCCATGATCTGGTTACATTATCAACTCTCAGGAGAAAGCAGATGATATATTTGTGCTCTGTATTTCTAATCAAGGATCAGTGTCCAAATGAATTGGGAATGACTAACAAAAATGTAGCCTGATACATAAACAGATCATTGACTATTTGACTGAGTGATTGCTGCTTTCCCAGAGCACCCGGAAGAAAATCAGGCAGATGTACACTGCATACATAAATACCACACAAATCTGACGCGAGTTCTTGTGGCTGTAGACTTATTTCAGGTGGCACACAATGGGATGCATATCCTGAAGGAGATACACGTGGAATGGAAGGTTGGGAGTACAAGAGTAACTATGAAATTAAGTTTGTCTTCAAAGAACTATTGATCACAACAGATATAACCAATTTAACTCACACAATTGCTACAGCTCAAATATTATAATTTCATGTTGTGAGAATCATGGCACTCACCTTTGGAAACAAATAGAGCAATCCTTCTTATCCTAGAAAATCTGGGAGTATAGAGTCAGATCTAGAGAAAATTAAAAACATGTCTTATGTCTAAAGAGTATTGATCTAAGGCAGATGTTGACGGTGCATAGGACTGGCAAGCCTGAGATACAAGTGTTGAACAGAAAGCACGTTCAGCTGATTACTGTCATTGTATCTACAGAGAAAGTACTCCCTTCTTTCCAGCTACTACTCTGCACAGACTGTTGCACGGAGTTTGTTGAACAGTTTTCCAAGTTAATCCCAATTTATCAGTGTAAATGTTTTCATTTTCATACTGTTAGCTTTCATACAGTTCGAAGCAAAACCCAGTGATCCAGGAAAAAAAACTAACTCTCAGATAGTGTTAGAACTTTCCTCACAGACATCTTAAATGAGCAGTAGCACTCAGTTTTGGTTATTTTGTTTTTGGAGTGTTGGGCATGGGGAAAGCTGTAAATTTAGGTTGAAATTAAAGGAGAAACAATTTTGTAACATCTTGCTTTCATTAGAGGAATACTGCTTTCAAAAGAAAGATCTCTGGTAGTCCCACTAGAGGCAATTTATGCAAGGCAAAGTTTGTAATTTGCCAAAATAATATCAAGAGTCTTGCTTTCTCAGCAACAAATCTTCTGTGCAATCTCGTGCACATCACTTTATCCCATTGGATTTCTTTCCTCTTCTATGCTTTTTTTTTTGTCTGTTCTCTTTAGATTGAAAGTATTGATGCAGTGATTGCAATGGTGTTCTTATTATTTCTGGAACACCAGGAATTACTACTACCAAACTGTGAAAGTCTGCATAAAGCACAGCTTGGTTTTGGCTGATAAATTGGACCAGTGGGAAAAAGAGACAAATTGATTTTAATTTAACTTCTCATAATATATATTTGAAGAAATATATTACATGTAGTGTTTATGTCAAAGATAACACTGCCATTTTCTAAAGACAAGGTAAGAGTCTCACTATGCTTTAAAATTATGACTTTCTACAAACCTTAAACTTGTAATTTCAGGAAAGTGATGTGGTAGCATGAAGTTTTGAGCACAAGTCCTCCAAACTTTATTCCTAGACTAGGAAACATTTTCATAGGCATTAAGATCTCAATGAACCATTTGGATGATCTAAAATCTCTGATAACACAGCTCCTCAGCTTGTATCCAGCAATTTTTTCTAATGGTGTATTGCTCTACTGAGTGTGTATATTGTTAGAAGTCTGTGAAATCCTTTAAAAGGACATGCATTTTTGTCTTGTACAAAGAACAGTGTGTTGAGTTTATCATTCTGCAGAGTAAATTAATCCAGAAATATTATGACGCTTACAGGGAAAAGTAGAGGCTTTATTCTTAATTCAGATTTGCTTTATGTGTGTTTCCAGTTCTGCTTTAGTCTCATCTACTGTGCTATAGCCTGGTTGCTTAATATACAATTTTTATCAGATTTTGGTAGTTATTATTTATCGTGACACAGATCTGTTCTTCCTACATGTTAAATGCTCCAGCAGAACTCAGCTTTCTGCACCCTAAATGTGCTCTTCTAATACATTAAGATGGAAGTCATTCTTTCTGTAAAAGCTGTGAATTTATGTTTTTTCTACATCAATGCAGGTAATATTACAGTCTTGACTATGGCCAACATCAGGAGGTACTACAGATCAATAGGAGTGGATCCGTTGAGTAGTTGGTCTCCCTAGTGGGTGCTAAGGACGTGATGCCCACATTACATATTTTGAGGCTTTTTATTTCAGGCTGTCTATAGCCTGGTGATGGCTGGACTAAATCTGCTACACTCCTGCCACACATCACCCTTTAGTTTCGTACAAAAGTTATTCAGTTTCAAAAGACCAAGAAATATTTTTTGCCAAAGTACAAAAAGCAGGAACAGTCAGGAGACTGATTTTGACACTCCTATCTGAAAAATAAGATGCTGCAAAAAAGCTTAGTTTCTGAAAACATGCGTTAGTAAGACAAATGTTGTGATAGTTGCAATAAATCAAATGCCAGTGACAAAGAATCAAAACAATCTTTGCTAATACCAGAGAAGACAGACTGTGTTCTGTGTTACTTTGCAGCTTTGAAGAAGAAATAAACAAAGCGTTAAGCTAGACTACCAGCTTCCCCAAAAGATCACACCTGCCAGTAACATATCTTAAGGGGGGTGGGAATTTCTCAGTAGATCATGAACAAACCTCTGCCGTTAACATCAAGGTCCCTTCAGATGCTAAAACCAAAAGCTGTTGGGGATTTTGTGGAATTACGAACTCCCAACAATAAAATGCATTTTATGCCTGGCAGGTTAACAACATGGCATGTTAATAAACCCCAGTAACAGCATGCAAATTGTGTTCTCTTTGGTCAACATCTAAAATTCCAAAGATTTTAAACTAAGCTCATTCCATCCTGGTCCCCATGCTGCTTACGGAGGCTGCTTGAGACTAGCCATACCACCTTTGTCTGTGATTCCCATATGTTAAGCAGCTTCTGGCATGGCCATATCTTGAAAACAAAAAGAAAAAAATGGATGTTTGGTGCTGAAGGCCTAGGCTGAAATTATGGAATCTGGATTCATCCTGTTGCTTTGCCATAGGGCTTCTTCTGGATCAGTGGTCCAAACCCTTAAAAGTGTTCTAAGTTTTCTTTTATCCTAATACAACAGCTTTCTCTTTTTGAAGAAAAGTCTCCCAAATGTATTTCTTACCAATGTTATTTCCTGGGAGAAATAGGAAAGAGTAATGATCATCCTGCAGGAAGTATTGTTAAGTGTTATTTAGTTTAACTCCTCGCAAGAAGTCTGTTTGTATCTGTCTTGTCTTGGCTTGAGGCTATTGCCCTTTTTCTATGAAGATTTCAAGCTGACATTCTAGCTACTCCTGACTTTAGGAATTTCATGCATTTTTCACAGGATAGGAGGTGTGTTTAGTTCATTTGGCTTTCTTACAGCGGTGCAAGGCTGTGCCTACTGGCAGCTAAGTTATCAGAAGATACTTGTGGCTTCTTGCAACTTCTGAGGAAATTCTCTTCACCAGAACCTGAATGGCCACAAGGAGAGAGACTGGACTAGATACACTGAGTTGGCCAGAAACTTTGTAATACTCAGGATACAAGCTCATGAAAGGAAAGGACAAAGTCAAGGCTCCATTTTCTGGATGGTCACTTTCAAGACTAGGAGTGATGGTTTCATCTTGACTAGTAGCTAAGTAATTACTGTACAAAATGTCTGTAATGTGGTCTGGTTCACAGAACAAGAATTTCATGCGTTTGTCCATCAAAAATTCTCATAATAAACATTTAATGTGATTTACTTTCTTCAACTGTTCTAGATTAACCAAAGACACTTAGGCAACTGCCCCTTTTCTTAGTGTTCCTAGGGTGTGTGCAGTTTGCCAGACACATAGTGAAAGATGGTGTGAAAATACATTTTCATAAAGCTAGAGGGGTAGCCCTTCCAGTTAGAGTGGCTAACCAATTGTTGGTTTTAATGGGATGTTTCAATTAGAATAAAAAATGGTGCTGGAGCTGGGCATCTTTGAAGGAGCACTAGTTTGAATAGAAACAATACGACTGTATTCTAGCAGTGGAAAGCACAAAGCAGAAGCGTTGCATTTCTAATGTGGTTGGAATGTTAGAAAAAGTCCTTTCCTCCTACCAAGTTCTAAGACAGAAGCATATGGCAGAAATATACAAAATTCTTCTGTCTTGGACATATGAAGAACTAAATACTCAGGCTTCAGCCAACATTTTCACCCCAAAGTCCACTATCTGTAGATACCACAGGCTATACAATCTTTTCCGAAGTCCACTTCTTTTCCTGCTTGTCTATTATCCAACTGAGAAGCTTCTATTCTGCATATAGAATTGAGTAAAACCATAGTAAGCAACATTTTTCCACACAGATCTTAGTAGGAATTATACTTTTTTTTTTTTCTTTTTTTTTTTGTGGAAGCATAGCCTTAGCTTTCTCTTTCAGCTACCTAAAAAGTAGGCTGAATTTATTAGTTCTGCTGAAAGATAAAACCATCTTATCTTGATTTCTTGTCTGAATATGTCTAAAAGGCACACACCCTAAAGCATCTATTGAAACAAAAAGATATAACTTTATAGATTAACAATGCAAACACTGATAAACATATGGTCTTTTCTGGAAGAGTTTCACGTTGCTATAATTCAATTCCAGTCCAAATTCCCTTTTTTGAGTGTATTTCAAGGTCTGTGGTAGTTTTTCTCTCAGTCACCCAGGAAAAGCCAGGTTCAGTATAGCTCTTAGAAGAAACTATTGCTTATGTAGAATTTGCTAGCTGGAAAGTATCCCGCTCCTACTACTCATAATCTTATGACACTCACTCTCTCTTTACAGGAAAATCCTATGGCAATACTTTCAATTTTCAGTGAAGGAAAAGAAAGGTAAAAAATTGCCTATAAGCCTTGCCATACAAGCTTTTTAAATTCTGGATTTGTTTCACTGGAGGTTCTCCAGTAGGAAAATAAGACTGATACTTTCAGCATAAACCCAGATGTAAATACTGAACTACATTTAATATATCACAGACCTGTTTTCTATAAACTACCTAAAGAAAAGGAGCACAGTACTAATAGGCAGTTAAAGCTGCATTATTATAGATATTTTCACTATCCAAGCAGAACCTGGTGAATTCAGGATTTATACAACCTCATAGTTCTCAGATCTCTGTGTATATTTAATTGATGAGAATCTGCAGATTTCATTCACTAGTGCCAATGCCATTTCTACAGCCTTTTATCTTGTGAAAAGATGAGTATCAGCCAGTATTTGCCTGTAGCTACATCCTAGCATGCCTTTTCTCAAAAAAATATCTCCATATCTAAAGCACAACTAACATAGTTTTGGTTAATGTTTGTTACTTCAGTCTCTTACAATCTTCTTCTGTCTCATGTCTTCTGAGACATCCTGAGATCTTGATGGTATTAAACAACATTTGCCTTATCCAACAAATTTGCTGTTCTCACACTCTCTAACTAAATACGTCATTTTCTTTGGGCTATTTTTTCAAGTTACACAGAAAAAATCTAATTCAAGATGGAAAAGGTCAGTCAGAGCATCTTAGACATAACTCTGATTGCTCATATTAGCAAACCAGCCTTGCGCTGGGACTGGTGACAGATTTTATACAAATACAGCTATCCAACTACATCTTCACAGTGCTTATACTGAACACCAAATTAATCACTCTGTGAACAATGCGTGAAATACAAATCTTATCAGGTGTACCTAGGAGTAGTCCAGGATCTAACTTTGAATTTTCAAGGACATCTGAAGAAAACAGCTGCAAAATCAAGGACATCTGTGAAGTAGATTAGCTGGCTTAGCATGGGGTGCCTAAACACAAACCTTTCTAACATCCGTACCAGCCATCTGTTACTCAGTCTTTCTAACCTGCTACTGATTGTCACACACAAAGCTGGATGATAGCCAATTCTATTTAATCATGTGCATTATATCATAAACCTTCTCATCCAATCTTTTACCATCTCTGCTAGTGTTTTGTAACATACCACCACTGCACTTGCGGTGTGAGCATACAACAGTAAACTTTGCAGAGAAAGTCTTGGACTACCCTTCTGTATGGATCTATCAATCTCACACAGATCTGTGGAACCTCAATTAACAGAAACAGTCTTCATTAATGGTATTGGAAGGTATCATTTCATTTTACAGTCAGTCAGCCAGCTTAAGTCTGTAATCAAAATTAAAGTGCAGTCCTCCTGTTCTGAGACCTATAAATAGCTTCTCAGTACTACCATCTATTACGTTAATATCAATTCTATTGGAAAATTGTCTGGTGAGCATGACAGATGTTTCAGAAAAAGGAAACTCACAGAAGGAGACAAAGATCTGACCAAATCATATGTGCAGGTTTGTTTATCTCTATTGCAAGCTTCTTTTGCAAGCTGCATGACAGCATACAAAATTGCCTTCCTTAATGACAATTCCCTCACCTCATGCTCTTCCCTTCCCAGACCCAGAAAACCCAATGATCCTACACATAGAGGAGACCTACTCTGCTCCAGCACTTTGCTGATCAAGGAAAAGAGTGCCCTCCAGAAGGGTTAGGCAATGGGGGTATTGAGTCTGCTTCATAGTGGGGAATGGTGTGTGTGGGGCCAGTTCATTGCTGTGGACCAAGATCAGCAGAGCCTGAGGCATTGCCAGCTGTCAGAGCTCAGGTCAGGGCTCCTCTGAAACATCCAGGCAAAACAGAGTGGGACGATTGTGGTAGTACCAGCATCTTCAATTTTTCCCTTTTCCCACCTCTGACATACCATCACACATAACTAAATTCTCTTCTTTTTTCTATTTCATTTGTTATAGAAACATTAATGATATATATACTTATGTGTCTTGTTGCAAAGGACTGCAACACTTGCTGAACATTACAGGAGCTGTTACAGTCCACTTAAGTGTCCTCAGTAAAAGAAAAGGAGCTCTGATGGAACACATCAAATTCCTCTTTAAGAAGTGTCTTTACTGAAGACTCAGAGATGTTATCAGACTTTTAATTAGATATTTGACAAACACTGAGAGAACCTTTACTGCATGTGATCATTAAATATGATGTTGTTTGTCAAGTTTTTTTTTTTTTCTGTTTAAGTGAGCTGGACTAAAGGCAGGAAGTTTCTCTAGTCTTGTATTTTCATAGAGTAAATTAGAGAAGTGTCAGTCCCAAATTTCCACTTAAAAAATCTCTTGGAATGCATAGCTAATTTCTTGCAGACATGATTCTTAGGCTTTTATGTAGTGTTGCAATAAATCTTTCAAAAATCTGACCAAATAACTTTTAAGACTAGGATTTTCCCTACCTTATCTCTTTTTTTTTTTTGAGTTCTCTTCTTGAATATATGCATCAGGGTAAAGTCACAATGAGGATCCTACTGTTGTTCTGTTAGAAATTTACTTATAACTTTTTACATAGACTTTTTGTAGAATATAACACAAGATAAAAAGCAGTCGATAATTTAGAAGGCCTCCATAACAGCACCCAGTACTAATTTGTCAGAAATGTAGGAGAGGTTATGTACTCCACAACTGTGTTTGTTAAACATTTGGCACAACAGTACTTCTAGACATCTTTGTTTTCTCCTAATAAACCACAATATAAAAGATCTACGGTATGGAAATCTCACGATCCATTTACGCAGCTTCACTGTGAGTGAATCCTGTGACAGGGATATCATGAGATTCCCAAGAACAGATTCCTATAAAACATTATGGGCACTCCATTATGGGCCTCAGGGATCAAAAAGAATGGAGAATTAGGCAATTTAGCGGAAATACCATGAGAAATACTGCTGCAAAAAATGCCCTACTTAGTCAAAGAAATGGCCCATCCATATCAGTACCAGTTGAAGAGCAGCAACTGTAAAAGCTATCTGGAGAGAACAAATGAATGTGGACACTTTCTGTGGTCTAGTCTTCTCATATCCCCCCAGTATTAGTAATTGTTACATTAGTGTAGTGTACAGCCATTTTTCTTTTGGTATCCACTAACCTTTACTAGCTTCCCACTCCTGCTTGTCTGCGTATTGTGAGATTTGGTGAAGAACAGTTCCACATTTTATTTACTCATAATGATTGTGTAAACTTTGTTCATATCCTGTCCCAGCCTTTTGCTCTACAAACTGGAATTCCAGATGTTCTAGTCTCTCTGCAGAAGGCAACTGGTTTGTCCTTAGGTCATTTCAGTTGAACTCTGCACCTTTGAGTCAACATTCCCACTGTCTTGAAGACTGGAGCTGCACATGGTAATCAAGACATGGGTATACAAGACTTTCATGAAGGAAAAATTACTTCTCCAAGTCTTCATCTCATTACTCAACAACAAACTCATGGCTTTTTGACTGTCATTCTAAACTGAGTAAAGAATTTTGGTGGGTTTCGGTAGCAATTCTGTTTTGATTTCTACTCACAAATTCTGCATTGTATATCTATGCTCAGGTGGATTACCTTGCACTTATCTACACGTATGTTCTGTCCAGCAGCTCACGCAGTTTTACAGTGCACTTCTGGAACTCATCACCGTGACTATGTCATCTGATTACATAAAAAGAGTTAGTATTTTCTCCAGGTTATTGACAAAGATTTTGGACTAAACTTGCCCAAGTTTGTGTCATTAGCAACTCCCCTGAAAAGTGATCATCAGAACTCCATTTTCTGTCTACCTTTTAAATCTTTTATGATCAATAAAGCAATCTTTCTGCAACCCTTCCTCATCTTCCCACTTTGACATTAGAAACTTTTGCACAAAAAAGGAAATTCTGCAAACAGGATGTACACAACTTGAAAATACATGCCAATCATGTACACAGTAAATAAATAATACTAGGCTAAGTAATAATACACTACTCACCAACAAGAATCCAATGAGCCTCACCTAGCTCAGAGATCATCGATCAGGTCTCCACCGCAACTTGGAATGTGTCGATCCTCTACCCTGCTGATCTTATTATCTCATGAATATTTATCCTTAAAAAAAAAAAAAGAATTATACTTTTTCATGTAACTATTTTTCCTCTTGAATCCTTGAGATGCAAATTATTACTATCTCAACTATTATCATTTCATTTTTTTGCTGTATTTCTACATTTCTTATCTTGAATTCCTTTGGTTCATGTACCTTCTCTCATTTCTTACAATCTTCTCAGTAAAACTGAGCTAAGATGACACAGTTGTAATGCATGAAACTTATATCACTGGCAGCTGAACCCAAAGTTGAAGGTTACATTTGCCCCAACCTTGTGGCAGCTTAGATTCTTCAATAACCATTGGTATTGAACCTCATCAAGACTTTAAAAATCCAAGTTTTATATGTCCAGTGACTGTTCTTTATCCACGTGCTTGTCAATGCATTCAGAGAGTGCCCACAGGTTGATGTGGTGTGATTGCCTTTTGCAGAAACCATGCTGGCTCCTTTCCTTTTTAGACTGTACCCTGTTATCAGGGAAGGAAAACATGCTCACTGGTCTGCATTTTCCAGGATCTGCCCCGCTGCCTTTTTTGGAGATGGCAAAGGCATTATCAGTTCGCCGAGTCTTTTTGCACAGAAGCACCTTGTAATGATAGAATCATAGAATCATAGAATCATGGAAACTCTAGGTTGGAAAGGACCT
>WBMW01000433.1:292358-422262 GCA_013396635.1 Penelope pileata
CTGAACACAGTACTCGAGGTGCGGCTGCACCAGAGCTGAGTACAGGGGGATGATCACCTCCCTGCTCCTGCTGGTTACACTATTTCTAATACAGGCCAGGATGCCATTGGCCTTCCTGGCTACCTGGGCACACTGTCGGCTCATGTTCAGCCGAGCATCAACCAACACCCCCAGGTCCTTTTCCTCTACAAAGCCTTCAAGCCAATCTGCCCCAAGATTACACAATCTCGTCAGCAAGTCTAAAATTTTAAACTTTATTTCCTTCGGCATTCTCAGAAAAATGTCATCCAGTCCCAGTGATATACTTACATCTAAAATGTCCATTTCATCCAATAATTCCTGTACATGCACCTCATAATCTTACTACTATGTTAGTAAAATATATACTAAACACAGGCTTCTCCTCAGTGTGTTCAGAAGTTAGATCTGTTTCGAAACCTTAGTGAGATTCCTGCCTCATCATTCCCTTTGTTTTAGACCTTTTATGATTATATAGTCACTGATCTAGTATCTGGTTTTCTGTTCTGATGTAATTAAAGAAATTTGCTAAGTTTAAATGCTCTTTGAAAAAGCCTCTTCAAATTTTTTTTTCTCCCATAATTTCCTGCTTACATTTCACCTGCCATGTTTTACAGGTATTCATGTTTCCTTCATTTGATAAGATAGTCACTTCTTACACAGTGACTTTTTTCCTATGATAGCTTCCATATCTCTCCCACTGAGGCACTCAGGTTCTCAATTGGGTTGTATTTCTAGACCAGTTTGATTTCCTTTTTAATTATTAAACGTATTCTACTTGGCTTGTTAATACAATATTTGTAATTTTTACAGTAACATAATATAAGCAGAAGTCCCTAATGTAAGCAGAAGTCCAGAAGAAGAGAAAGAGAGAGAAAGAGAAAGGGAAGGAGAGAAGCCATTTAGGATAGTAGTCTATTTCTTGCAAAACACGCTTTCCTTAAATAGAGTTTATGCAGATGTCATAGCTAAATAACAAATGACAACCTATTTACTTCTGAGTGCTCAGGTCATCACCTAGAAGAAAAACGTGTCTTTATAAAAGAAAGTTACAAAAATAACTGTTGACATATGGGATTGTATTACTGTCATCTGAGCAAAGTCATTTTCAGTAAATCTTTAGTGATCTCTACAGGCTGAAGATAAATTCTTGTGCTTTTGTTAGTGATAGCTCCTTAATAAACGGGACTGGAACATGCAGATAAGGGCAGAAGGCAGCTACATATCTTAATATTTAAAAAAACAGCATCAATTTCGTAGAAACACAAAAGTTACTCAATTTTTTTTTGTGTTAAATCATCCTTGCTTAGACATTTTAAGGATTATAGGTATGGTAACAGAATAAAGGCCTTTTTAGTTGCTCTATGTCTGTATTAAATATTTTGATTCAAGATAACTATGATTTTTCTTGTATCTGTTTCATACAAATGTCATAGTGAGGTATCCACAAATACATTCACTTTTTAACCTTTTATTTCAGATTTCTGGCTGTTAGGCATGAAGCAAACTCTTACAAGTTCCTGTAAATGCAGCTTGTCACAGAAGTTGACCTCAAGTTACATATTCACAGCTCATATGCTTACTACTCTGAGCTTAGTAAATATGCTTAGTGATAAGCCTATGGTCAGGTCTATGAGCCTTTAAAGAAATGTACGTGTATATGGTGTATGTACATGCATATGGTTATAAACATTACTATTCCAGTTTTAGATTTTTAGTTTCTTTCTCTGATCCTCTGACTGTAAAGGTGACGATCTTCTGGGCATAACCAAGATGTAATAAATCTGTTCATGTCCTGGACTGTGGATGTATTAAGTGTCCAAATGTAATCAGTTGTTGAACCCTTCTTGTATGTATCACTAATTATCTTCTTTGTTTATGGAAAGACAGATATATGTTAAATTTGCACATAAGCATTCTCTGAATGGGTCTTCAATAGGATGTAATGCATCTTAAAAATAGAAAAGACTTGAATAACTTTTATCAATCAGTTTACTTGTGTTCTGGTTTCAGCAGGCAGGCCTGGAAACCCCACACAGCCTTTCGCTCACCCCCCCCCTCCTCCCAGCTGGGATGGGGGAGAGAATCGAGAAATAAGGTAGAACTCGGGGGTTGAGATAAAAACTATTTACTAACAGAAAGAGGAAAATAGAGTAAAATAACAGTAATGATAATTATATACAAAACAAGTGATTGTACAAAGCAATCGCTCACCGACCGCGACCGATGCTCAGCCAATCCCCAAGCAAACGGGCCCTCCCCACTCACTTCCCTTCCTTATATTACATGATGTCATATGGTATGGAATATCACTTTGGTCAGTTTGGGTCAGCTGCCCCATTCTTGTCCCCTCCTAGCTCCCTGTGGCCCCCCCAGCCTCTTTACTCTCCTGGCAGAGACATACAAATGTCCTTGGTTCTGTTCAGCGCTGCCGGGTGTTATCAGCCATGTTTTCTTTCTAGAACCAAAACACAGCTTTGTAGCAGACACTGAGAGAAAGTTTCAGTTAGAAACTAAGACAACTTGACAAGAGTGGATAATTAAAAGAGCATTTTCCACATGAGGAACTGTTAAAAGCTTTACTGATCGTATTATGACTTAATGTATCATTTGTTATTTTGCCAATTCTTATATAGCCACTTAGATGAAATGACGGTGATACAAGAGTAAAGAAAATTTTATATCAGGCAACAGCTCACCTGAAGCTCTGTAAGATTAAGAAATACTCTATTCCTTCTCTCACAAGTACAAGGAACTTTTCTTTGACCTGCCTTTAAATTACACTGCAAACATAAGATATCAACACAGACATTTAAAAGTTGTCATATATTTTTCAGCTTGGAAGAAAGGGAGAAGCATATTTTAAAAATGTGAGTCCAAGGCTTAGAACCCACTAGGAAGGTGTTTAAACTCTACAACATTGAGATTAAATAAAACCTGGACATGATAGCTCCTATTTACCATTTCATTCTCACCTTCAGAATTATCCCGGTTCCTTTTGAAGACACTGTTTACTGCCTGGTCCTAATTGTTTGTAGTCTTCATCAGAACCATCTTACGTTGTTCAGCTTTTTGCGTGGGGTAAACCCCAAACGAGTCATTATTCTTGCACAGCAGATGCTGCTGCAAGCCTGTATGTACCATTATGTGAGTTTTGACTTCTGTCAATGTCCCAGCTAGATTCCTATTACAAATCAACAAATGTTAGAGATGAGGTAGCTACCGAAAATTAAACAAATTCTGCAGTATTTCTCACTATAAGCTGATACTTGAAATGAAAATTAATTCAAATTAGCCATAGAAACATATGCTTCTCAGATGGAACGTACAAGTACCAAAGAGATAATCTGACACTCAACGTATTGTCCTTTGTGGGACACTGATAACACCTTGCATGACACGCTGATAACACATTCCTTCAATAAAACACATGATGGGCTAGACAGTCATTTATCTTACCATGCTTTTTTAAATTTCTGTCTTGAGACACAGAAACTTAAAACATCCTCCATTAAGTAAAAATTAGGGGAAAATATTTTAAAAGCAAAGAGCCAGGAACTTTACCCTTTATTCATGACCTTTTAAAGAAAGAATTGGTAAGTAGCTCTGAAAGAGCAGCACTGAGGTAACCTTGATGGTCCTTCCTTTTAAATGTCATTTGATGAAAAAAAATCATAGAATATTTCCAGGTTCATAAAATAAAGGTATGACAGTAATAGTACGTTCAGGCTAACATACCGTAGCAGAAATATGACACCGTGTTGCAATCATTAAATACATTCCAGAAACCCTCTATGTTCTCTAATTTAAAGGCAATCTCTTCTATACACATTAACCTTGTAGCAAATACCTCTGTCTTGGAGGACTTAAAATACATTTGATTTCTTTCTTAAATAAAGGTGCTGATTTGATATTCAGATGACTAGTTTTTAGAAACTAGTTTTAGAGTTGACACTAGAGCTATATCAGTCTAAATATTCACCTTGATCTCACAGTTGAGGCAGAAATAGAAATGTGGATTCCTATGAAGTGGTGCAATCCTTCTGTTCTTAAATCTTTCAGAAACACACCAATATTTGTACTGCTTTGTCTCTCCTGCAACTTCTCTGCACAAGAGAAGTTTGAGAACCGTGAATAACTTCCCTGATATTCACCATTTGCAGGCTGGATCAGTGGGTGTGGCTACAGCTAATGCTTATTCAGTTTGATTTAGATCATGGCTGCATTTTTAAATTACTTGCACAGTTTCCCCAGTTTTTATGCTTTGGTTCACAGAACCACAGAATTGGGTTTGGAGTACACAAGCTGAACTACTTACTGATGAATCTAATTTTGGAGATGACACAATAAACTCTCCTTGTTAACAGAGTTTCAGTCCGCAGAACCAGACTAGAACTAGTTTTGGGTAAAACTCCTGAAACTCATATAATGTCGACATCAGATCCTTGAAATCAAATGTCTTGATCTACTGATCTGTCCTTAGTTCTCAGCACAAATTGCTACTGTAAATGTAACTTAAATTAGTGTATGTAGATAGAGCCATGTTTAGGATCTCACGAGATTTTGAAGATATTTGCAGATTCTGGGATTGATGTCATTTCCGTTTAAATACAGGATTATGCTATTGAAGAGGTAGGAAAATAATGATCTACAGTAAGTCAAAGAACTGCCATTATATTATAAAAGGTCAATTTATTAGCCACTTACTCGGTAGGAGTAGAACAGGGACTCTGAGAGAATAGTATTGTATGGGAGTGAACCTTTAAAGACATTCTATAAGTTAAAGCTAATACTACCAATAATACTAATACTAATGCTGATGGAAAATGCATAATAATTTTGCAAAATTGTCAGAAAAAGCATTCCATGCATTTGTCCATATGTACAGTGATAGATGCATGAAATATATTGATTTAGCATAAATCATTGAACCTGTCACTGCTTTTAGTTGAGTATATCTCATTACATTTTTTCCTTTTCTGAGATGGCGTAAGACAGCTGTTTCATCAAAGAGAAACCCTTCTCAAAGGATTTAGTGTAAAGTACTTTCATGAAAATGAATAGAGGAAAGCCAAACAGAGCAGTCTTTCTGCAGTCCTCAGAACACAAGAAATACATCCAATGGTTTTTCAAGAAATAAATTACACAGAATAAATAATCAAGAAAATTAAAGCAAAGTATAAATAAGAGAGATAAAAACACATGAGGAACATGCTTATATTTGAGATGTAACTTTGGAGAGGTTCACAGTCAAATGACTCCACTTACTGGAGAATCAAGGGGAAAGCCACCTGTCCCTACAGCACCAGCAGGATGTCAGCAGCAGGATCTGCTTAAAGTCAGAGAGGACGTAGCATTAGAACTGCACAAAGAGGCACATCTTAATTTCATGATCTGAACAGTTTGCAAATTCCTCAGGAAGTAGGGAGCTGTGCCATATTTTGTGCATTTTGGCCTTCTCTGGGTTTCCTCAGGTCTTATGTAAAAGTCACCGCTGGGAGAAGACAAACAGAGGCCAGGGATAGAAGCAACGTATAGAGGGATCCTTATCACCATCTGAGGAGCTAGGGAATTACACAGAACAGCACCTCTACACATCTCAGGCTCTGCAAATGTCAAGGCTACAAACCCTTTAGTCTCAGAGCTGTAGTCACTAATGAAATTTCAGACACATTGGTGAGGAGCAGAGAGAAGTCTGTTGTTTGGCAGTGACATGAGCAAGGTCTCTATTCAACTAAAAAGAAAATGTTATATTATTGGGAAAAATTGTTGGCTCAGAGTACTTTTGTTTTAAGCGAATAAGTAGACCCTAGAGTAAAAGATGTGATAAGAGACTAAATTTGAATCTCCAATTGTAGACAGCTGTTAAATAAGTCACAAGTGAAATGACTTTGGCATTATTAAATCTTGAAAATAGATACAAGCTGAACATTCAACATGCTTGACTTCAGCACCTAATTTTTCACTGTCTTTGTTTTCTGGGAGTCCTTAAACAGAGCAACTTCAATTTTAAATTTATAGTCTCCTGCCAAGAATTGATTGAAACAATATGGTTTAGGGATACGACTCTCTAGGTATATTTTTAACAGCAGAATCTAACTTTAAAGGAGAATAGCTATTTTGCCATGAACTACAGTTTTATAAAATTTCTTTGAACAGTTTGGAAAACTAAAATCTTCATACCCTACAGAAATGATTTTCTGCTAAGTTACTAATTGTATATTTTACTTTTTAGATATATTTTTGTGCGTTTGTGAGCAGTTATATTTGATATTTTCAAAACATTACAAGATAAAAGATAAAGTACAGATACATGCAAATAAATTTATATTATCACATGCACAATTTTTTGTTTGCTTGTATTTCTAGAAATACTACTGAAAGGAGATCTAGGAACTTCCCGTCACTAACACCACCATTGGCTAATGAACTCTTCTTTTGATTTTCACCTTCTTTTTCTCTTTCCTTTTTCCTCTTACTGACCATGAATGTTTCAACTATCTATAAGGTATAACAGCTCATTTCCTTTTCTGGCATATTTTGACAAAATCTTTCCAGTATGCTTCTGATGGAAGACAGTTCAATGTGCAGGAAATTTACCTAGGATTTTGGAGATGTCTGTTCTGTTCATTATTCCAACCCAGGTGGCCACTGGACAAATTACTTTGTCCCGATATTTGAAATAAGGACATTAACCTTTCTGCATGTTGAGTAGACATGAAGACACTAAAACATTCAAAGACAGCTGCCTTCCCAATCCTTCCTGAGCTCGGCTAAGACTCCTGTACCCAATGCAGTACTCATGGTCAGATGGAAGCAGATCAGCAGACCAACAGGAGCAGATAATCCACACTGAGGAAACCATTATCCCGTAAATCAATGTCTTTGGAAGGTCAAAATATATTCTAAATCATAACAAGCATGTATTTTCCTGTTGCATAAGACATGTTTTTTAAGACAGTGATACAAATCCAACCAGTGAACCAGAAAAGTGTTTTTCTCTGAGTAAGCACCTTTAAGAGCAAGTACCCCTGTGAGTAACACCTCCAATAGTTTTTTTAAAAAAGGAGGCAGATGTGGCCAGATGCCTTTTCTGTGTGAAATCTACAGAGGAGTAGGAAGCCATGTCTTCTTCAGTTGTACCCACTTGACTCGTTCTTGTCAATGAATCCCTCTCCCTTATCAAACTTGTTTTGGCTTTCAGAGGATTTGACCTTTCTGAATTATACACAAAGCTCTTGTGTAACAGTTCTTATATCACTGTGTTTACCATCTGTTCTTCCTTTTCAAATGCAGACATGTGTTACTGCTTATCCACTATGTGTCACCAGTTTACTGCAACAAATTCAGTCAAGTGGAAATCAGGTCAAGGTGAAATTTATTTCAGGCAGTTTTGTTTCACTTCATTTTACAGTTTGCCACATGCTAATCATGAATTCTAAACTAGGATCAAAAAAATAAATAAATAAAATTATACTCTGGCTTCTGACTGACATATTCAATGGATTGTTTCATTCACCTTTTGGAAAACCTCATACTGTACTTGGCTTCACTGAAGAATGTAGCTGCTGGAAATTTTTAGCAGTTTGTTGGACAATATGGAGGGTGAAAGCTGAATCCTTAATGTAAAGCCAGAAAAAAAAAAAAAAAAGGGAGGAAAATTCTTACTATTTTAACATTATATAGTTGGGATAGAAGTTATATACTCCCCCTCCTTTCCTCATCTGTAGTGAATGCAAGGGAAATAATGCAATATCCTGCAAAAAAAAGTGTCCACACCTACTGGGTGAAAACTTGCCACCACCCTGAAAATAATGCATGTTTTCCTTTGATTCACTGGAAATAACTTTCCTTTTTGCATATGTGTTAATGAACAATTAAATACTGCTAACTAGAATTATTACTAACTATAAACCTATGTTAATGTGGTATGAAGATGGGTTCAGACATGCTATGACTTCAGAGGGTGTGTAAGAGAGGATGCCTGTTACCTTGGGCCTTCGTGACTACTGCCATGGGAGGAGGTGCTGTGGGTGTATTCATCCCTTTAGCCCTCAGAGAATACTCCAGGACATTTGCTTGGATTGTGCAAATTGGCCTTAGCTATGGAAATTTCATGAACTGCTTTCCTCAGAAAAAGCAATTTTACAAACCTCAAAGTGCATACCAGAGGTATTACTGCAGTATTTGTGCAAAGAATCTCTTCCTCCTTATATAAAAATAAATTACATGTTTCTGTAGACCCTTGAGAAAGATTAAATCTAGGCAAGCACTGAGACATTGAAATTTAGTCAGTGAACTCACTTTTTCATTAAAACGTTTAGTTCTTTCACATAATAATAATTCTCAGTCTTAGACTTTCTGCAGCAGTTCATTTTTATTGAGAAAAATCTTTCACAAAATGTTTTATTTGCCACCAAATGGGGGCATTTTCTATTTACTTATTCTATTCTACTGACATTTTGGATATGTCTCACGGCATTTTATTATCAATCACATTCTAGATTGCAGTTAAAAGAGTTTTTAGCAGAAAACATTAAATAGTATCAACTCCAATATAAGGCAACGGAGTCCTGAGCCTTCAAGACACATGCTCTTTCCTCTCTTTTTTTTCCCTCCCTTCTCTGCAAACATATCGAGCTACAGTAGATTGCAAGAAGATTCATTTCACTGATAAACTGTGCTGGCATAGGTTAGGTCAGTATAGGAAACAGACTGTGGTTATAGAAGATGTTGGCAAACTTAGTAGGACAAAACATAGATTGAAGAATCACATTTTTCTGGTCTGCACATGTATAAATGCTGAATATTTTCACAGAGCTGTGTCCCACTGCTTAAAGATGTGACCCGTGTTAAGGATTATATATTGCTATTTTTTGACAAAATCATAAAATAAACATATAATTTAACATTATAGCAGGCTGGAGTTATATTGCCTGTGACTAAATATTTACCTTTCAATGGTCTGAAAAAGAATCAGCTAGAATATTGTTCCAGTGAACAAGGTAATGTAAAAAAATATATAAAGGAAATGTTTTTCTGGGCCCATCTATCTCAAATGGATCTTCCATATTATGGGATCATTGTAATCCCACCAGTGAGAATGGAGGGAGCAGGCTGCATATGGCTTTTCATGATTCTTACACAACCAACAATTAATAAAATTGTTGAATTCATTTGCTGATTCCTCAGTACTCCCTATACAGGCAGTGAAGACAAGGTCTCCTAGAGGATGATGTAGAACAACAGTTACACTAATTCTGCTAGTTTCTAGCACGTGGCTACAGTGTAGACACAGATCTACTGTTAAGGAATCTCGAAATATCGGTGCTTCTGGAGATAACAGAGTTTTGCAATGTGTTTCAAGAAGTGTTTCAGGACTTTGCAAGATTTTTCTTCTTCCCGCGCTCACATGTTCCAACCTGTGGGCTGGTCTTCAGAGCAATTCTTCTTGTCACAGAACTACTTTTAGTACCTGTAAGGTGAGGATATAGATATTTATTTCCTTTCTTCAGGCCTGACACAACTCTTACTGGGTGAGTTTTCTTTTAGCTGGGGATACTGAGATAGGAACTTTTAAAGACATTAAACATGTTTTTAGATGCGTAATTATAATAGAAGTAAAAAAAAATAAATGATGAAGAGCTTTCTTTTCTAACCTGGAATTATCTGAATGCGTGGAAGAGTTCCTGCAAAACTGTGAAATTCCTCTAGAATTCAGCAAGATTTAATCACGATACAGAAATGGCTCTGAGCCCACTATCAGCCCAAGTTAGTCAGAACAACCATGAAGACTGAAATTGAGTTCCCCTCTTTTTCTCAACATAGCATATTGCAGAATGGATGTTTAGGTCTCAGCTCCAAGTTAAGTTGTTGAGTTGGGAACCCTGTGTTCCTACAGGTCATAGTATTGCAGTAGAGAGACATAAAACAGATCCAAAATTAAAGCGCAGCTAAATACGTATTTCTGCCATTTCCTTATCTAAGCTGGATTTCTCAACTGCCTTCATATGTAAAAGAAAGCTGTAAAATGAAAGCATGCTGTAAAATACTTGATCTTTGTAACCTGGCAAAAAGCACACAACAGCACAAAGACTCATCTTCTCTCCTGCACAACTGAGATCAGCATCCCTGAAATCAGCTTCCCTCAACTCTGATTGTGATCATTTTAAACCTCTGTTGAGTTCTGACCAGACCCACAATTTATCACCTGTCAGATACCTGTTAGAAAAGGTACTTGCAGCAGTGCCTTCCTTTGTAATAATCAAGCCTTAAATCTGTGGTACTGTGAGTAATGCTCAGCTCCCACACATTGAATCCATTCTAATCACAAATTAGTAAACATTTCCCTAATGAATAGGTGTTTTAAATGACAGAAAACATGAACAGACATCTTAAAGAAGTTTCCACACATCTTTATCTCCACTTTATTTTTGCCAAATGTTTACAATTACAACTTGGTGAGTTGTAAAAAGGAGGAGGGGAGGGGAGGGAAGGGGAGAGGAGGGGAGTGAAGGCAAGGAGAATCTATTTTCTACTTTTCTTCTAACACAGCTCAAATTCTCAAGTGATCATTTTACGTCTTTTCCTTGCTTTCCCTTCAATGCCACCACATCACGTTTCTACATGATGGAAATAAAATAACTACCACATACCAGAGGAAAAATAAAAATTTAATGATTTCACCTCAGATTTTAATTTAGCAACACTTCCACACTGGAAGGAGACTTACATCTCCTAATGAACTAAATAACTTTATTTAAGGAAGCACAGCCATATCTGGAAGGATTTGGTAAAACACATTGTCATCACGATTCAATTATTTCACATGTAACATGCTTCATTATTCCTGCTTTTGTCAGACCCCTCATCTTCATGAACAGATTTCTCCTCATATAGGTGTATATTGCTATCATGAGAATCCTTTCCTCAGTTTCTTTCTAATTACCTTTATATTCCACAGAATGAGCTTCCACTTTTCAATCTACAAAATGTGAAGGTATTTGTTGCAAGCCCGTAGAATTTGACCCTGGAATGCAGTCAGAGTTCTCCTCATCAGGGCTTCCCCATAAGCAGATTTACTGAATCTGCACCAGGTTCAAACAAAATTCAGGCAAACCAATTTGGTTCCTTTTCACGTGCTTCAGTGGCCTTCAGCTAAGGTGAGCTCTATGTCAGGAGGAAAGAGGCAGAGAGAGTGTTCCTGAGGCAGAATGTGAAGCCTATCAGTGCAGAGTTAGTGTTCCTGTCCCAGCTCAGAGTCCCTGCTTGAGCCTGAGCCAGCCATGTAGTGCACCTGCAGGACACAGCTCTTGGAGTGATGTTACCTGGAAACACTGGGAGCAGTGCAGCTGTGCTGGCACGCAGCACTGGAGATGTTTCGGCTTGTGTCAGAACCATCAGTTTTGTAACTCACTCGGGTATTCCCACATCTGCGCAGTGCATGATGTGCTCACACACAGGTGTCCTTTTTCTCATCTGCACCAAGAGGCAGCAATTCCCAGCTGCAGCAAATAGAAGCACATGGCAATTGATGGACCTACATGCTGAGGCAGTGGAAGTCCAAAGGATAGCTAAGGTAACATACACAGCAATACAACATTTTTCAAAACTAAGGAACTCAGAGACCTAACAAAACTCAGTGTTGGAAATCCTAAAGATATTTATTTATTATATAAAGATATTTTATTTATTAAGATATTTTTAAAGATAGTTGATTGAAATGGCAGCTCTGAACATTCGTTAGTTTTACCAGAAATTTTTTTTATATTTTTCAGAAAAAGTTCATCCTATTTATAAGAGACAAGAAGAGAAAAGAGGAGAAAAAAGGAAACCCAAAGACTTCTGATAGGCCATCCTGACCAATGCCAGAAATAATATAAAAATTAAGAAGCAAGCAGCACATTCAAATAGAAATAATATTAACATAATGAAATTGTCTGTAACTATGGAGATAATATACTCTGAAACAAACTGTTTATAAGAAAGTTTCACTTACTGGACTACTTTGAGTATTTAATAACATAGTACTGCCAAAACTCAGACTAAACTATAGTTATTTTCCCTGTCAAAAGCTATTCAGCTGTGCAATATCAAGCCACCAGAAGTGTTCTTTATTGCATCCGTATGACAAAACCTAACCGCATTTCATTTTTGTAGAGTAACAGTTTTCTTTCTGTTAGCATGCTATGAATGTCTTCAGAGATCAAAAAGCTGTTATTTAAAACAAGGTGTTAGAATGGTTCAAATTAAAAATAAATTTGTTTAACCGGGAAGAAGCAATCTAGCTGTGTGAATCTATATAACTCAGACTAATGATATAGCAGATGAACTTATAAAATATAGATGTATTTGTAAAGATATGTTTTAAATTAATCTTTCAATGAAGATTTTCCAGGTTTCAGGGTATCCCAAAGCCACTCCAACACTATGAAAGATTGCTGACACAATAATATCGTTGGCAAGGTTTTTTTGCTTAAATGTTAAAGGATTGTCTTCATATATATGAAGACATATTTGGTCAGGTCACCTAATGAAAATCCTTCTTTCAGAATACAGGAGAAAAATTTTTACACACAAAACACAAAGTATTAAGTTCTCGGTTTTGATATTTTATGTGATTTTCAGTCTCCCATGCACTAACTTATTAAGATGCCTTTGGAAGTATCTTTAAACTTCTCTTGTACCTGACATCTCAGTTCAAAATGAACATATTGGAATTGATACAATTATAAAAACTATATAATTTAAGATTTTTCTTGAGAGATCCTGACTGAAGGCAGACAGAGCCTTCTGGAAATATGGTCTGTGGTTAAACGACACTGGAGTCATATAGTCTTCTCACCTGCTACTTTGGTCTATATTTTTCTGTTCCCTTAAGTAGTTTTATAGTCTATATTTGCTTTAATATGTCAGAAAGCATTGTCTTGCACTTTTGTAGCCGTATCTCCATACCAACAAAACTACAGGTGGAATCACAAAAAAAATTCTTCTGACTATTTTTTTTTTTCTCATTCAGTTTGTCCATGGTTAATGGACATAGGCATGCATGATGTTTGCAGTTTCCTTTTGGAACTGAAATGGAGAATTCTGGACCTTTAACTAAGGAATAAAAATTAGGACAGTCTTGCCACTTGGTTTGTGCACTTGAGTAAATAAACATGTACTTCGTAAGCATAGAAAATCTGCACAAACATCCCAAAAAAACATTTACTTTAATGAGATTCATATAACTATTACACACTTTTATGCTTTAATGCTTAGTCTATCTGTCTTTTCTACAGAAGTTTCACATGTAGTGGACTATATTTAACTAACCATAATTAGCACTTTTGTTTTCCACAATGTCAAGCACAATAAAAAATCAAGGATAGTGAGGTCTACAGTGAAAAAAGAGAACACCTTTGGAGACTGCAAGGAGAAGAATCGAAGTACTGCAGAAATAAAGCTATTAGGAGATAGTCGCCACAAAAAGATGAAAAAGAACATGGTACCCTCTGTGCGCTGCCCACATGGTAACCATAGGAAGAAAACATCAAGAAAAAGTTAACAGAAGCAATTACAAGAAACATATGGCTGGTAGTGAAGACAATGCACAGAGGAAATTCAAAAACTGGCAAAGAAGCTATAACAGCTGATATCACAGAAGTAGACAGAAACTATCAAAAGACAAGGTAGTACTATTGATTTCTGAGGACAAACATGAAGAAAAGGATCCTATTAATACTGAGATTTTAGGCAGAATATCCAGCAAATCTTTTACTACATTCATATATAATGAAGTTTACAAATAAAGTTTTGTAGGTATTTATTGATCAGTAACTTTTCATTGGGTTCTGTCACAACTCTACAGGTATCTGGATTTACCAAAAATCTGTTACTGCATGCTAGATGCTAGATATGCAACATGTTCTCAGGAATGGCTTTTTAGCAGTCTACTTTAACTAATTTCAGTGTAGAAACTCACATGATTGTTAATTTTTTCTCTGTCAGGATGTAAAAAATGTCTCTTTCCAGTCCATCCTATGGAATACATTTACTTTTTTAAATGTGTTTTTGAAAGACTATTTTAAATTCATGAGTGGCATATTTAAGATTTTTTATCTTGCTGGGTTATTATCACAGAATTAGCAATGGGAGAACCATCTATTGCGTATTAGTTTGCAATACAGACTTCTGCTAAGGGAATATAACCCAGCAAGGAAGGAAAAATATTCGTCTCTTCTTTTTCCATAAGGTTGTTTTCATTTCCTTCTGCCTTCCACTGGAAGACATCAAACCTTCCCAAGAGAGGCCAGCCTCAGAGTCTGAAAGGCAAATGACCTAGAACAGAGAGACTTGTGGAGTAATTCTTGGTTATATATATCTAAAATGTGTATATATATATCTATATGTATATGTATATACCTATATATCTCTCTATATATGTATTTATATATTATGTATTTCCTGCTGGTGAAAGCTACATACAGGAATGAAGGAAAAAAGTCTGTACATTATTCAATTTAATAGCAGCCAGAAGTTATGCTATGAAATCATATTTATTTTATTGTACATGAAGACATGTACATATGAACAAATATTAATGCAGGTAGACAGGAAATAATGGCAACCAGTGGGTCAAAAGTGCAGTAGACTTGCCATGCCTGTCAGCATAGCTTGTCCTTAGCACAGAAGACAGAGAATTATGCATCACTGGCAATAAATGATAGGAAGCAGCCAGCCCTCAAGTATGATTATAAAACAGACAACCTAAGTGTTACAACTAAACTGTTTGAAATAAATGTTTAAAATTGTTCTGTTTTTCCTCACTAATACTTTGAAATTCTAGGGTACCATGCAATTTTATTTTGCTTCTACATCCTTATATCATGAAAAGTTACTTTAGCAGTACAGGATTCTATATTCATTGGTACAGTAACTGAAATTATCACAGGTGACTTTTGCATATTTGTCCCGCTCCGATTATCGGAGTGAGGGGAGATTCTGTAACATACCCGGAGTGAGATTAAGACACAAACGAGGTCAAATGTTGTCCGACCAGTTTAATAGGAAATTCTGGCCAGTGAGGGAGATGGGGATGGGGAAGCAGGCGATAGTAAAAGATAGTTAGTAAGAGCAAGGGTTACATATAGAAAGCGGGGACAGTCACCACCATGGATCCCACGCTGTTCTACCAGACCAGGAGTATCTTCAGGACCATGTGGGAGCGAGGGAGCGAGGGTGCAGGAGGAGCAGCAGCAAGCAGGCATCAGGCCGTCAGGTCTCAGGCAGCAAGCAGGAGCAGGCTTCAGGCAGCAGACGTCAGGCATCGTCAGGCATCAGGCCATCAGGCAGGAAGCAGGAGCAACAAGCAGGCATCAGGCAGCAGGGCAGCAGGACCTCATGTCTCAAGCATCAGCAGGTATCAAGCAGGTCCAGCCAGGCATCCGTCAGGCATCAGTCAGACAGCAGCAGGTAGGCAGCAGGTAGGCAGCAAGCAGGCAGCTCCTAGGCAGGTCCTACGCAGCTCCTAGCATTTCCCCCGTTGGAGGAGGTCTTTTTATCCTCCTTTTCGGCCAGCATGACATTCCTGGGCACCCAGGTATGTCACGTATCACACGAACGGGCATGGACGGTGCAAGCCTGGGCTTGCCCGTTCCCTTCGGTGGTTGCCTCCCTCAAGGTGCCAGGCTGAAAGGCTGCTCGATGGCCGTTTAGCGGCTGCTTGTCTCTCATTGTCTCTGGTCTGCAAGCCTTCGGGCAGGTGGGCAAACTTTGAGACAAGAGAGTTCTCACAGCAAACTTTGAGACAAAAGGTTCCAAAACAGTCTCTTACAATATTCTGTAATTTCCATTTCAGAAGGCAGAAATTAAAACCCCAGAGCTTTAACAAAAGTAACACCAAGGACAGAGGCACAAATGCAAACACCCCATAAAAGCAAAGATTTAATCTATGGTGTCCTAGGATTAAAACTCCCTTAACATTTGCTTCATATAAAATAATTTTTGCACAACTTCTGCCTTCACAGTTTGCTATGGAAATGGGATTTATCCCATCTATGTAATTTTTACTGTTAAAAAACTTGTTTTTATCTGAAGTCTCTGGCCTAATTAATGAAGAGTCTCATACTCCCAAGCATTCCTTTTCATCTTAAGCTAAGATCCAGAAACCTCTGAATCCAGAAGTGATGTCATCTGCCTGAAGAAGACAGGATGCCTAAAGAAAGATACCTAGATGTGTCTCAGACTTCTTATCTAATTTCTGGGCAACTGAAGTAAGATGAAAGAAATTCCCTCATTTAAATATAGAACTGCAGTTAAATGGGAATGAAACATTTCTCTGTCTTATAAGGCTGCTCATCCTTATGACAGTTAGTGTATTCGTTCTGTTTTTAAGGTCTAGGGCTTTCACAAATTTGGGAAAAGGACTATGGTTACAATTTTGAAAAACAGGCAACTGATTCTGAAATCTGGCCAGAACAATCCAATTTGGTTTCTAGTTTCTAGCAAACAAGTTTGATTATTGTTTCCCACAGAAGAAACTATCACCATGAGTGAAAAGATTCAGGGCTCATCTCTGTATAGCCACAAGAGAGTCAAATCGACTGGAAACACACCTTCCTTGTGGTTGTACTTTTTCAAACTGATAGGATCAAATGTTACATAGCAAAAGGTTAAAGACATTTCCTCTCCAAACAAGACAATATATATTTCAATTTTAGAAGTCTTTGACCTTTCTTAAACTAAATTTGAAGTCTGAACCCCCCCCTTTTTTTATTTTGAATAATAAAAAAAAATAGTCAGACTACGAACAGAAAGATTAGAGGCACTTTTGACAAGCCAAGGCATCTGATTATAGTTACATTACCACAAACCACCATTTTCTATTTCATACTCAAAGCCATGAATAATTTACCCAACACCCTTTGATATTTCTTCAGACTATTAATTGTTGGCTGACTAATCTACTGTTCCCTGTATGTGGGTTTTTAAAAGTATTTTCAAAATAGCTTATTACAAAAATTAGCCTCGGAGCTATTTGTAATCCCTACTTTCTGTGCTTTTTCCACTGAAGTGATTTTAGCAGGAAAGAAGCCTACATTTGAAAATCCAGTATTGTCTGTATTATGAAGAAAAAAGGTCTTGATTCTATTCTTGGCTAGATGGAACTGAAGAACAGCAACAACTCTTAGAGCAAGTACTAAAGAAAATTATCAGTGTTCCATAAAAACTTTCCATGAGGTAGTGTTTTCAGTGAACAAATCAGCAGCCATTCAATTTGTCATAAACTGCATTTATAAGATATCAGAAAAATCCAAATAATCCCATTATAATAATGCCTTGGATTTGTGAAAATATTTCTGAATCATCTGTGATATTCTGAACTGATGATCAGCCAATAAACTTTTTTAAAGGTAATACAATTGCATATGTTTTTGGAAAAGAAGTTTAATTTCAAAATTACTACTGTTTCTAAGCGTCTGTAAGATGGTAGATTGAAAGAGATGAAGAATGCTACCAAGAAAAATATTAGCATTCAACTTGCCTTAAATAGTTATTCTAAGCCATACTTCGGTCATTAAGCCAGTCTGTAAGGATCTGTAATTGAGGTTTATAGGGCCCAGAAAAAAAAATATTTTATAAGGCTGGCATGTAATGAAGGTAAGCAATCCATAAACAAGAAGTTCTTGTATATACTACAAGGAATGAAAATGTTGGCGAGGTGACAAAATTAAATATACAATTTGACTATTCCTGAATTATGACATTGAAAGCATCCAAACCAGGTGGATTTTCTGCGTTCCTTAAATTACAACAAAATTAAATCCATCAGAAAACTCCCCAGCACTGGTTTCTTTCCCACTATTCTATATTGCTGTGTAATTCAAAATGAAGTTTTATAAAGACAGTAATATGTATCTTTATAGCATAGTCCATGAAATATAAGTGTGTAAACATATATATCCTAGATAAATCTCACACACAAATCTGTACAAGATTATTGAAAATGTTCAGTGATTCTTTTGCCATAAATATCTGGATGTTTGCTTTTAACCTGCTCTAGTTGCAGCTGCTCTTTGCTTATTATCTCTTTTGACAAAAGAATCCAGACTGGTCTGAAATCCTCTACCTGCTAGGAGGTGTGCCATCAGCACTTTTAGTGAAGAAAGTCTGAAAACCTAAAATGCAACAGGGAATCTCTGGAGAGTCAAATGCTTGTGAGTGACTCATCTCCTCAAGAGTAGGAAGATGAGGACTTCTGGGGAAGAAGTCACAGGGAAACTAGAGGATGATTCTATTCTGAATGCCCAGGCAGGGAGCTGGAGCCCTAATCTGCATGTGCAGGACTATGCCATAGCACTACTGTTATTATGTGGGAAGGAGGGGTAAGGGGGATACATTTGTCTCAGAAAATGGTGCTGAGCCTGGATATTCATCCATCATACCACTGCCTGCTGACCTGGTTGAATCTGCTTGCTCATACCAGCCACAGACTGGAACAACATTGCCTGGCACTCACATCAGCCAACATACCAGCAGTTATAAAGCAAAACATAACATCTACAGAGCAATATTCAAGCCTATCTGATCTAGATGCAAGGAAGATCTTGGAAGAGGAAAAAAATTATGTCCTATAGATGGTAACATCACACAACCAAAGCCTGCCGTAGTTTCTTGCATTTTTACTGCCTAGACATAGCAATGGATAATATATTTACCAAAATGTGGATGTCATTTCTTCAAATACCTTCCCGACTAACATTCTAATACCAAATTGATGGTCAGCAAAATAACAGAGATTTGGATTTTCAGCTTTAGAAACTGTCTTCTCAATGCACACTATGTTGGCTGTTTGCTTTACTGAGCTTTGGGCAGATCTCTATTAATTCTTTTTCTATCTTCTATTTTCTATATCTATATCTATTTTCTATCTTGAACATTTCTTTGCATGTTTTCTTTACGTGTCTTACACCATCCTCTTCTTGTAAGCTTATGTACAAGACTAAGAGGAAGCCAGAATTTTCATATGTTCTGCAGTGGACCACCTGGTAGAATATGCATGTAATTGCATCTTCTGTACATATTTCATAGTGCAGGTGCTCTTAGCTTCCATGTCCCAGTATACCTTAGAAATAATATCCCAGTGATATTATTTTGATGAGCAGATATTATGTTATCTTGCCAATTACATGCATTTAATCTGAAACCCTGTGCAGGAAAGTGGCTGAAGTTCAAACCACATGGGCAAGCCACAGGCAATCCATCCCAATCCATCCCATGGTTTGCCAGGAAGGCAAGCAGAGGTTCTGGAATTTTATAATTCTATCTGACTTGTTCACAAAGTATCTTTTTCTATCAGATTTGTACTAGTAAGCAATCCAGAGAAGTAGAAGTTAATATCACTGATAATAGAACCACAGACTGATAGAAACTAAGACCGTTGCTAGACCCCATGCTGATAAGATGAAAGCAAAGCTTGATGTACTGTTCTGCTTGAAACTTGACACAAAGGTGTTTCTTCTAGACAGAAGGTCTCTGTTTTTTCTAAATATTTTTAATGGCATTCCACCACAAAGATTCTTATATGAGGAAAGCAACAGAAGTTAAACTAAAGTAGCTCTTAGAGAGCTGTGGGAGGCCACTGCTTAAGGAGCACACAGCTGGAAGTACAGAGAGGGAATAAAGTGTGCACAATGAGGAGAGATTGGCTCAGCTGGTCTAAATCAGTCTAACTCCAAACTTACAGAAGGATTTCAATTTACACCAGATGAGGACACTGCTCTAGTGCAAAGAAGAAAAACAAAAAGGAGAAGAAAGGCAACTTTCAGAAATTAAGAAAAGGATTTGGCAAATTTTATTTCTACAAGTGATGTCTACAACTTTTTGGACTTTCATGGGATTAGTCACTAATCTTTAAATGAGCAGATCAGGGCTAGTACCTACCAGATTAATAATTTCTATGTTTCCTATCATCAGTCTATGGTGCCATGCAGCATAATTTGCCCAAAGATACATAAATGAATGGACCCATAGATAGATAGATAGATAGATAGATAGACAGATAGATAGATAGATAGATAGATAGATAGATTTGTTCTCTGTCTAATGTAAATAAGAGGAGTAAAAACACTGATCATATATAGGGACAGAAGAGTAAGAAAGTAATTAAAGATTTAAGATAGACTTGAAATATGCAAAACACTGAATCTTCCACGGACTCTCTTCCAGGGACAACTTATGGAAGCAAGGCCTATTTTCAGAATAAACGTTAGAATAAACGTTAGTTCCTTGGCCTGAGGCACAGAAAAACAGGAAAGAAAGAGACAGTCATTGGATAATCACAAAATTTCAGGATTAGTGAATTTTTCTGCCATTGAAATTAATTACTATTCACAATGAGAATGTAGTTTTCAAACAGCAATTTCTTAAGATTTTACTTTTTCACCTCAGATTACCAATATATTTTTATATGCTTTCTTCATGAAAAGCAACTTAAACTAATGCCTTAGGTTTTAGCTGTTCATCTGGATTGCAATGAATTTACACTAGCAAGACCCAAGAAATCTTATTTAAAAATGTCATTTGAAAAAATTAATTTATATTTCCTTTCAGGAACCTGGAGCTTCATTATGTTACCAGTCATGTTGTTAAATGTACCAAGTTGCTCCAAAAAATCCAACCCATGTAAGGGTAGGAAAGGCTGAGAGAAAAGCCACAGGAGAAATCTTACATGAGCAACATGTTGTAATGGTTCCTGGATAAGCAGGTCACCAAGAGCCTTGCACATGTCTACTTGCAGCTTTTTAGCACACCATGGTCATAGGCCCAAGTACAGTGACCAAGTCTTGATGTCAGAGGTGGGACAGAATGGGGTGGGCTCCAACAGACAGAGGAAGACTAGCCTAAAGCAAGAAATGGCTGCCAACCCAAGGGGAGCCTAACAGATGTAAGGATAACTCAGCAAATGGCATCCTTTATCCCACATCCTCACAAAGAGTCCTGAACAGACCACCTGGATACAGACATCTAGATGCTCATATGCAGAACAGATTACCTGTATTTACATATCATGGTGTTCATGAGGGAATAAGGGTCTGAGCGTGACTGGGTCAAATTGGTTTTACTCAAGATTCAATTTTAAATAAGATTATTTTCCTATCCCACAACAACTTACATTGAGCTCTGTTAAATTGTTGCTTCAATATTTCAATGGTATTTCCTGCAGTTGGACCTGGGGCATATATATTTCTAACATTCCGAAGCTCAAAACTCAGTATCAGACTTGCCTGGGAGACACCAAGTGTCCACACATCTGTATTTCTGCTCACAAGGTTCCCCAGGCATTTGTGCTTTTCCTGGACCTGTCCAGATCTGTGTCACACTTGTCTTGTCCATGGAATTTGGTCCTGGAAATGTGTTCTAAGCAGACGTCACTGGAGGAGTGTGGGCTGGGACAGCTTCAGCAAATCCTCTCAGCGCATCACAGCACACCATGTGCTTGCATAGGAGGTCTAGACCTTCCCAGAAAGTGTTTGGTATGTGAATTAGAGCCTGATTCAGTCTACATATGTGCCATGTATTTGGTGTTTCCATTTCAGATCTATGACACCAGTGAAGAGCATCCAGCACACTGTTGAAGTGCAAGACTTACCTCTATACTTGTAGAAACCTATGTTGCCACTGCCAGTGCTTCTGCTGAGCTCCCCAATATTCAGACACAAATAAAGTGTATACAAAGCTGGATTTGATAGTAATAGTCTTTTATCTAACAGCCAAAAGGCTAAGTCATTCACCCACACTGCTGCTTTCCCAGCTCTGCCAAAAAAGCATACCTTCCGAGCAAACACTGTAGCATCCTGAATGGAGCGTACCCTCACATGATGTTTTCTCAGCCTCTGCTCTCGAAGTTGTGCCATCTTGTAGAATTGCCTAAATGATTTTGACAGAGAATGAAATCCACATTTCCACTTTCTGTGAGTTTTGTGACATTGAGCATCATTCTAAAAGGCACTTTCATGAGACAACAAATGATTAATTAAAACAGCCTCAGTAAGAGACATATTCTTTCCACTCCTCTGTCCCATCCTCTGTACTTATACCCACTGATAGAATTATCATCAAGCTGATTGTGTTTTCTAGATGGCAAAGACCTTGGATTTGGCAAGCAATAGAAGGAAATGGATTAACTTCTCTTACATTCGCATTAACATCCAAATCACTGGATTACTGGATTGAAGATGGGTATTGTAGTACCACTATAGCTACTGCATAGGAAACCGGTAAACATGAAAAGCCATCTGATAGCAATCCCCTAGCAAAAGAAGACATTTCCTTCATCACATGATAGGCACGCATCTTCACAGGAATTTCCTCCTGTAGAATAGTCCATTTTCCACTCCAGGTTTTCTTGAGGTACCACAGTTCCACTAGTTCTGGTACCAAAACTACCCTAGCAAAGGTTTTCCAGATTTATTTTATATATATATATACATATACATATCTCCTACATAGCTTTTGTAGAACATAGGTCCTTGGTTTTACTAGATAGCAACTGGACAAAAATTTACACCTTAAGATGAAACAAATATAGATCTACCACTGCCAGACAACCTAGTCTTGAGTCTAATTAATTCAGGCATAGCATCATGTTTATTCAGCTACATTTCTTCTGAACCAGATACTGGTTGCTCTTTATAGACCAAGATATGGTACCATGCCACACAGACAAACTAACTTGTTTGGAGATAGTCTCAGTTTTCTAACATGTCATTGAATTATTTAAATCTAGCCATAGCCTTGCTGATGCAATCAAATCCCAGAGACTGTGGTAGAAATCTCTTTTTATCAAATTCATCACGTTTTGGGCCAGTCCCAAAAGCAATAGTTTAATCCCTCCATGAGTAATCCCACGCTACCTGACTGAAAAATGGCGTATGACTCCTGCATCATGAGCAAATAGCTTCAGAGAGCATAAGCAACAGCCCATCCTAACACAAAATCGCTATAAAAAACAAATATGAAATAAATTTTCAAGATGCGTTTGTTTCACAGAAAGGATAACAATCTAAATACCCCTTAGAGAAGTCAAAGAGGATTTGATTGCTAAGTTCTGATCATTCAGAATTCAGCCTTAAAGGTATATAGACCTGTGTAGAATTAGCATGGACCAATTTTAACTTAAAGATCATGCTAATTAACAGCTCTGATCTCCTGCTGGTATTCTGGGGCGATTTCTTTTTTTTTTTTTTTTAATAAAAGCACACTTTGAGTAATCTCAAACAAATTCAACATTTTTTTTTCAAACAGTAATATTAAAATTCAGGAATAAAGCTAAGAAAAAGCATAGTTTATATATAGTTTGCATAATTACAGCCTGTGGTTCATATAAGATGAGAAAGATGGCTCTCATGTAAGCTTTTTACATTTTTCCTTATTAAATGGCTCTAGCTTCTCATAACTCTCTGCTGGTGGCCTGGTTATGTGACCACAGACTCATTTTATTCTCTTACCTCATTGCTATGAGTGCCAAAGCAAACTTGTCTGTAGGTCTTCTGGAATGCATATTGCATTTACTGCTGGACTGAACAGTTTTTTAGTAATTAAGTAGATCTCACAAAGATCACTAAACCTGGTCTTGCAGCCGGAGGGCATGTGAGTGGATGGCATGTAGCAGAAAATTGGAATGGCATGCAACAGCCTAAGGAAAACTGCATGTAGCAGGACTGGGGGTAGGACAAATGCTGATTATGGACAGAGTAACAGAACATCAGCTAGGAGAGGGAGTGATCCCAGAAAGAACTTTCCCTTGCTTTGAAAGATGTGTAAGCAGGAGATCGTAAAGACACAGAACATCTCTTAGGTCATGTAGTAGGTGTGCAGAAGGTATAATTATAAAAACAGGAGAATAAGAGTAGTCAGAAATTTCTAAAAGGTCTAGAGAAAGGCTGAAGTCTCTAAATGATCAGTTGTAAAAGGAACAACCTGCTTCAGTTTCTGGTATGCAAGTACCCAAATGGAATACAATATGTATATAAAACTAAAATTGGTAATTGTCAATGCAGTGGAAGATAGCTACCTTCCCATTTTTGCTTTCTTTCACTTTCTTTTCTAGAAAAATAACACAGAAGATTTGAAAACATACAAAATTGCAAAAAAGAAGGGAATAAGTAAAAAGTTAAAAATTATTAATATACATTGGTCACTCTGAATGTAATGCCTCATACATATTTCCATGAGAACTACAACAGATACAAAGAGCACAATAACAGTAGTTGATAGAGCAAATTCTCAGCTACAAAACACTGCTTTTCAATGTAGTCACCACCATTAGCTATGCATTTTCACCAGTGATAACATTAGCCTGCATACCACACTTATAAAAATCTGCACCAGCAGAGGTTACCCACTGTTTCACAGCTGCTATGACAGTGTCATTGCTGAAGCGCACCATCCACCACCTCATTATGCTCAATCCACTGTTTGGTCTCCATCAACATTCAGCCAGCATCACTGAATGTCAATGAGTGCAATTTTTTCTGCATGGAGGAATTCAGTTCCACACCTCTGCTTCATATGCACTTCCATGTCAGACGCCATTTGGTCAGACTGCCCCTTTGCTGCCATCTGTCACATGGCAACAAAATGGAAAGGAATACTGGGGGGAAGGTTCAACCTCTGCTGTCATATCCCCAACATCCACCTCTGACTTCTTGGGCCAACATAACAAAGTAGGAGGCATTACTTTCAGAACAGCCTTCATACTAATGATTAACAACAAAATAAATTACGTTGTTGAATAAGCATTGTCATCATAAAGTAAAACACTCAGTAAAAAATTTCAGAAAGTTATTTTGACACATAAGCAATTGTTTGGTTTTTTCCTCCCTCGGGTGCATAGTTTTTTATTTGTATGGTGGGTTTGGTTTGCTTGTTGTTGTTGATTTGTGTTTTATTTTTTTTTGTCTTTTTTTGTGTGTGTGAGATTTTTTTTGAGCAATATATGAGGACTCAAAGGAGCAAGTGTAAGATATAAAATAACTGCATGAAGATGAAAATATTCCTATAACTTAATAGGTATCAGTAGAGAAAACTGTTGAATTCTTTGGAGTATATAGAAAAAGGTTTAAATGTGGTAAAATCTTCTTTCAAGAATACATCAGCAAGAAATTTCTAGGTTTGGCATATGAAATTCTGGTAATCTTCTTTATGACAATCAGCGCCAAGACATAGGGGAGCTGCTTTTCAAGGTCATCTTCGCAGCTGAAAAGTGTTTTTAATAAAAATCTTCATGTGACTGAAGTTCTTTCCCTTTCATTGCCAGCAGTGACAGTCCAGGGAAAAACAGTAAATGATGTAGGACAAGAACTGCCACTGTGGTTTAGGCTGTGCTTATTGCAAAGTTTAGCAAAAAGTCCATACCTGTTTGATAACAGGAATAAAAATAACTACAGAATGTAGTGATACTGAGAAGAGATTGCAGAAACGTACTTGATTTTTGAAAAGGCTGTTTCTGTCTTGTTAAATGTCGCTGCTAAATGTCACCTCGTATTTAAAGCTCTAACATCAGCAAGAAGAAAGTTTTCACAAAGCAGATTTCCCAGGTTTAGTCATCTCTGTCACTCTGGCACTTTAGCAGATGACACTTCTGCCAGTAGGCTCTCAACAAAATGTTCTCTGACGTGTACTTTATCACTTCCAACCCCAGCATCTCTGTGCTTTAGTATTTTGGTATAAGTGTTCTCATTTTTCCACAAAGGAAAGCAGGACATGGAGATTTAATTACTGTGTTTACAGAAGATTAAAAACAAAAATCAGAGTTAAAACTACAGACATAAGTATTTTTAGAATTCTTTTACTTTTGGTGCAAAACACAGTGCCAAAGCTTATGGTACTTTATGGGCCTGATCTCCTCAAGAGTTGCTAATTGTTTCCTGCAGCTGGTGGAAATAGCTACAGACCTATTTTTATTCCTTGAATTACAAAATCCTCCAAATCAAAACCTTATCTCAGCTTTCTGCATCCTGATCACCTTCACTGCTTTTGGTATTGCCACCACTCAAGAAATGGCTTCTTGCTTTTGTGCTTAGAACCACTGAAACTTAATGAAGCTTTCATAGGGTACCTTGGCTGTGCTGACACTCCAGGCTCATTTACCTCATGGACATATTCAATCCAAAGAAAACAACAGTTTAAACTCTTTAACCACTAAACAAAAGCACTCTCAGAGGGGTTTTGAAGACATTCACAATCTTTGCATTTTGGGAAGGCTGTGTTGCCCATCAGCTTCTCCCAGGCCTGAAACTCTCAGAGGCTGGAACACATGTGGCCAGCTGGCTGTCCATCACTGTGGGAGCAAGTTCTGCATCCACTTTCTGTAAGGCTGGTTGAGCTATTTGTCTGAGGGACATCTTGGCATCTGCAAATAAACATTGCTTTCAGGAAAGCCTGTGTGTACACAGCCTTAGTCGTTTATACAAGAACAGGATGCTTCTGAATAAAATGCTAAATTTAGACAGATACTTTTCAGTCACTAAAAATTTCTTTTCAAAATAAACCTTTTTTGTTGTTCCAAATAATTTTGAAATCCATTCTCGTGATCTCATAAAATATGTGTGCTTAATGATCTTCTCCTTAGCAATAACAGTATCAATATTTCAATCAGAACTTAATAAAAGGTTAATGGCAAATAGATAATTATTTAAAGCTATTTTTTGTTCAGCCAAGATGTGTCTTCACTGAATCACAGCATCACAGATTGTCTGAGATGGACAGGGCCCTGTGGGTCCACCTGGTCCAACTCCTGCTCAGGCATAGACACCATAGACAGGAGGGTGCCCAGGCCCATGTCCAAGCATCTTTCTGTTGAAAACCAGGGTGTTAAGCGGTCATTGAGCTAATTCCAGTGTAACCTGGGGGCAATGAAATGTTTGCTTTCTAAACAGATCATTCTAACGCCAAACTATGAAACAGTAAGAAACAAGTCATTGTATGTACTGGGATCACAGCAGATATATAATGTATACAAAACAAAAAAAATCTGCTTTCTTTGAAGTGAACATGTATTTTTCATTTCCTACCTGCACCAAATTTTTTATTTTCTCACAAAAAACTTCCCAGTTATGTAGCACCATAACAGTATATTATTGTATATATGTATTTCTATATATACTAGCTGGCTGATGTGGTTGCTGAGCCACTCTCCATCATATTTGAAAAGTCGTGGCTATTGGGCGAAGTCCCTGGTGACTGGAAAAAGGGAAACATCACTCCCATTTACAAGAAAGGGAGGAAGGAGGACCCAGGGAACTACAGGCCAATGAGCCTCACTTCTGTGCCTGGCAAGATCATGGAACAGATCCTCCTGGAAGACATGTTAAGGCACATGAGGTATGAGTGGGTGATCCGCTACAGCCAGCATGGCTTCACCAAGGGAAGGTCATCACTGACCAACCTGGTGGCCTTCTATGATGGAGTGATGGCATCGGTAGACAAAGGGAAGGCGACTGATGTCATCTACCTGGACTTGTGCAACGCCTTCGACATGGTACCCCACCACATCCTTATCTCTAAATTGGAGAAATACAGATTTGAGGGGTGGACTGTTCGGTGGATAAGAAATTGGTTGGAAGGCCATAGACAGAGGGTTGTGGTGAATGGTGCCATGTCCAGGTGGAGGCTGGTAACAAGCGGTATCCCCCAGGGTCTGTCTTGGGATTGGTTCTTTTCAATATCTTCACCAATGACATCGATGATGGGATTGAGTGCACCCTCAGCAAGTTTGCCAACGACACCAAGCTGAGTGGTGTAGTTGATGTGTTAGAAGGAAGGGATGCCATCCAGAGGGACCTTGATAAACTCAAGAGGTGAGACTGTGTGAACCTAATGAGGTTCAACACAGCAAGTGCAAGGTCTTGCACTTGGGTTTAAGTAATCCCAGGTAAGTATACAGACTGGAAGAAGAACTCCTCGAGAGTAGCCCTGCTGAGAAAGACCTGGAGGTCCTGGTGGACGAAAAACTGAACATGAGCCAGCAATGTGCTCTTGCAGCTCGGAAGGCCAGTGGTATCCTGGGCTCCATCAGGAGAGGAGGGGTCAGCAGGGACAGGGAAGTGATTGTCCCTCTCTACTCTGCCCTCGTGAGGCTCCATCTGGAGTACTGTGTCCATGCCTGGGGCCCCCAGTACAGGAAAGATGTGGAACCGTTCGAGAGGGTTCAGAGGAGGGCCACAAAGATGATCAGGGGGCTGGAGCACCTCCCCTACAAGGATAGACTGAGGGAGCTGGGCTTGTTCAGCATGGAGAAGAGAAGGCTGCGGGGATACCTCATTGTGTCCTTCCAGTATTTAAAAGGAGATTGTAAACAGGAGGGAAACCAACTTTTCACAAGGGCAGACAGTGATAGGACAAGGGGGAATGGTTTTAAGCTGAAGGAGGGAAGGTTTAGATTAGACATCAGAGGAAAGTTCTTTCCTGAGAGAGTGGTGAGATGCTGGAACAAGCTGCCCAGAGAGGTTGTGGATGCCCTGACCCTGGACTTGTTCAATATCAGGTTGGATGGGGTCCTGGGTTACCTGATCTAGTACTAGATCTGGAGGTTGGTGGCCCTGCCTGTGGCAGGGGGTTTGGAACCTGATGATCCTTGGGGTCCCTGCCAACCCAGGCCATTCTATGATTCTATGATTATTATATTTTGTAGGAGGAGAAACAGATGTTGGAGAGACAGAGAGGGGATAGGAACAGGTAAATAGGAAGAACCTCTCTATCATTTACTGAAAGAGGGCTCTTTGGAGCCCTGACTGTTATGTCAGGAATGTTCACATTGCCAAGCCATTCAGAATGTAATTATGTGGCATGCCATTAACAATTTTGACATCTCAGCATCTATAATAAGATGGTAACCCCACAGTAGGAAATTGTGCATTTCAGTAAAGAGCTCAGGCACGTGTGTGTCTTAAAAAACAGAGGAAGACAAAGAGCTTTGTGGTGCACACCACAGAAGACATCAACCCTGAAGCTGTAATGGGGAAAGAACTGTGTGCAACCAATATGAACGATTGTGCTAATACTACTGTATGATCTTTTCTTTATCTACTTGATGGACAGAGCATGCCCTAGTCCCCAACACAAAGTGCCTTCTCTTATGTCTCTACACAAGGGCACAGAAGGTATTTGTTGGACCTGGAAACAGAAAGTATCAGAGCTGTTCTGAAAGAAGAATTTTTTTCATCCTGCTGAAGGTATCATTGGAGATTTTAAGTGCTATTTACAAGATTTCATGTGAATATAGTCATGCTGGCTGCAGAAGTTAAGCACTTTCTGCTTTCGCGTGCTACCAAAGATATAAGCCACTAAGGGAATGTCTTCTTTGCGTAAATTACAGAAAAGGAAGTGAATCAAGAGTGAATTGCTATTTCCATATTTGAAGGCTGAGAGCAGTGAAGTTATGCAGCACTTTCCAAAATAATCATTATGAAAGTATAAAATCATTATGCACTCCCCATTATAAATAAGCCAAGTAGTACAAATCTGCTTTTCTAGACAGTATCTTAGAGAAAAATTGTATCAAGTCTGTCTCCAAGAGAGGAAACTGTAGCAGAAATTACAAATATTATTCTTCTGTTACTGCATGGCTTCTTTTTAATGAGATTTATTTTCTAAATATATGTATAATGGGATATATCAGCAGCTGATGTGGCATTTCAACTCTGAACATTCAAGCCATCTGTATATTAATGCCTCAGGCAGCAGCTGTAATTTCATTAGGCAGAAAATAATTTGAGTTTGCTGTCACTGATAGCTGAGAATAATTCTAAGGAGAGTAAATGTACAAGCTGCCCACTAATAAATTTATTTGTGTGGTAAAAAGGGTAGAATTAACCTGACAGATGACATGAAAAATACACTAGTTATTTTTGGCTAAGGCAAATATGCATATTCTTAGTTTAAAATCTCTGAATGCTGCAAATAGTGAAACTGTATCTTCTTTAAAAAGATTCTCTAAAGCAAAAATTCGTGGGTTTGGAGACCAGAGTGAAAGGGGATACGGTGGTGCCTACCTCTGCTTATGTGGTGCAGACATTTAGGCAGTGGCATTTCAGTGCGCCCAAGCAGTGGGGAGGGAAGGGTAGCAGAGCACTTCTCCCCTCCAGGGAACTCCTGGGAGGGCACTTAGCACAGAGTTCCTCACTGTAGCTGGAGGCAGGGAGTGCAATAGGTTTTTCCCTACAGTAACACTGTGTTATTGGCTGATGTGGCCATAGCTTTTTCAAATCTCCATGCCTTTGGTCTCAAAAAATCTTGTTTCTCAAAGAAATCTTATTTCTTTCAAATTTTGTTTCCTTGCTCAACCTAATAAGCCCTTATGGAAATATGCTTTTGTGTTCTCAAATAATGAACACAAATTTCATCTCACTCAAGAAACCATGTGCTTTCCCCATAACACCTCTAGAGTATAGGTTACTTCTGATAAAAATAACTACATCTATTAAATTTAAGACATAAAAATATTTCCTTTAAAAAAGACCCAAACTCAATACTTTTACTGCTAGTATATCTTAATGGTATTGTTAAACATAGAATTTCACAAAGTTTTCTTCCCATGGTATGTGGGCATGGTTCCAGTCCTTGAATTCTTTGCTGTTGGTAGTTTGGGATGCCAGACTTTTAGGAAAGGCATTGCATGCAGGGGAGTTTGCTTTCTTCTTTCATGTCTGTAACAGGAATTTAACTCCTGAGAATTAAAGGCTCCCTGTGAGGCAGGCATTGCAAAGCAGGATGACATTCTTGAGGGAAAAAAAGGATTCCCTCCATCTGGTTTCATGACCTCTATCTAAGTCCTAGCCTGTACATGCATAAAATAAATGGTGCTGAAATATCCATGCTCTGTATCAGTGATCTCTCTTGCAGTGAGAGAATGGACCTTTAGGCTGTTTATAATCTGATGCTACTCAGAAAAGAAGGCCCAATATAAAGTTTAATTGCTGGTAAAGCCTATAGTAAATATTTGCAATGCTTTTCAACTCCCTTCCCACAGTTTTGTACAAGAGACCAAACCGTAGCAACCTCAAGTTTCAAACCAAGATGCAGAAACACTGTCATTGAGCTAAGTTAAGAGTTATGTGTGCCTAACATAGTGTCAAGAGGGTGAAGCTCCTTGTACTAGAGAGAGATGACAAAGTTGCAGCTCAGTCTGCTACCTGAATTACAATATGTTTTCTTAGTGATTTTCAAGGAAGAAGAGACCAGCTTTCATGACTTCTTTCGGTATTATCTCTGGGACCTGGCAGCATGATTATCTTCAGCATTTCATAGACATGCTTCAGACTTTGAAGAAAGTACTTGGCACCTTTTGAGTCACATGCAGACATGCTTCTTTGCAGCTACACTGAGAAACAAAACCTTTGTTAGGAACATATGGCCTTGAGTGATAATTAACCATTTTCATTTCCCGGAAATATGAGATTTTAAGAGTGAATTTTTTCTTTCCCATTCTCTATGACCAAGCAGGAGACATGCATTCTCTGTGTACTCTTGATACATATAGTGACAGCTGGAAGCCCTAGACAACACAGAAGCCTTATTCTAGCACAAGCTATACAGACAGATGTTGCAAACAGTATTCAAATAATAATCAAGACCTGCAACCCAACATTTGAAATCAGTTTGAAAACTTTTATATATACCTTGCCATACTGAACTTAATGAGACTGCTTACCTAAAACATGTTCTGAAAGTGCATGCATGCATGACTCAGCCCTCTGATAGAAATGTAGGTGGAAGAAAAATTTCCTAGGTAAATAAACCAAAAGGCTTAGCAGTCAGATGTGACAGACAAACCTTTCCTCCAGGCCGTCATTCCTTTTGAAAAACTGTCATCATGTATTCCAGCAGAGCACATGGACCTCTGTTTGATCAGGCATGGTCACTGGCATGGAGAGGGAAGGACTGCTACCTGGCAGGGCTGAGCAGTGGTGCCTTAACAGTGCCAGACATCAGGGATTAAGTAGCAAAAGGAAAAAAGAAAAGGTGGCATGAAAGCCTTATATGCTGCTTGTTTTGAACAAATAAATGACTATTTCAGTACACCAGTTTAAGTTACACCCAGACTGCAATGTCACATATATGATCTGAAGGTCCTTTAGGCTGAAACTCTGTTGAATGCACTTCATTCAATAAACTCATCAGTAAATATTCACTGTTTTCACAAGCCTCCCTAAATGCAAGAAAGTTTCTTGAAAATGTTCACAAAAAGAGTTTTAAATCCCATGGACACAAAAAAAAAGTTTAGAGGAAGCTTCTTTTGTTCTTCAAATATGTCTAAATTATGGGAGGAAAAAAAGCATGTTGTGTAAGATTTTTTTTGTAGTGGAATATTTTAAACGATTGTGAAACAGTCCATTTATAGAGTCTTAGTTTCCCTTTAAAGAAGCCCCTGTGTTGATCTGTATACTCAGTAAAGAAGCTGGAGATTCCTGTGGTGCTGTGTGCAGGGGGTATTCTCTTTTGCTGGGTGTCTGCATGGATGGAATGCAGGACAAAATGCTGCAGTGATTTATTGAATGTTTTCTGGATATGTAGGTCTCCCCTCCCCCCCTTTCACTCCTTACTCTGGCCAGGCAAACATCAGGAGAAAAACAGAGATCACATAGGGTATCTCCCTATAAGATCTTCATTCCTATAAAGAATTGTGTCTGGATCCCCGAACAAAGGCAAAGATCATAAGGTTTTCTTTGAAAGCCCAAAATAAAGGCAAAAGCTCTCCAGGTATTGCCCCTCAGCACCCTCCATGCTTAGGGGTTGAGGAGGAGCATTGTCCAGCCATGGTTTGCTGATCACGGGGAGCACTCAGTGGAAAAGAAGTTTGTTTGCTTCCCAGAGAAAAGATACTAACAACAAAAGCATCATTTTGCTATGGCGACACAGAGACAGTGTCCTTCCCACACACAGTTTACCCAGATACTTATTCATACAGATATGTGCTCATCTCTGTCCTGGAGTATTATTAAAAGAAGAATGAAAAAGAAAAGGCAGCCAAACAAATCCCAGCTCAGTAAAGCTGTGGGCTTAATGCTCAGATGATTGAGACTTCATAGTAAAATGGGAGAGGTGAACAGCATTCTGCATGGTACAATCAAAAGGTTTTGGTGAAAACTATTATTTTAAATCAGAAAACATATAGCCATTGGTATAAAAACAAGCATCAGACAGTGACCCTACTTTCGAGATGTAAGAAATGAAAAAATACCTGTAGGTAATCTTCATGTTTGCTTTATGGCAATTCATCAGGGAGCACAGTATGTCGCTTGCCCCTATTAGCGAGCAGTCCCTTGCACACATCTTGTACTGAAAGGGTTCACAGTACTGCAGAGGAGAGGAAGCTGTGCTGAGGTGTGGTGAGCTTTCAGTGATGGACATTTTCCATACAGTCCCATCAGTGAATACGGGGAGCTTAGTTTATTACGTTCTCATTTTGATAGGATAATTGACACCATTCTTGCTTTAACTGATATACTGCATGTATCCATGTACTTGGAAGTTCTCCTGAACTGTCAGTGTTAAGAAAAATGGAAAGTTCAATGGTCCAAAAATGCTTTTTGTGGGACATTGTTGTTTACTTTGGACTGTTCACTCCAGGGGTTATTTTGGAATGTGTTTTCATTGGGGTTTGAGGTTTTTCAGGAGAGAAACTCCAATTTATATTCATGTTCAAAATATTCTTTCTTAGAAAAAAAGCCAGAAGCATTTATTTCACGTATTTATCCAAGATGCATTTTATTGTTATATATTCACTTTTTTTGCCCTGCTGTGCTGTATCTTTTCGTTTAAAGCTTGAGTCTAAGACGTGTGGTATGGGCCCCTGAGAGATTTTATTTGTCCTCATTTTCTCACCTCGATTCTCTCCAAAAAAAGTTGAAGTTGTATTGTCTTGAGTGAAGGAAATGACAGAACATGATATAGACCTGGTTACCCACAGAGTTGTTTTGGAAAAGAAGACTTTGGAAAACAGTGAAAGAAAGTATCAAAATAGTTTTCTCAGGGAAAATAAATTAATATCTAGCCATTGTGCAGTTTCTCATTCCCTGTGAAAAAATTTTAAGCATGAATAATTTTTGTTTGCCTATGGAAACAAACTTTTACATCTAATATGCATGAGTTAATATATCTCATTTTTATAAAGTAGCTGCAAAAATGCAGATTTCCAGCAATCAAAACAATGTGAATAGTTTTAATAGTCATTTCTAAGTAATTATAGAAAGTTCATGACTAAGTAACATCTCTGCTTGAAGCTGAATATTTCAAAATTACACCTCAGAGACAAAACTTAGAAAATGGAAGGGTTAAACTGCAGCCTCTCTCACCATTTCTGATGGTGCAAAGGAATGAATCCCCAAACAAATAAGAAGGAACACAATACCTCTGTCTCCGCTTTGTAGCCCAAGAGGAACACAGTGCTCATGTTTTCTGTACACACATACATATTACTTCTCTGCTTCAGCATTATTTGTATTAGATACAGCTAAGCAAAATTTACTAAAGCATTTAATGAGTTTGTTCTTACCCATACTATGGAAAAAAAAAAAGAAAAAAAGACTAAGAAGTAGACTGAAATATTGTTTCTTTCTGCCTCCTCCACTTGAAGACAGAAAATGGCTTGGTCAGAACAGAGGGTCAGGGTCAGTGTATGCTTTTAATTCATCATGGCCCATTTAAACTTGGGGTAAGGACTTTGCTTTCAAATGGATTTTTAGCACAGACCACAGAGAGGCTATTCTGTGGTTAAGATTAACAAGGACATGCCTTCCAAATTGTTCTCTGAATGGGATCTGGCTTTGGTGGAGAAGAGAGGTTTGTGGCTCCCACAAGAAGGACTTATGAAACATTTTAATAAACAATAAGGCTTTCTCTGAAGAGAGAACCCCAACAGCCAATATGCAGTACTCAGATATGTGCACAATGGATTCAAACTGAACAGCCGTTGTATTCCAAGAAACCATGACAGACTAGTGGATGAAATTCTTATTTGCACAATTATGCACTTATTGGAGTGGCCTTTCTCATAGTACTTTCACAGGGGTTTAAACTCCATGCCAGACATGTTTCCTCTTGTCTTCTATCCTGATGTGAGCATTTCTTCACTCTTTAAGTAACAAGGGATCTTGTGTGGGAAAACGTTTTCTCATTATACCTTGCAAAGAAAGAGTCTAGCTCAGAAAGACTGCATTACCATTAATTGCTCTCAAAATTTTGTCTACCATAGTTTTTGTTTGTTTAGGCTACCAAAACAACTCCTTTGGAAAACATTTACGGTATAAAAACTGTAGTTTCATAAGAAGCTCTGTAATAACCTTAGTTCTTTTGATACAAGAGAGACAATTAAGACAATCATAAGTAAGTCTTACCAGATCTCTGCACCATTCTAGGATTTGAATACCCAAAGACTGACAATTGGTGAGGTACATCAGGCTCAAAAAAGCTGGAAAGCAGAATTAGACCTTCTGGATACAGTATGGACTTGATGCTGACCCAGTTTAATTGTTCAAGTACCTGGAAGAACTGCGTCGGAAGATGCTGTCCTCTGTATCAGTGCCCTCCTAAAAAAGAAAGAAGTATAATTTTTCTGTTTTGTATGCTTCCATGAAGGCTTAACAATGTAGAAACTTCCTAGGACTTTGGTTCCAGATTTCATGACTCACTAACGATGACTTTTTCATTTTGTTTTCCAAACTATCTCATTGTTTACTTCCAAACTTTCCATTGACTTCAGAGGAAGTCGGATGGCGCCAGTGAGGTTCTTGCAGTTTAAGAAAGCCATCCGAATTTGTCAATAGCATTAAGGATTTGGTTTGAGAAGTCCTATTATATGTGGGTTAATTGCTGTGGTAATGAATGCAGCCATTTTATGTAACAAGATACTTCAGCTGCTCCTCATATTGTAATTATATGTATTACCTTACATCACTAACTTCAAATGCTTTCTTCTTAACCCTTTAATCAATAATCCCCATTAATAAGCTGTCCAGAGTGAAACTAAAGAAAAATTCTGCAACGACCACTTGTAAGAGCATGATCTGTTTTTTTTAATGCTGATTTTCATACACTGCCCCAGGGACTTCATTTGGGTGGTCAAGTAATTCTGTCTGATGAGTAATAAACAAATAATTCTACACCCAATTCTGTTTTATTCCCACTGAGTGGTAGTTCCTTATGCAAGTAGTTCCACTTCAGTATTTAGGCATGCAGTTAATCCTAGCTATTTATATGGCTAGATACCACACCCTGAAACAGGGGATACAGTATCAAGCCATGTGTAAAAAAGTAGAAAATTGTCCAATAAAATGTACAAAAAAAAATGCAGAAAAGAAAGACATTATATTTGTGACTCAGACACTTAAGTAACTACAATTTTTGATTAAAAATAAAAGTCAGCATAATATCTTAATCCTTTTCTTTTCTAGATTTGAAAGGGGCATTCATAAAATTCACATATCTATTTTTCAAATTATATATTTTTTTACTAAGTGGGTTATCACTGATGCCTTTATCTTTCACTTAATTGTGTACTAGTTTTAACAAGGGATTTTTTTGCTGTTACAAATAATTCACTGAATATTAAATGTTGTTTTATATTGTCTTTGAGTAGTAGATGTTTAGTAATATTAACCAGCTTTGCTTTTTTAATTATTTTTTTTCTGGCAAAAGTCTCTCATCAGAAACTGTTCATTTTACTTTCGCTACTAGCAACAATTGTAAGAGCCATAGGAAATACAGAGCTTTGGGACACAGTCATATTGCAGGAACTGAGTACCTTGAAAACCTGTCAGTCTTTGCGACTTCAATGAAAAAGAATTGTTGATTTTTTTATTTTATTTTATTTTTAGTTACTTTGCCTTCTGGCCACCCGCTCCAAAACACTTCAATGGAAAATCTAGAAAGATTTACTTTATTAATGTTTTAACTAAAAGCAGAGTTTGGTAGCTAATCTAAACATCTAAACATCAACAACTACTCTGCTCCCCCTTTGGAGCAAAACTGTATGCTGTACTCTGGAGAGCAAACCATAGAATGTGGAATATATATCCATGCATTTTGATATAGGCATACTCTGGCTAGGATTTTTTACAAAATACAAATGCAGCTCAAGTTCCATAAATGAATAGTTTAGTCCAGAAAATTTATCTGTTATTTTTTTGGAGGTCAGATTTTGACCTCTTTACACAAGTTAATTCATCAGAATTAGCAGTAAGGTTTGGTTAGCATCAACGAAAGCTGGAGCAGGGTCCAAACAGGGCCCCCTGGGCCAAAAACACTACAGAAAACACACTGCTTCTTCCATCATAACCTGGCTGGATTATACCTGCAGCCAGAAAACACGGTCAGCTTCACTTTACGTAAATGTTTAAGAATCATAAAAGGTGCTGTGTTTGTAGACTGTTTCCAAACATGGCCCCATTTCATAAGGCACACACATGTACATGGCTATCCACCAGTACACTGATATATAGCACAGTCTCATAGGATCCTGCTGCAAATTGCCTTGTATTGGGAACACTTTTTTTTTTCCAGATTTTTGTTCAGTTAAATCAAGAATTAAGCAAAAGATGCTTACTGCCAACTCTTGCAAATTAGAGAACAGCATCTTAACCTCCAAATTTGCAACCAACATGAGGAATTTTGGTTCAAGCAACAGCCTATCATATTGAACTTCAGAAGTTACAGTCATCTTTACAATCTTCTCTGGCCACTCTCAAGCACTTAAAAAATTGAATTTAGAAAAACCTATGCAGCTGTGGCTGGCACTGTTTTTCCTCTGCATTGTGAGACTGACAGCTACCTTCTTGTCTTGGTTGGTTTTAATGAACTGTTCCTCTTAATTTAGGGATAGTTGAGTTTTGAAGCATCTTTCATCTTTGCAATCAATACTCTAAGCCACAGTAGGCATGTTAATTGACATAAATAATTAAATAAATAAATAACAGAATAACTCTCTAGTTCTGTGAGCAAGTATGATTTAAAAGCAATATATGACTATATAAAAGGAAGAATATGTTATTGTGTCTTAAGATACCTTTCCACAATAATAGATTTCTTACTACTTATTTATGTTACAGAGCAGCAGAAACTTTGAAAAACATATAATTCAAACTCTAAATAACTCATAACTACAATAATGCAAAGATTAGCAATGATAATTTTATGTCAGAAAGGATACAGATACTGCTCAGGAAGCATGTGCATTTAGGAACTGGCACCTCTACATGAGCTTTAGAAATGTTACAGTCAGTCACAGATATACAGAGATAATGAAAATCCTGTTTAATGTTGCAATAATAAAGGAAGAGAAACTGAACGAATGGTTCTCCACTTCTGGGCGTGCATTGCCTTTCCATAGCATGATTCTCCAGAAAGATTCCCCGTTGCCATCCTGCAAATAGTCTACATGGAACAAGGAGTATCACAGCTACTAAATCCTGCAAGATAAATTCCTTGGTTTTAGATCTACCCAACTGCCTGTTAAGATACTGTCCTGAAGCTTTGGTAGTTTAGCTTATTCAGTCTAAGTTCTATCTAACATTTAAAAAGTTCAAAGCACAGACTGTGAGTTAATCTATTCAAATTCTTTTGCTCCCAAATGTGGACTGTGGCTGAGTACAGGGGACATCTTTCCTTCTCTATTGCGCTATTCTCTTGCTGAATTCACTGGGAACAGCAGAAGTCCAGAATCTCTGAAAACAATCCTCTGTTATTTAAGCCACTTAAGCTGTTGCAATTCAGAATCTTGTTGTCAAAGTTCATTAATTCAAATCAGTGTAATAAATCGTACATTTTTGGATTGGCTCCAGGGAGCCTTTAAAATCTTTTTTGCCTATGGATTCCTCAGATGCTAACCATTACAGTTTGTTTTTCTATAAAGTAGTCTATGAATAGAACAAGAATGAGGGGAGTTTGACAAGAAACAGAACTATGTAGCACAAAACACCGAAATACTCACATTCTCCCTCACCTCCACTAATAGTTTTTTTTTCTTTTTTTCCAGCCCCCGGAAAGTAGAACTCTGTAGCCAGCACCCACAGCCCTTTATGAGCCTGCCTATAAGGGCAGCTGTTGCTTCATTTAGGACAGAGAACAGAAAGACTTCTTTTTTCCCAGATATAGCCATAAATCTCAGCAGAATACATCAACTCCAGCTCACTATGCCACAAGGCTGACTTTTGCATTTTCTTGGTTTCTTTGAAGTCATCTGAGCAGAGGAGGGAAGTGATTTGGGACATAGCTATACTCTGTGAAGAAACCCATTTTTTTGGAGTTCTGAAAGCATCCTCACAGTGTGCGAACCAGTCACATCCCTCTTCTGTTTATTTAGACAGCACTCATTCTTTTGAAGATGCCTTGAATGTCTTGAATGATCTATTCTCAACATATTTTATTTTTTTCTTCTAAAGAAAAAGGTGCAAGGCATGAAATGATTTGTTGTTCACACCTATACAGTGCTGCTGTCAGTCGCCTCAGGAGTATATACGATGATACTGTTCTATGACAGGTAACTCTACTTTAAGGTCTACATACAAGAACACAAGGTTTTGCTATACTAAGGAAATAATGGCATGCAAACCAACCAAAAAAAGTGTAGCTAAAAGTCAGGGACTGTAGTAGTTTCACCGCCTAGAGATTCACTGGAGTGTTATACAAATTAACCCCCTATCACATGATGTGGGGACTAATGGAGCAGAACTGAGTCTAGGAGAGATGCACAAACCCTGAACAACTAGATGTGAAGTCCATAAAGAGGCACCCAGCAAAGTTCTTGCTAGCTATCTCCTGATGCCCGTCTTCAATGAGCAGCAAGAGGACAAGATGCAACACATGGCTAAGGACAGCTCTACTATATCTTCTCTCCTGGCAATTGCACAATTCATTTAACTACTAACACAGTTTTAAGCACATTATCTTCATGTGGACACATTCAGATAGAAAGATGAAGGAAAACGTTTATTCAGCCACCCACATTATCTGTATGCTTGATGAGGAGGAAAGCTCTGCCTTCCTTCATGTAAATAAATAAATAACCATCATGTGCCTTAAATTCTGTCAAAATTATAAATATTTTATATGAAAATGTTTCAAGGCAGATGGTTCATCTAAAAATAAAAATAAATGCTATTTCACTTCAATGAGAAATAAAAATGTATCTGAAGACATTAAAACGAAAAAGATAATTATTTGGGGAATCTGCTTCAATTAGAATGACATAAAAGAACCCATTACTATATCTAATGTTAAGTAAGCATGATGTCACTCGAGCGGTCTGGATGTAATTTGTTCAAACCACTCTGTTGGGATGATTTATGCCCCCAATATTACTGGCAAGCACACTTAGAAGAGTTAATTATCTTTCCTGAAAGGCGCAGCAGGTTTTCATTGACTGAGTTGAGGTGAAGAATATCTACAGTTATGTTCAATAACATTAAATGAGCGATTTAAACGGTTACTCTAACTAAGCAGCTTCAACCCAAATCAGAATCTAGCGTTTCCAGTATAAATAAAAGGCCTTCTAACTTTCATTTTCTTTTGAATTTGCATGTTTCATTCACTGTTAGTTCTGGAAGAAATTGAGGGGATGGAACTTTTGGGATGGACTGAGAGCAGTGGCAACCCACAGCAGTAGGTACTCTGCTGCAGTTTGTTGCCCTTTCAGACACTGCAGTGCAAGTCTCTATGAAAAGGGCATTTTTAATTTTTTTTTTTTCAAAGTAGATCATTTTAGTAATGCAGCTTACTGAGTAGCCCCACATGCTGTTGTTCTTGTGCAATGAGGATGAGGTTTCCCAACAGATTAAACCAATCTAAACCGGCTTTGCCATGATCCTCCCTCCCTTTCTCTGGTGTTCTCTATCCCTCTTATGCTGGCACTGATGGTTCCCAGTGGCTCCAAGCTGGTTCAAAGGAAACCTATTAGGGCTATCTGTAGAGTTTCAAAGCTAGCACAAGAGAGGCAGTGGGGGAGCCAGAGCAAAGTATTAAAACGCAACCATGGCTGTGCTGACTCAGATTGGCTTAATTTGTCACAGAAGTAAAACCTGAGGGTATGGCAAACACTAACATGGAGGACACAAGCTGCCAGGGCTGAGGGAAAAACAGGAAGCTGTCTTTTCCAGCAATGCCAACATCCTGAGTAATTTTGTCCACAGGGCTAAGATTGGTTATCAGTGGATACCAGAGCTGCTTGCAGTATGTCCTGTCACAGCTGGGCCCCCAGCAGGTAGCCATGCTGACTGCTGTAGTGGAGGCAGTGGTGGACCAGCAGATCTGCCACAGCTAGGAGGCTATCCTCTGAAGGAAATCTCTACAGGCCATGTTCAGACAGTTTTTAGATTCTTTCCCTCTCTTAAGTAACACGCTTGTTGGAGACACCGCCTGTTATATCACTTCACTACTTGAGTTGCTGTCTTCCACTCTTCCACCCATTTCGTCTGCAGTACATTAATAAGTATTAACTGCTAGCCTCATTAGTTGGTTTCTTTCTTTGGGTGATTTTTCTCTGGGACCATGTTCATGCCTTTTGCAAGCACAGCTGCAGATCAGAGTAAACATTCTGGATGCACATCCACTCAGTAAAGGCTATTCATGTTCAGGTGGAGAAAATAGAATTGAACCTGCAAGGATAATGTCATGTCTGATGAACGGAGGAGTCCCTTTGCAGACATAGCATTGCTAGAACTGATTTGCAACAAGTGTTTTAAACCCTCTTTTAAGAAATAAGTTTAAAAACAAGGATTGCCACATTCTCAGAATTTATGCTTTAAGGGGATAGTACTTGCAGAACCAGCTTGGGCTTCAGGGTTGGAAGGGTTTCTAAGAAAATTCCTAGACAACTCGTTAGGGACAAAATCAACAGTATCATGAAAGAATTCTATTATATTCCATATAAATTAATCTAAAATATGAGGGAAGGAAAAAAAAATCAAAATTATAGCATTTATATAAGTTGTTTGTTTTGGCAAGCATCCTTCTCTATGTGATTTCATAGGAGCTGCCAGAAAGTTTACGCAAGGTTCAATATTTTTATTTCAGTGCTTTTGGCCTGATTTAGAGGACAATGACCTGTGGGAAGCACTAAGTTTGCTTACTCAGAAAAATGTCTGAAATACCACTGTACGCTCTGGCTGTTCAAATGAGAAGGGAAAATGATTTAACTGCTGGCTATGAGAAAATGTGGATGACAATGGTTGATGTGGGATTCCCATCTCAGTAGAAATTTACTTCAGCATCTGCGACATTCAACAATAGAAGGAAATAGTGGAAACCAATAGCAGGATTTCCTTTGACAATTCACTTTTATTCTTTCTTCCCTTAAGTCCCTTTATTCTTGCCTAGTAAAAATTGTATACATCAGTAACAGCTGGAGGGAAAGTAACTTCAAGTCTGAAAACACCTCAATCCATCAGCAAAGAGGTGCAGCAGCTGGTCACTCTGCTGTCACACAGGAAGGAAGCCATGGACTTCACTATGAGTCATGAGAAGTAAGACAAGGAGGGGAATGTCTATGCTTAGACAGTGGGCAAAGTGGGGTCAAGATTTGGAGGAGAGTTGTAGGTAAAGATACCATCATGCAAAGCTGCTTAGTCACTGGTTTCCAGTAGACACCATTGTATATCTATATATGCTCACAACAAGAAACTGAGCTGCTGTCCATATCTGCATTAGTAGGCAGTGGTTCTTAATAGGAGCGTCTCTTTAGAAAGAAAGACTTGCTCCTGAAGACCCAGCCTCTCTGCTTTTTATCAATAATGATGTGAGCACATCAGGATCCTGGCTAAATCTCATTTTCTAGTTTGAAAGTTAACCAGTTTGGTCAAAATAGTAGTGTGCTCCTGGAATGAACAAACTGCAAAAAGTGGAGATAACAGGGAACTGATTTCAGAAGTGAATTCCTGATATAAACAAAAATGCTATAGATTATGCTCTTACAGCAGCTCCTCTGCTTCACTAGTGAACAAGTAGTGAGATAAAGATCTTGATAACAGACTGAAAGGAGATATTCTGCACTGAGGAAGGAATTACCAATAAAGGCCCTTTGAAGGACTGATCCTGTCACTCACCCTGAGGTCAAATCAGAGGATCTTGAGATGTGTGATCACAGCCAGGATATTGCTGAGCGTACCCAAGCAGCTATGCGTGACACAAGCTCTTCACTATGACCAAAACCACCTGTGCAAGGGCATATATCTTAACGACATAATGCATCTCCAATGGAAGCCTCTCCTATCCATCAGCTTCACATGCTTTTTGAAGTAACTTACGAACAAAAGCTAAAACAAAAAAAAATTCACCAGACAAGAATATCATGTTCATAGCACTTGCTTTCCGTTCCATTGGTTGTTCAGAGCTTATTGTATCTCATCATAGCATTACGAGAGCAATCAACAACATTTTGTTGTAAAAGGCAGCTGAAGGATACTGAGTCAGCAATTAGTTGGCTGCCTGTCTTGCCTTGAATTAGCTGCAGGAAGCTCCTAAGAAAATGCTTTGAAGAATTCTGAAAGATTACTGTGAAGAAAAACAGAAGAAAAACATTATATGCAATAGTCTTCTGCCCACTGCCAAAAAGAAACAGGCCCAAACCTTTGGAAATGCAAGTCATTTTTCTTCAGGGGACTGCATTAATAGCAGGGCTTTTTGGAGGAAACATGAAAAAGCAAGCTAAGGTACTAAGGAGTTTTAGTGAATCAAAAATTTCTGCTTGCAATGACTTTTCATTAATATGATAATTAATAATATGATAATGAAATACAGCTCAGTGCACTTACCTTGTTTCCTCTGAGATGGCAACTTAGAGAGTTTTTCAGTCTAAGTTCTTAAACTTCATTTCTAGTAAAACATAATTTACATCTGATGACTTTTTGCAGGAGACTCACTGTAAGGGCATGGACCTCTCAAAAAATAATTAAATTACATTTAAGAAAAGGAAAAGAAAATGTGTGCAGCCAGCAATTTACCAGGAAATAATACAACATTCTTGACTGCTATTGCTGATTATTACTGTTAACATGTAGGATTGATATTCCATGCATACATGCAAACCTACTTCACTTTGTTCTCCTCGAGAAACCTTCAGCCCTTTACCAACATCATTGACAGCCAAGACTGCTTGATATAGCCAGAGAGCTGACGCAGCATCCTGTAATGACAACAGAAATCTTCCCACACTTTAAAGGATTGCTTCATAATTTCCTTTTGTCTGTGCCAACTAAGTGTAACTTCATTTTCTACACTTAATTTTTCTTCACAGACAGGCTCCTTAAGGGTTAAATAGCCTCACGGACCATAGCATGAACTGATTTTTAATGTTTTAAAAGCTGGTGAAATAGACACTCTTGTGATTTCATTTTCTTAGTTATTTGTTTATCTAGGTTAGACAGATAGATAGCTATCCAGATTAGACAAGTAGATATCTGATGTCTACGAGGAAGGGAGGGAGAGAGAAAGAAGGGAAAAAGAGAGATTAATCTGATTAGGAGAAGAAGAAGTACCAATTTCAAAGGTTGAAAAATTTAACCTTAATAACAATATTAGAGTCATAGATGGACTGGACGGATTAGGGGCATTATTATTGGCTAAGCAGTTTAGAGAAGATATTCAGGCGCAGGAAAACCTTTTAGAAATCTTTCTCTTTGATGAAAATTTTGAAGATCCTAGGTAAGTTTCAAGATCCTAGATAGCTTTTACCAGACTAAGTGCCTGTAGAACATTGTCATCACACATACAAGTCACCAGTAAAAAGCACGAGTGAAGTCTTAAAGAGTGAGTTATGTGTTGCCAACTCTCATAAGGAGAGAAAGGATATTGCCAGGCCATCACCATTAACAAGTTCTCAGACCTTTCTTGCATGCTATGAAGGACTAGGTCATTGTGTTGAAGCTGCAGTGCATTTCCTTCCCAAACCTGAGACAGGAAACAGAAGCACAAGGGAACAAAAGAAGCAGCAGAAGTCCAGAGATAGTTCCATTATAACCACATGTGACACTGCAAAATATTTCCCTTCTCTTCCTCCATAAAAATACCTACGTTAAACAATGCTATGAAACTGGACAAAAAGAAGAACTTCAGTTCCCCTCTGCGTTGCCTTCTTTTTCTTCATGTTCAGACTTTTGGCACATGATTGGTATTACTTATTCCTTCCAGCAAAAATCCTGAAGTGCCTGGCTAGCCAGCCAGGAAAGACTGGTAAATTACAAAAAATAAAATAAAGTAAAATAAAATAAAATAAAATAAAATAGAATAAAATAAAAGTAAAATATATTTTTTTAAAAAAATCCTCTGGATTCACTCCCTCTGATTTTAAAGGGAATTCAGCAGATTTATTGCTTAAAAATATAATTTTTAAAAAATTGCTTCTTTTCCTCCCATGCCCTGAGCTAAACATTTGCACTCATTTTTTCCTGGAAAGATATCCACCCTAGTCTAGCAACTGAATCAAGATTAGTAAGTCAGCATTATTGCTAAACTAAAGACACTAAAAGAATATTTGCACTCCAAGCCTCCACTGACTTTGTAGGCTTTGTACTGGGATCTCTAGAGGAAACATAATATGAGAATCACAGAATCACAGAATTGTAGGGGTTGGAAGGGACCTCTAGAGATCACTGAGTCCAACCGCCCTGCCAAAAAACAAGTTTTCCAGTAATCACATTGATTAACTCTTCCTAGTGCAACAAGACACATCAAAGATCATTACTAATCAGGAAACTTTTTAGATTTATAAATATCTTTCTTCAAAGTTAAATGCATATAGAAACAGCTTGAGGATACATTTTAATAGTTCTCCTCAATACTAATCATAGAAACACAGAAAAATTAATTTACTCTTCCACTGAAATTTTTAAATGCTGAAAGTTAAAAAGGACCTTTCCATAATAGAATTTACAGTATTACCTCTGTGCTAACACATACAGTAAAGGAAATTAAAAGAGGCTGTAAAGCAAAAATGAAAGTAGAGCTGGCTCTTACTGAGACAATGGCAAAATTCCTTTACCCTGCAGTAAGACAAGAGCAAGACTCAGCCTGAATTCACTACAAAGCCAAGAGAAATATTAAAACATAAACAATAAAAATAAAGAGCAGCAAAATAACTATTAATACTAAAAAGTTAGATATCACATGTATTAATATTTAAAATAATTCTCCAAATGCACATTTAATTCGTTTTAAGGGTTGGTACGCATGTTATGAATACAAAGCAAGGATCTATTTTCTTACTCCATTTGCTTTTTTCTCACAGTATACATGTAGCATAAATGCACTCGTATTTGTATGTATCTGTACCATGTGTGTCTGCAGAGAGGGAAGCACCACAGTTGCATGGTCAGGAAATAGAAAATGTTCCATTTTCCAAACTTATCCTTGCCTCCAAATCATTACAATGCCAGATTTTATCAGGAACGCTTCTTTAAAAAAAATTGAAGAGAATTTCAGTTCCAGATGGAGTCTACAGTGATGTTACAAAGATAATATAACGAAGAGAAAGTGGAAACAGATGTGTCATTTTTGCAGAGATGGATTGCATTAGCGTAAAACTCTCCAAATGTTATGTGAGTTGTGACATCTGCAGCAATATGTTCAGACCTGAGTCGATCTTTTCCCCTCCCCCTGTGGATTTCCTGGTTTGAATAGTCACTTCTCAGAACTGGCTTGCTTTGAATTGCACCAGTTGACAGCCCATGTCTCTTCTTGCTGTGTATGAACGAATTTTTTCTACTGGATTGAAAAACTGTCTATTCCAAAGCTTCTTTTTACCATAAATGTACTTTTTGGGTGCAACCAAGTTCCTACTTATTCTTCTCTGCAATAAACTAAATACCTCCTGGAGGCTTTCACTGCAAATTCCACTTTTACATCATTCTTACAGTGCTGAGCAGCAGCAGCAGACATACCAAAGGGACCAGAAGAGCAGAAGAGCTCGCAGCCATACCATGTACCCTGCCTCCTGACATCACTCAACTGGGGACCCTTCAGGTCCCTCCCCTCTGTCCTCATACACAAGGCACAAGGTCCTCAAACCTGACCTCCTGCCCTTAATTCTATGGGCCCTGCACATCTGGGGAGAAGAGCCATCTTCTGAGCCCACTAGAAGGATTACCACTGATTTTTCACAGCCATTAGCTCCTGTGTTGCATTGCTGTCACTTTCTATTAGATAAATGACCTTTCATTTAACATCATGAAAAAAATAAAATAAAAATCTTTGCATTGGTACTCTGAGCCTTATTTTTGTCTAGTTTTCTCAATATTCAGTCTCAATACCTTTCAAAAACCTCACCAATTTTTTTTTTATTCTTTTTTTTTGTGATTAAAACGTTACCAATATATAAGCCAAGAGCCACCCCTCTTCTGGAAGCCTGTCCTACTATTGTCAGCTCTCTGAGATGCTTACTGAGATTTTAATCTATACCATATTACTGATTGTCCCCTTCATTTCTCGACCAGAATGTCAAACATTTTGATGCCATTGTCTCTAGTGATCAAATTTATCTCAACTTTTTAAAAACAAAATATCAAAAGCTGTGTTCTGGAAACTTATATTGATTGATGCTGACAATACGATGTCCTCTTCATTTCTCACCTAGAGGTTGTTTAGCATCCTCCCATGATTTCTCCAGCTATTGGAATCATCCTTTTACTTTTTTAAAGTATTGGTACCGACTCATTTTTTTTTCCAGCTCTAGATGAGAACAAATATTTAGACGACAGTTTATCAAGCTAGCTGATTTAAATATACGTAGTTTGAATAGCAGGTGCTTAGTGCACTTAAATACTGGGTGGCTGTTGTGAATATCTCTCTTGGTTCTTTCTCTGCATTCAGGATGTGACTATTCACTGAGCAGTTCTACTCCTTTGCATCATTATAGACAATTCTACCAATTTTTTTTATTATAGTCAGATTTATTCTCAATTTTTTTTATAACTTCCCTGTGACACGCTAGAAGTTACCCAGAGTTCTCTCTTTGTGTATTGCTTTTCTCTTTCTTAGCAAGTATTGAAGTCCTACCTGCACACCAACCATCCCTTTCTTCCATATCAATTTACATTTTTTTTTCATTTTTTTATTTTCTGTTTCATATCTGCTTCCACTTTTCCTTTGAGTCAAAGTTTTATTTTGTTTTGCTTTGTTTGGATGGTTGTTGTTTTTTTCTAAAACAATACAGCCTTGTCTCTCAATTTTGGCTTTTGGAATATTCAGTAAAATACTCCTAAACAGCTCCCAATTACCATTCATATTTTTCTGTTTCTGTGTTTTCTCCAAAATGATTTAGCTCTTAACTTTTTTCAGCTTTATGAAGCTGTTCTTTCAAAGCATTAATATGAGGAGGAGGGAGAGCCATATATTTTTGTACAGTTTTTGCCGATTTGAACACTGTTTTGCTTTCTTATGCCTAATATAATATTGCTGAAGATGTAAACTAAACGTCAGCTATAATATTAACAGTGGTTTGAATTTCCCTTTTATCTATCAATGTGAAGTACAGTAGAGGGCTTAATATTTGAGAAGTAAAATTTTCAAAATTAAGAAATAGAAAAAGAAAAAAATATGCCTACCACTTTCATAATGTTGAAAATAAACATTTAAGTCATTTAAAGATTCAGACATCATGTTTTGTCCTATAAATTGGTGCTGCAATATTCTTACTGTAAGAGCTAAATTAAAAAGAGTTTGATTTTTAATTTGGTTCCAGATAAACAGATTAATCTTCTTCCTGAAAAACTGGTCAGATCTTTCTGAGAGACACACTCACTACCATATTTCAGATTTCCATCCTATCTCTGAAATGCTTCTTAGGTGTCTTGACTTTTGCCAAATGTCTGGTGCAAAGTCAGCTGAGTTTGTCAGTAGAACAATCAATCTCTCTTGGGAGCTGGGGGGAATGGTTCTTGAGAGAGCACCAGTAAAACAGTTTATATATCCAAAAGCAACAAAGTTTATATATTCTAAAGCAAAATAAAATTTAGAAATTGGTTTTCACGTGCACTGTGTACTGGACTACAACTGGTCAGCAGGCCAACAGTCAAGCTGCATCATCAAGATGAGTTGGCTGATGCTTCAACTTTGCGCAAAAGGTCAGAAATTACAACTTGACACAAATTTTATCTTTTTTTTTTATAAATCATCCAACTGTAAATTCTGAAATCAATTCATTGGTAACATGGTGAAAAATAAGAAATATAGATAAAGAAAAACGTTCTTGTTTTCTCTCGTGGTCAGAGTTAAATACAGTAAAAACTGATATTCATTGCTAACTCTCTGGAACAGTCATTGAAATTTCTCCGAAGTGTTACATAATTCAATTATGGGCTTTGTTTAATGATTCAGAGCACAGTTTAGATCATTTTTCCAATGAGCTCCTTAATGAAATAATCGCTATTCTCTTCTTAACAGGATTAAAAGATATGCGGTAACTCAGATGAATTACAAGAGAATTAGTTGAAGTAATCACTTGAAGAGATCTAGCATGGAATAGGTGGAAATAATTTAGATGCCAAGATCAATTTCCTTATTATTGTAAGGGAAAAGGCGCTTCTGAAAGTAATGACTCTGAATTAAAAGACTGTCAAGATTATCCTGCCAAACTATTAATAAATTAGTTCAAAGGGATGAGGGATGGTTACTTGAGTGCCAAAGCAAGTAACCTTCAGGTATACTGACATACCAAGAAATGGTTCCAGATAACATTTAGGTGTATGGTTTGAATTCCCCTTTTGGCATAATCAATTACTTCTCTCAATGCTGACGTGTTTTGTCAGTGCCCAGTTGGTAATAATGCTGATCAGGGAACCTGGGCAGCTGGGGGAAGCAGAGCATTTGTTTGCAGTATAGGCGCAGATAGATTAATTCTTCCGTGACAAACACATTGAGACATGAACAACTTTTTGCTGAATGTTTCAAGTCAAGGACTATTTCAAGAGTTTGAGCAGACATTCTGGTAAGTTACTTCCATTTTGTATACCATAAGAAAGACACAAAAGTTCTCAAAGTAATTAGTTCTCATCTCACTACTGTGGCAAGAAGTAAATGGATTAAATAGGTAAGCAGAAATACTCAAATAATTGCTTTTCTCTGTTTGATGGCTGACAAAGAAAAGAAAAGAATATTGAGTGATTACAGATAAAAATGTTGTTCTTGTTGATTAAAAAATAAAGGTTTTGTGAAGAAAATATCACAGAGTGAAAATTAAGTTTCATTTAGAGAGAGAATTTTACTCCAAGAATTTGCATTAAAAGTGTAAGAAAGAAAAACTAAGTTTAAGGAGAATAATTTTACACTTTTCCCTAATAGCTCAGCAAGTAAAATATTCCCTGCACCTGCAGGGAGTTTGGTTCCATTTATTAAGGAGCTTTAAATTTACATCACCTAGTATCTTAGTAAATGTCTAAACGACCAAGCTGTAAACTGATATGAGAATGTACCTTCAATCACTCACAAATTTTCTTCATGTTAAAAAACAAAGTAATAAGTGGAAATAATTTCAGATTGGAAATCTGCTTTACTATTTCCCAAGGAGAGGGATCTAATTAGTAGGCTGGAAAGCAATTTTTTCTCTGGTTCAATAAGTATTTAGATAACTTGCACAAGGTAAAACATCTACAGAAGAGCATAGCCTGTAACAGGATATTTCAGAGATCACTACAGGGTTCTTCTGAGTCCACACAGTCCATTTTGTACATATAATGTCCTTAAAATGCTTTTCAGTTGAAAAATGTTTAGGATCTAAATGTCCCACTTTCTGAAAAAGTCCTCTGACTTCCTGCTTAAACCCAAAAAGAAAACCAAATGAACTTAAACTGAACAGAAAAGAAAGATTTGAAGAAATAGTAGAAGAAAAGGGAAAAAAAATGTAAGAAACCATTCAAACGATCACATTTTTAGCAGTCATAAGTAAATCATAAGTAAAAAGTCATAAGTAAATCATAAGTAAAAATCCCTTAATTTAAAAAATCTATTTAGAAAATGCTTTTCTTGGTGGAAAAAGTTGCAGTGTCAGTGCAAAATTGTTTATTTTCATATTCTATTTCTCTTAGAAGTGAAGTTCTTTCTTCTTTTTTTCTTGCATAAATAAAAGCACTGTCAAAAGGCGTAGTTTTCCTGTTTATGTGCCAAAAAAAAAAAAAATTATCTCCGCTGAAGTGAATGATAAAATTGGGAACATCATTGTACAGGAATTTCATCTATGCTTTTACCAAAGGAACATGCAGAAGGAATATTTCCATCTGATCAGACCACTAAAGAGTAAGAAGTTATAACAAAAATGGGAAAAATAATGCAAACTGAAGAACTTTAATTAGGAGATCCTGAAGGATTGTGCCGGTTTTGCTTCTATTCAAAACTGACTCTGGTGTAAATCTGAAGCTGGCATGCATGGAGTAATAATGATTAGGAGAAAATAGAGAGCAAACGCCCTTTTAATTTCATTCTAATTTATGTATTGTTTCATTAATCAACTGGCTTTCATAGAAATTAAACAGTGGGAGAGATTTTAGAGAAGTAGCAACTCATCTGACTGACAGCAGTTTTTCAGAACAAAGAGGAAAATCCATTTTGTTTACAAAAACTCAGCTGTTTGAAAGTGGCAGAATATATCTGCAAGAAAAAAAAAAGTGCTATACTGAATACAGTTAGGAGATTGAAACTCTGCAACTGAAAAAGACTTCTCTAAATGGATAAGACATATAGGAGATCTCTTTCCTCTTCTGGTAATGGGCACAGACAGCGACGCAGTGTCAGAGCTGCCCGTTCCCCATGATAGTGACAGTAGTGATGCTGCTGATGAAGATAAGATTTCTTTGGATGCACACAGTATCCAAAAAAAAAAACAAATAGAAAGGGACAGCATCAATGAGTTTTTTTAATAACCATAGGAACGCTAAGGAGATTTTCAGGGAAAATGGAGAGCCGGGGGGAGACAGGCTGCGTTGAAGACTTAAGTTGATGTCTTGAACTCCTGGAGTCAAGGGCAAAACCTCCCTGGCTTCACCAGGGCCAGGAGCTCACCCTCAATCTGCAAAACACAAAGGGGTAAGCACTACTCACATTGAGCTGATTGCAGAGCCCAGACGGGCAAGTTCAGCTGCTCATAACAAAAACTGCACTCCTGAGATATTTTTGTTTTTCAGAGGCACAGCATATTTGCTCCAGTCCTACTTCCTTAAAAACAGTGAATGCAAAACTTTCTACATGAAGAAAATCATTTTCACGTCAGAAAGAATTTCATCAAGAAATCATTATCCTTGATAAACTTTATATGATCGTTTAAAAGTAAATCTTCTTGTTGTTTACCAATAGTAGTATAAATGAAGCATAAAACCACCATGAGAAAGAAGTTTCTGAAATTATGGGGAGCTTGATGAGACAGTATGCTAACTTGTGACAGCAGTTACTTCTCCCTAAGCTGAAAGATTTAAAAAAAATTTCAGAGCACAGAAGAGAGATGTCAGTCTTGGTATGTCAAGGGAGTTACTGCAGAAAACCTCTCTACACACCCAGGGGCTGATATGGATGAGGGTCTTCCTATGGTCTAGTATAATTAAATAACGTATCTGTAGCCAGCCTCTGTCAGAATACACACATTAATCTTCCAATTTTACTGAGTAACAGGAGCAACATTGCAACTGGAAGAAAAAGGTTGTGAAATGGCTTTTAGGAGCACCAGCAATCCAAAAAAGAATTAGCCTGGATGAAAATATTAAGTCCCAATTTTCAAAATCTAAAATCCACTCCAGCTTCTTCCATCTCTGCTCATTTTCTTCTGCTGAAAAGTGACAGTGATTGATGTCTTTTCCCACCCAAAACATGCCGTGGTTATTGCTCCTTATGGTTAGAATTAAGCTAACAGCCCAGCTCAAACACTCACCCATTTAGACAAAGCATTTATTAGCCACGAATCCCTCTGTTCTTACACCACCTCAAAGTTCTTGTGTACGTCACCGAGAAAAACAAAGGGAAGGACTCTGGCATTCAGTCAGAGGACTCCGGCACCAAACCCTCTAATAAGGCAAGCAGGCATGGAACAACTCTGAGGGCACAGATGTTTAAACCGTATAAAGCTGCAGAAGAAAATAAAGAGCAGCTGAATTACAAAGGAGGGAAGGGTACAATGTTTGTCTATGGTTAAACTACTGTAAACTTTGAAATCTGTATTATGGAACCCATTATAAAACCCATAACTTTGATTTAAAAGTAATAGTCATAAGATTCTTACTTCACCATTATTTATGGTATAATGAAAAGGTATGTTACCAGAATCCCACAAAGTAAATAGATGGATTTCATTAAAACTGTCCTGATAAAGAGTAAAATTGAAGGAAAAAGGAAATAACGATTTTTATTTTATGCCAGTTTGTTTTCATAGAGTGATTTGTGCTGCAGAAACCAAGGAAGGAAAGATAGGGAAAATTCTTCCCTATTTTCCATAGCATAAGTAGAGTTTTTTAATGGCATTTGAAGGGCGGAAATGACCTACTTCCAGTTGCTTCTATATTAAGAATCTGGCTACATATTCAATACTTCCCTGAAGAATCAAAGCAACGTACAAATTCAGATCAGGATTGATTTGTCAACACGCTGGTTAAATAGATTTGTTGCTAAGAATGTGTTGTAAAAATGAGCACTTGAAACTCTGCCCCAGAAGGGTCCTTCAGGGACATACCTCGTTTTCTTGCCTTGCCTCCTGGCCTGCTCTATCCTGCTTTCCCTTCCTCTCTCTCCTCTGATGGTTGTACAAGGGAAGTAAAAATTATGGAAGTATGTCTTTGTGCCCCTCTTTTGGGTCATTCCTTCACTCCAAAAGGCCTACAAAGCCTGCCCAAAGCAGAACCAGGACTGCTGTGGGAACCATGCTTACACACAAAGCCCATTCCCCACTGGACTAAAAGAGCCCCAGAAGATCACCCACCCACTCCCTACCCCAGAACTGCTCCTGCCAGAGCAATTTCTTAGAAGAAGAAGACTGTTACAACCAGAGTAAATAGGCTGCGCTATTTTATAGATTCAATTTAAAAAGAAACATAAAACTGTAGAATGGTTTGGTTTGAACGGGTCCTTGAAATGTCATCTCCAGCTCCCCTGCCACAGGCAGAGATATTGCCCACTAGACTGCCCAAAGCCACATCCTACCCGGCCTTGAACACCTCCAGGAATAGGGTCTCCACAGCTTCTCTGGGCATCACCAAGCAAAGAATTTCTGGCTGTCTGACAGAGGCCTGGAGGCCTTGTCCCCTTGCTGGGAAAATAGCCCTGCACCAGGGCCCATGCAGGACTTGCATTAGGAAGGCTGCTCTCCTCTCCCTCTTTCCCAAGAACACTCAGTGGTGGTTTATTCTCCTGATATCATGGGATAGAGGATATGTCACGTAGCATCACTTCTTGGGCAGCACCCACCACATGCAGTGAGCAGGTGGGAAACAATCATCCAGCATTTGCATATGATTATCTCACTGTGTAGAAACACAGGTAGGAAACAGGCCTCTAGTCTTACGTTGTAGTTAAGAACATGATATAGTCTGCTGTTACAGCGCATACAGGGGGTTCTGCCCCCAATTCCATCTCTTTAGTTTCCATCTCAAATGGCTGCTTCTCCCTACTAGTTCTGAGAGGACATTTATCTGCATTTTAAGCAGTGTTTCTCTCCTGCTGCTATTGGTTTCCCTAAGCATATTAGTGCTTTTCCACTTCCAGTCTGCACCCAGCACAACTGAAGGTGATCAACCACGACTGGGAGCAGATTTCCAGGTGAGTGCTCAGCCAGCCTCAGGTCAAAGGTGCTACAGCTCTTCTGGCTTCACAGGAAACATCTCTCCTGTTTTATTCTAGGTCATACTTACATTTTTTCAATGACAGATCATAGCAGCAGCACAGTAGTCTACTTCCAGAGCTTGAGCTTTCTTCCATTTAATTATTGTCTGCTGATGCACTTCTGGCTTGTTGTTCTTATGTTCAAGCCTTTGCATTTCATTTTAATATGTCTAACCCTATCAGAGAGCTGGTGCCCTCACACTCATCCACCTTTGCAGCACTGCATTCCAATCCTTACCCATATTAGCAATATTTTCCAAATCTGTCACCCATTCATTTTTTTAATAGCTTCTGACGTGTTGTGCTGAGACCAGCAGCTGAGTGGAAGGTGAAGTCTGCAAACAAATCAAATCTCATTGAACATCTGCAAAAAGAAATATTTTTTTTTGCAGCTTTTTGTTATGATGTTGTGTCTAGTGGTGTGTGTATGCTCTTCATATGTGTGCTGGAGTACACAGAATATGAGCATTAAAAGTGTGGCCCTTAATACCACTCAGCCATTTCGGTGATTTCACACTCTCAACTATTAAGCTAGAGGTCTGAGAAGCTGAATTTTCTTTGGGATGAAATGTTCTCAGACAGACCGTAAATTCAAATTAGGGAGAAACTTTGATGCTCCCATTTCATGTTCTCATTCTAATTGGGTAAGCTGTTGATGTTGATTTGTTAGGAGCTGAATAATCATTGCAAGAAAAGAAGAGCCATGGAGTCCTTTTCACATGTTTATTGTTAAATCTACAGGCTTTTTGACCACCACTGCCTTACAGTGACACCTTCTGGAAAAAGCTAGGAGAGAAGAGAGAACAGCTGCTCGGCAGAGGAGCAGAGAGTGTGTATGATGGGGCATGAGGTGGCTTTGGAGCACTCGTTTCGGGCCAGCCTCAGATGTTAAATACCTGTGCAGAGCATTGTCGTAGCCACACAACGGTTTCAACTCTCTTTATTGCTCATGGCTTCAACAGCTTGTGGCTTCAGAATTCTTTAAGAAAAAGAATCCATCACAAAAAATTATCCTGCTAATATTCATTTTATGCCGTAAAAGAATACTCAAATATAGGGTGGCAATAATATCACATGTCGCTTAGAGTCTCACAGAGATAAAAGTGAACAAATGAATAGAAAAAAATATTTTTAATGGATAAAACATTCTTTTATTTTAAGCCCTTTTGGAATATTGCTGTATTTTGAAATGGACACATGTTAATAGTAAAAGTCTTTAGAGTGGAAAAATAATTTAAGTATGTGCACTTCCAGATTGGATAAGCAGGTAAACAGGAAAAGCAGCCTTCAAAGTACATTAGAGGAAACTAGCAGAAGATATAAAAATACATATTCCTTTTCTAGACAGTAGTTCAGCTGTTGACAATCCCCTGTTGTGGCCCAGCGCCCCGTTTCATCTGCTGCTCCCTCAGGGTTAACTCAGTAGAAAGTTACACCAACATCCACAGCAGTTCCATAGGCCACTCGCAATAAACTGTTGCAAGAGTAGCTCTGCTGTGTCTCACTAGACTTACAAACAAGACTTAGGAGCAAGAAGGACTTTGAGGTTGGTTGATATTGAAGCAAATGAAAGTTTTGCAAGTTCTGGGATCATGGGATAGCAATGTTCTGTTTGTTAGCAGCACTACTCTGAAGAATGGTTTCTGCCAGAATGGCATAGAAGTAAAATGGTGCATTACTGAAAACTGAAATCTGACTGAAAGAAGAGTCCTAGGCCCACTCTACCCCCTATGCCCTGAAGACTACAACCTACTGATTTTCCACATTCTCAGATGTGAACATCACAAACAGGAATTCCAAAATGTCTCAACATCCTTACCCGTGTTGTCACTGGTGACACCGGTGCCATGAGTCTCCAGGCATTTGTAAAACAGTGCCAGCTATAAAATTCCAGCTTATTAGTTAATATACGTAAGCATGAAATCAGCACAGCCATACTGATTTAAACCAGATGAGAGTCTGACCTTTAGTTTGGACACAGAACCATGTGGGAGAGGAAATCGTATTATATGAAAAATAGCTATTACATCTATCGGAACAGGATGTTAGTTAGGTGAGCTCAGTTATATTTCTGTGGTATGGATGTTAGGAAAAAACCCACCAAGCTGGCTGGTACTTACTTAGCCCAGAGAACAAAACACTGAATGCTGAACCCCTGAGAAATGGAGCAGGCTGGCAGTATGGTGTGACAAACTCTGACTTGTTCCATCACCTAAGCAGATAGCCTGTGCCCAGATACACGTTGCAGAGACATTCTAGATTTCTGATCTCCAGAACCATTCAGGCTACATTGTTGGCCCATTTGGTCCTACTCAACGTGGAGCCAGCACATGGCTAAAACCTGCATTCAGTCTCAAAAAACTGAAAATCAGTGCTACCTGTAAAACAGACTTGAATCTTCAAGAGTCTGCCCAATTCACAAGAGATATCTTCCTAACTGGGTCGCTTAGCCCAGTAATTCATTTGTTTCCAACTGTTCCCGTTATCCTCTGGGTTTTGGTAGTTCATGTTTCTGATTCCATCTGAAAGAGGACTCTAAGAGTCCCTAAAATAAACCCCACTTAAGTTGCAAAATAGGAGTCTGGGAGACTTTGCTATATAGATACAATTTCCAGAAGACAAGAAGGGAAAAATATGTAGAACAATAAAAAGATCTCATATAATCAGGGTTGATTACAGAGTCTAAAAATCATGAAGTTTCCAGACTTTTTATTTTCAACCATTAGCATTCATTTAGCTAGGTCTTCCAGTCTCACCAAAAGGTGAGGTGCTTGGGTGACAAATCAGAAGGTAAGGAATACAAAATACCAGGTACTGTAGGATTTGCAATAGAGCAAAGAGTAGGCAACCCTGACTTTATTTCTATGTGAATATAATCTGACTTCAATGCACTTAAATCTCTGCCCTCTTGTAGATTCCCACTGTGAAGGAGATCACAAGGTTGGGTATAACAGGTGTGTTGTGGAGAGTGTGAGATGGAAGGAGACATAATATGTACTCACTGTAATTCAGGGGAGTGAAGAGGGAAAGACAGAAAACTAGCAGGAATGAACTGAGACCAGGGAAGAGACTGGTACAGTGATTTAAATGAAAGGGGTTTGGAGCTGGAATGCAAGCAGATGGCTATCTTAGAATTAGATTTTCTTTTTTAAAAAATAATGATAATCATATTTGTCGCAATGAGCTCAGAAGACTTGCTATAGCTGCTCTCACTGAGATTCTAGAAACACCACCTTAGTAGAAGCTCTGAAGAAACTGAAGGGAAAGGCTTTTGTAAAGAACAGCTTAAGACAGTGACTTGAAGGGTTTCTTATTTTCCTTAAGATCAGCTGAATGCTAAATAAAAATTAATCAAGATACACAGGATGCATGCAATTTTCCCTGATAGCTATGAGAGTCGCATGGTCATAGCAAGAAGGTATTTCAACTGAGATCTAATCCACTGGTCTTGAAACCACAAAATTAAAGGGAGAGGAAGGCAGAGACAGGGAGAGAAAAAGAGAGAGCATGTATTCGCAAAAAGGCACAAAACGCTTGCTGGCTTTGCTCCGGAAAGGACAAGGAGCCTTCTGTGCCATATGTATAGTTACTGTGAACTGCTCCTTGTAAAATATTTAAATGCAAGTTTCTTTTCAATTCAAGAAGTAATCTTCAGAAAGGACTCTTTTACTGTAACAACAATCCATATTAATTTACTACAACAATAACAGAAGTCATTTTGCCAGCTGGTGTTTTGCTTTTACTATAAAGCTTGAAATGGAAACTGCAGCCTGATGAAAACTGTAAAATTCCAGTAAATGGGATTAGTCATCCTTTTGTGTGCCCCAGTTCCACATATCAAATAACAAGCAGTGACACTCTCAGCTACCAAGTGGAAGCAAACATACTTCAAAAAGGAATAAAAAGCCGCAGAGAGGATGAGTAACATTTGACATTTTCGTCTCCGGAATTTCTGTAAATGTCTCTTTCCCAGAGGAGAAATAGCTTCAAAAATATTTAGTCCATTGTGGTGTTACTCTTTGATAGAGCGCTGTGAAATCCAGAGGGGGAAAACACTTAATGAGAACATCTTAATATTTAACTCTTTACAACCTGGAACAATTTAAGGCATTTCAAATAAAGATTAGAATAGCTGATGGCAAAGGGGAATGGATTTAAGTCTAGCAGATTCCTGATGGTTGTGGAGAACTAATAGTGTCTTGAGACTTTTAATTTCATCCTCAGGAGAAGAATTTCATCAAATAAGAAGCTATTGATTGTATAAATATTGTATGCCTAATCCCTTTGGTTTGGATAAAATATGAATTGTATCGGTCTTAAGAAAAGATTATTATTTCTTTGTTAGAGCCCAAGGGAAACCTTAAATATTTGCATTCTGCACATGTTGGCCACACAGTATATGAAGCCAAATCTTGATGCATTCCACTGCTTGTGCAGTCTAAAGCAAGGCAACATGTTTGAAAAGGTTGCATATATAAGTTTCTGAATTAATTGTCAGTTGTTAACTAGCAAAGCACTCAGCTTTCATAAGATTTTGGTGTACTGAATGGAGCTTAAATGCATTACCAACACAAACATGCTGCCAAGCACTTTTGTATAACAGGGTTTTATTATTCTGATCTATGGTCAAATCGCATAACAATAAAGTCACATTTGAAAGTTATAATTGCAAATTTCACAGTTTGGCTAAAAATTAAATAAACTGTAACAAAACTAAATCCTTGTGAGTGCTTAGTGCTTTTGTTATTCTAACTTCATGCCATGGATCAGAAGAAAAAATCCCAATATAATACCTCACTAGCATCAGCTAAATCCTCTTGAAGAATACCGGTAACTTCACAGTGCTGGAAACACTCAAGGTCATTTCTCTCCATCCTGCAAGGAAGCCATGCTCCACAGCAATCTCACACTTGATGAATCTGCCTCCAGAAACTCAGCCCTGGGTACCTTTCCCTATCTTTTCTTCTGCCACGACAGGATATGTCAGCAGAGCATTAACACTGAAACTGCATGTCCACTCTTAATAACAAATAAGTTTATTTGTAGACAGCTGTGGTAAAGACACCTCAAGTGGGCCTTTCCAGCCTCCTTCACAGTTGGACTGTGGGATTGCACCAGGATTTTCACTATGCCACATTTGCATGGCCAATGCAGAGAGCACAAATCCAATAGGTCCTACAGCAAACCGCCGACAACTCTTGGAAATCAACATTTGTCCTTGTCCTCCTAAAACACAATCCCTTAAGCTTTGTTTCCATCCCAGCAAATTAGGCTGTGAAGTGCTAGAAGTTGTGGAAAACAAACCCAGCTGAAAAGGAAATCATGTGTCTGAGTTCAAAAAACAATCAGGATTAAAATTTCCACTTTACCTGCTACTTTCCTGCTGTCTTGAGGCGTCTCCTAAAGACTATTAGCACATACTTAAAACAGGTAAACTGCAACCTTGTTTTTTCATTATGTGCTATGGTAAAGGGCTGCCATGGAGCTGAACCTTGCACCACTGACTTTGACCCTGGAAAATGTGCTTGTAAGTCACTATGCTTATAACTTATTTCATTCCTGACAGTACCAACAGGCTTTGCCACAAACCCAGTCCTCACTGTTTTCAACAGAAGGCATATGCACACGGGCAAGAAATTGAAGGCAGAGTGATTTTGGGACAGCCAGGGTGTTGGTACCACTGTAGCCACTCTATTTGTCAGGCTGTAGGATGGAAAGCTTGGAGCTAGTCACCAGAACAAACTGCAGAGAGAAAGAGTATAACCAAAGAGAGATGCTGGTCACTGACCATTCCTCTGAGCCAAATCCACCTCTCCTCTCTTTGGAAAGACACCCTGCCTTCACTGCTGACATAACCATGAGCTACACCACATTCTATCAGGAAGGATAAAATTTTACCTTGCCTTTTGATATGAAGAGGGGAATCCATACTGCCTAACCAAGCACTCTGTGGACTTCAGGCTGAAATACACAGTATTTTACAGTTTGGTTTTAACGTGCTTATGCCATACACTTGATCTTTCCAAAGGAGTAATGAGGTGAACGAAGAAAACTAAGGCACTGTTCCAGTGCATCTTCCTTTCTGGGCTCACAGCACATGCAGCGGGAGCGCAGAGGCAGCACACACGTGCACAAAGCCCAGCAAACCCAGTCGGGGCTGCAGGAGAGCTGGCAGCGGTGCCAGTAGAAAACCCCACATCTCCTGACAGCCCTCCTTCTATGCTGCAGCTGGCTGGCAACTGTTCAGCAGCTGCAGGGAGGAGGAGGAGCAGGGGAACTGTACAATAGAACAGCGTATAGCTTTGGTACAAATAGAGAGAAATGTGGGAAGGAAGAAAATACATTAAATACATATTGTCCTCCACCCTGTTTTATAAGGATATAAAATAACTGCAGGAAAATGACATGGTCACTTACAAACATGATGTCTCTATACCAGCTGAAAGATAACAGAACAGCACAGATCATGTCATTCACTAGTTGGGCAAGGACTGCAGTTTAACTGTCCTACAAATATCCACAGAAAATTCTTTGAAGTCTACAAAATACAAATACAAAAATCCCAGAAATTCTGTTATTTAAGAAAAAGCAAAGGCATACAAAGGTACGGCTCAGGACACCTGAATTAGGGGACAATTACCACACCAAGCAAGATCCATCAGTACAGCTCTAGGTCCATAGCATCTGCTGACGAGATGTATCACCACTTAAGCTAAATTAAGATGCAGACTGGAGGGATGGCTTCTGGGAAAGAATTTCCAGTAAAGGCACACTGGCATGAGCAGCACAGATCATGGAGTCTGACACAGAGCAGACCTACCACAGAATAAAAATTATTATCAGAGCTTCATGTTCCCCAGGCTGCCTGCTGAAAGAGGCCAATAGGAGTAGGAGAGAAAGCTCTGAGAAGCATGTTGCTGCCTTTCTAAACATTCTGATATGGGAGATTGAAAATCATACACTGATGGTTTCCTCATTAGAATAGCACTATTGCACTATTTGCAGACTAAGTTACTACTCAGCATGTGCATTATGTCCCTAATTTGGCCCTTAATAGGAACATATTGATACACACTCCACCAGATGGAATGCATTAGACATTAAATATAGAAGTTGTTTTTGTTTTTAGAAGTCTATGTAACTTCACAGACACACACACACAAATCCCACAGACTGTATATTAATCATGTTTACTGATCTCTGGAGAGTATTAGCGCACTTTGAAGTTAGCCTACTGTGCCAAGCCTCTGTCAGCTGAAGGCATAAATTTCCGTCTTTGCTCCTTGTGTAACTTTTTCTGCCTTCCCCCTACACTCCCAAATGAAGCAAGGTTAGATTGGAACTAGATGTGGTTTCGTATTGGCCTGCAAGAGCTTACTAAGATGCATGAATGGGTGACTTCACTTTGAAGGTACGTATTCTAGTACCCAAGCCATCTTTTCCACCCAGTAAACATATCAAACAGGCATCTTTTTTGAATCTTTCTGCAATAGGATGAAATTTTTTCAAAAGTACAGCTCCACCCACTAGCACATCATTAGATAACCAAGTTTCAAACATAAGTCTGCAAGTTACCTTTACAGCACAGTGATAATAAAGCACCTGAGATATTCCTCCACATTGTGAGATGTAGTAAAAACACACCTCCTTTAACTGAATAGGTATTTTGTGTCAGAATACAAAAAATAAAGGTTCCATAAAAAAAAAAAACAACTGATAGAATCAAGTACAATCAGTCACATAACATTTCCTTCTTTATGACATAATGCCATCTAGCAGTGGGAAAGGAGCTATCATTCAGCCATCACATGCAGCCATCAGGCATGCACAGCCATGGCAGCAGCACAGCTGTGCTATCAGCCAGCCAACACTCCTGACATCTCTCTGCAAATCCTGTAAGGGTGAGAATAACTCTTGGGAGTCTGATAATTATTATAGATACCATGCATGAAAGGACTTCCTAGAGACCAAAGCATAGACATGGCTTGATAAAAGCTGCTCAGGAAAGTCAATCTAAATTACAGGTTCTTCTGCCATTAATACAATCTTCAACAGAGCAACAAGTAATTGCAATACCACAAAAACATAATCATGTTCATTCACTCAGGAAAGAATCACAGAATGCATATAGACAAGAAAGACACACAGAAACCTCAACTTTAGCTAGGATATAAGTCAAAGACAAGGAAGCAAGTTGGATTCTCCTCTCTATAAGGGCCATTATAGAGGCATTCAAGGCCAGGTCAGATGGGGCCCTGAGCAGCCTGATCTAGTGTGTGGCAACTCTGCCCGCGGCAGGGACATGAAACTGAATGGGCTTTAATGTCCCTTTCAACCTAATCTATTCTATGATGGGAAACTGCTGAAGCACTACTTTTCTCAATTCTTTGCAGCTTAGGAACGTGTAACAGACAAGAACAGCAGCACAGAAGTGGTGTTTTGGCAAGGATGTGACACAAAAGATTGTCTCTCCATCTCCTGGAAAGAATAATTTACTCAATAACACCTGGAAAATCATCGGTTTGACTTACCAACCAGCAAGTAAAAGCCTCTTATTTGACTGTGCAGCCAAACAAATATGTTCTTTCTGCACCTCTTGAGTTGTGCGATCCCACGCTGAGGCCTGGCTCTCAAAAAAATAACAGTTTGAAAGGCATCTCTCTTTGTCCTCTTGGAACTGCTTGTTCTGTGCTGTGCCTGGAAATGGTGGGTGCCAAAATTTTACCCCGACTTGGGATCCTCCCTGTTTTCTAAATGCTTTTCTTCTAGCAGATTTCTGGGAACAAGAGATTTTAGAAGAGTTGTTAAAATGTTGGAGAAAAATGCTGCATTCATTTTGAAATTCTGAATAAATTTTAAATTTTCTATCCCACTGTCTTCTGGTATCACTCCAAACACACACATTGGTGGGGAAAAGTTACATGAAAAAATAACCCATAAAACATATTAATAAATCAGACCGGTCAGCTTTACATGGTTGTGTCATGAAAGATCCTCTTATTGAAGCAAATGCACTGTATTCACAAGGGAATATTATTAAGATAAGTACAAGGCACATGTACTCTAAATTCCCACTTTGAGGCTTTTCTATCTGAAATACAGCCTGGTAGGAACACAGTTTTGTGCATTAAATGAAACAAACTTGAAAAAGATAGCCGCCAGCACACTTCTTGCTGTACCAACACAAGATCTCTCTCCCTATTCTTAACATGCTCAGAGTACACATGTTCTCTCACCCACAACACAGTATGAGTAGTGATAAAACATCAGAGATCCTTTTGAAGGCTTTCGAATTTGTTTCAATTCTGAATAGGTTAGATATCAAGGCTGTGATACAATTCAGAGGCAGTTTTCTGATGAAATTGAAATAGCTGCTCTCCTGGACCGGGAAAGGATGTTACTTAAAAAGGCTCCACTAGTCACCAATGCTTTTTTCCCTTAAATTGTGCAAGTTTTTGACCTTGGAGGTCAGCAATAGACTGTACATCTGTTGTTGGTTGGTCTTCCTGAGGACTCACATCTAAATGCTTGGGCTGATGTTTCCCTGATTGCATTTCCTTTTTCAAACAATCTGGCATGGTCCCATTCAAGAAGGGGCTCACCCAGACTGGAAGTGCTTTTTGAGGCACCCGGGGACAGAGTCTTGGCTCCGTTATTTCTGGCTGAGAGAGACATGCAAAGAAGAGCAATCACAGACCTTCTTATCCCAGTGAAACTAACCAACAGGGTCCATTCAGAGCAAAAGGGGAAAAAAGAACAATAATAATATACAATTAAATCAGAGCCATCCCACAACAGGGCCTAGTCAACGTGTGCTGGGCAACAAGCTCAGCACTTTGCTCGTTGTTTGCTCTTGACTGCCAGGCAAGAGAGCTTATGATAACTTAGCTCATGAACAAGAGTGCGCAAACAGGAATGACAAAAGTTCCTACCAAAAGGAAGAAAAACTGCAAGAAAGAAACAGAGAAAATTACTTCTTAAATGATTCAGAGGACAGTAAAACCAGAAAAAAAAAAAAAAAAAGAATTCTCTTTCTTCACTAAAGACAAATGCATCAGAGCAGGAAGCAAGCAGTGACACATCAGGGTTATTGATGGTAAGTGTTCTTGTTTCCAGTAACTATTTCGATCTCAAATTTGTGTTTCAGATGGCTTAAATATTAAAAGAAAAAAAGAAAAGAAAAAGACAAAAAACTCTGCCAAATACAGACAAGCGATAATTTTTCCTTGCTTTTTCTTCCACGTTTCTTGAGTCATTCTTCACATGTTTGTGTATTTTAAAGCAAATACCTTCAAAGATTATTTGCATTCACCCAAGCTGCGATGCACAAGGAAAGCAGAACACTGAGTATTCTGTATATACCCTCTGTCTGTCAGTGAGATTTAATGTTTTGCGGTGGCTGCAGTGCACATCTCTGTGCAAAGCAATAGTTTCAGGCTGTGATGGAGAATCTTGGACTCTGTTCAACCCACCATCTGAGCACGTCATCAATAGTCAATACAGTGCCTGAAGTTCACCATTTTAAAGCCGATCCCTCTAGGAACAGAAAGCAGTCCCCTAGATCACCATAGAGATGATAGATGTGACATAGGGGTTCGTATTTCAAATCAAAATCTGAATTTAAAACTTCATTTTCCTCAGTAAAAACAAGCAAACAAGCAAACAAACAAATCCTGTTGCCATATCCTTAAACCCCGATAGTGAAAATGCCGTTCAGGACTAGCATTGAATACGCGTGCTGCCTCTGGGCACAAACGAGAGCATTCGGCCTCATGCACCAGGGGGCACTGTCAGTCCGTCCTCCATTTGCTGAGGAAATCAAAGCTCATCGGCATTGACGCCTGCTGCTAGTGCAGATGTCTGTCTGAAAAGCCACGTTATGTATTTAAGCCTTCTTTAAGAGCTCTTCTGGGTTTTAACTTGGCATGTGTGAATAGAAACCACAAAACACAGCATCTATATTATGTTTATAGTGACTTGAATGGTGATACAACCACAGTAAAGATCTAGCAAGGCACAGAGAAACAGCTAATGTGTATTGGAAGCTTGGATTTGAGGGCTGACTTGTACTTCACAGGAGTTCCCTGTGAAGAAAATGTTGGAGGTGGGAGGCAGAGAAAAAAGAGGAAAAAAGGAGAAAAAATAAAGGAAAAGAAAGAAAAACAAAATGAAACAAAAAAGGCAAAAAAAATGTAAAGGAAAAAGGAGTAATGAAAGGAAAAACAGAGAAAAGATAAAAAATAAATGAGAAAGAGAGAAAGAAGGAAAAAGGGAAAAGAAAAAAAATCTGAGCCAACAGAAAGATTTAAACTTTTACCCACTTCTAAATGCTCATCCAGACGATACTTACAGGGCTGCTCCGAAAGTATTGCCTCTTGTTTTATTATGTTGGTCCATGATATCAGAGGTGGCTATTGCTGATATGGCAGCAGAGATTGGACCTTCCCACCAATATTCCATTCCATCTTGTTGCTGTGCAACAGATGGCAGCAGAGGGGCAGTCTGACAAAATGGCACCTGACATGGAAGTGCAAATGAAGCAAACGTGTGGAATTGAATTCCTCCATGCAGAAAAAATGGCGTCCGTTGACATTCATTGACACTTGCTGAACATTTATGGAGATCAAACAGTGGATATGAGCACAGTGAGTTGGTGGGCAGTGCAGTGGCAACAGCAACTGTGGTCACCTCTGCTAGTGCAGATATTTATGATCATGACATACAGGCCCTCATTCATCACTGATAAAAATGCATTGCTCCTGGTTGTGCTTATGTTGAAAAATAATATTTTGTGGCTGAGAATTTTCTCTATCAAATAGTGTTACTGTGTTCTTTGAATCTGTTGTAGCTTCCATGAAAAATATAGAAAATTAAAAATAAAATTAAAAAAGTGGCATTACTTTTGGAGCAACCTATGTACTTTATTTCTAGCCATTTGGTTATTGATTACTAGAGTTTAAAGCAATAGACCATATAACAGACATTTCCTTATCTTTGTTGAGAAAACAATGTAAAAATCAAGGGACCTGAAATTGAGAGCCGTCCTTCTCTTAATCTGCAGAGCTAATAATGCAGGACTGCAGCATCCAGCGCTTCCCGCTGAGAATAATGAAATAGTGCATAGGGCAGCTGTGTCAGCCAAAGTGTTTCCCATGAAGGAGTGCAGCAGTCCTGAATGTGCAGTAAAATGTTCTGAAACCCAGATGACCTCAATCCTGCATCGATTGAGTCGGTTAACAACAATTTGCAAGGCTGATTTGAAAAAGGAAGGCAGAAAGAAAAGGCTGGTTTTGCCTGATGGCAAAGAAAAGCATCAGCTCATTTTTAGATTCTGCTGAACACCTGTGCTGTTTCTTGAATGCTCCTGGTAAACTACTTTTCCTTGAGATCCCCACAGCTTGTCCCTGGGGTGCGTGGTGGGTGCAGCCATGAGATGGCATGGTCTGTCCCCAGCAGCAGTCCATTGTGAAGGAAAAGCCAAATAAGAGCCAAAATAAGAAATAGCTGTGGTGCTTCTCACTTCAAACAGACCCAGTGGCTGTCCCTGGAAGACCAGTGCCCATTCCCTGTGGGAGATAGCTGCCTACCTTCCAGCACAGCTCTAAGAGCGTTGTTGAATGGGGCACGTGTCAGCACTCTGCAGCTGCCTCTGGCACCCACCCTTCAGGGAGATGGCAGAAGAAAAGGGGTCTGAGAAGGGGGAGCAGGTGCTCAGATGTCAAAAGTCTTGATTACAAGGTATAAACACAAGGAACAGTTCTTAATCATAGAATCATAGAATCATAGAAACACTAGGTTGGAAAGGACCTACAAGATCATCTAGTCCAACCATCCTCCTATCACCATCCCTACCCACCAAGCTACTAAATCATGTCCCTTAGCACCTCGTCAAGAGGTGGTCTGTGGCCTTACCACAAAGAGGACTATCACTCAGGGCTGCTGTACGTGCAACCTGGCAGGGGAGGCCAGACTGTCAGGGCAGGCCTGACAAGTGGCCAGTATGTAGGGAGGAGGTGCAAGAGCACTTGCAAGTGCTTGTGAAGGCCACAATTCCTGTTTAATTGGTGTGCCAAGAAAAGAAAGGCCCATTCACGTGTATGTTCCAGACTTCCCAGAGGATAAACTCCATCCTTGCTCCAACCATACACCAGATTTTCAAATGGCCAAGAAGTCTTTAGGATTATGGTTTTGGAGGCACTTACCAGTTACTTCTGAATATCTGCATCTCAGATGATGAAATAGGATATGGGATAAATCTGTCTCTAAGAAGGTGTCAGAGTCTTAAACGCTGGAGAACAAAAACACTCTTGAATCATCCCTTTAGTCCTTCCAGTGGTTTCATGCGGAGTCATTTTTTATTGAATCAGATATTAACATTTACAGGAGTGGGTGCCTTTAAAAGTATTTATTTGAATATTTTTCTTCTTCCAGTTTGTCACTTGCTCACATACCAGAAGTTTAGAAAAAGACACAGAGCACCACTGTGCTCACAAGCAGCTCTCTGAATAGTCCCTCTGCAGCTGTAACTCAACAGGAAAGCTAAGCTGCTTGGATGTGTTAATTTGTTGGCAGCTCTCCTCAAATTTTCAGCGGTAATGCTTAGTTCTATAGGTCTGTCTCCAGGCATACACTTTCATTTTGCTTTTTCACCAAACAAATCCTGTAAAAAGGAGAACAAACACTAAGTTTAATAGGAGTTAATGCATTACTTTACCAGCTCTTTACGGTTGAGAGTCTAAAGTCTTCCCTTCAGTGATGTAATTGAGACAGCTGCAAAAAGCCAATAATGACCTCGGCTAAATGAGTCAGTCCGTTCAGTCCAACTCCCAGTAGATAAATAATGGCAGATATATCTACTCTTCAGCTATTTGACCCAGCTTTGGGAAGGAAACACTGTATATGAGCCTCATCCTGCTGTGACTGTCCATGACCAGCTGTACCAAAGTCAGCAAGGCTGAGGTTAACTTCACTGCTGAGACCCTGCAGCCATGGACCAGCTGGGTGCCACTGACACAGCCACAACACAGCATCTGGCACAGCACTCAACTCCTTAAATGTGGAAACGTGGCTTTCTGCTGTGTTTCTTGCTGTGTTAGTGGCTCATTACATCACCTCAACTGAAAGCATAGATAACTAATTAGATGGGGAACTTTAATTAATGTTATCTCCATTTGTTTGTTTGTTTAAATAAAATCGCTACCTGCAAAGAACAAGTAGTTCAACTGGTTCTAACCATGGTGTCTTTCAAAGAAACATTTTTAAAGTGCAACTTTATATTTTTGCTGAGTTCGCTTAAACATATTTTAGAGTATCATGTTTGATCTCCACAACACCAACAACGCCTTCAGCGAGCACATTATCCAGCACTTTCCCCCTTTTGTGCCCTGCAGGAGGTTATCATCATTTTCAAAAACAACATTAGGCAAAACCAGAGTCACGTCTGAGCACAGGAGGGGTCCAGTTTCCAAAAGATCAGGTTTTTTTTTTCCCTTTTTCTGTTTCATCAATAACCAGCAAGTAATTATCACCCTCAAAATTATTTCTACTTCTGCTTTCTGGACTCCATTAAGAAATCAGTCACTAAAAAGGTTTCTTTCTCAAGTAGCTTTACTTCTGCAGCCTTTCCTTATTGCAGGGTAACATCATAAGAGGACTTCACACAGTTTCATGCAGAAGATTTGAGTTCAGTTCATTTAACCTGAAGTATTGTAACCTACAATCATACGTCATTATTTCTATTGATGCTAACTAAATGTATAAGTTAAAAATAGAATACAGCATCACTAACATATTCAGAGCTCCATTAAGGTAAACGGAGTGTACATCATTTTGTTTGGATGATACAGTACGGAGACATTTTTCACGTACATTGACTAAGCGATATCCTTGGTTGTAAGAATGCCTGCTCTTCCTTGACACTTGAAAAAGGACCACTGAAACAACTTCACTTTTTCTGAGTAACTTTGCACACAAAATGCCATTTCTTGTTGCACTCAAACTACAGAAAAAGAAAAATGCACAGGGTGATGCTAAGCATGCTCAATCAAGACAACAGGTCAGGAAGATCAATTTACGTTTTTTAGGCAAACTGTGCAAAAGCTGCAAAGAGCCTGACCAGTTACAGGCAGTACCAGGAGCCGAGAAGCAACACAAATGCAATTTGGGAAGTGAGGAAGGGACTGGCCACTGCCACCTGCATGTGGTGAAGGCACCCAGCAAGGAGTGCTCTCCTCCCACAGGGTCCCAGCCGGGCATATCTGAAATTCCTCCCTCTCAAATGGTCGCGTATAAAGTCTATTTACAACAGACCGTGTCAGAATGCCTGTAGCCTCGCCTGTGCCCGCTGTTACATAGGTGCCTTTAAAAAGAAATGTCTGTGACAGGAAGGAAACATGGCAGTGCTTACTCCACTGCAGAAATACTTGACTGGCTGGTCGTTGACATGATTCAGTTCTGGTATTGATGTTTCTGGTTTTTAATGAAGTCATCTTTGATTTAGAACTGAATACTACTCAAATATTTACCCATAAAGCTATACATTTAATATCAAGATATTATTACAGTGCTTAAAACAGTCTTTGCTAGATTCATTTCCAGGCACACCAGGGAATTAAATAGAAATTCTGAAACAAAAAGTGTTAGCAGAAAACATCCACATTGCTCACCACAGGATTCGCTGAAGATAGTATAAAGAAATTAAGCATGAATAATTTGTCTCTTCTTATTCCACATTCCAGGCAACATTTTTTTTTTCTTTTTTTTCTTTTTTTTTCTTTTTTTTTTTTTTTGAAGAATAAGAAGACGCTTCTAACTAGGTTTTTTAAATAGTTCACATGCATCTTTAAATCATTTATTCTGTGTTCTTCTGGTATTCTAGGGCTTTCAAGAGGACCCTGAGCTGACACTGGTGATGAGAATCTGAGCAAAGCTCACGGCCTCCCCATGGTACCCTCCTGAGGTACCGGGCCTCATCACAGTGGGGACACTCGTCCTGGCAAGCCACGCAGACAGGTAGCACACGACTGGAAACACAAATATCAATACTGGCTGCCAAATGCTCAGATCTGCTAAAAATATCCGAATTGCAGCGTATCTCATTCACCCCAGCTGCGTTTCCAAGGCCTGCCCAGGCGATGGCAATCTTGTTTCATGTTTGCACCACTTCCACCCCCAGTCCTGCAGCTGCCGTGCAGCCTATGAACCCAGGGATAAAGAACGACAAAAACAAGTAGATTACAAACTGGCAGCTACAAGCTTATTATAGGCACAAAATCAAAAGAAAAGAAAAAAAAATCCTCATCTCTACAGACAAAGATATTATACAGTTCAACATTTTGACTCAAAACTTTCATTAAAAATTGTTCTTGGTAGGTAGAATTCTTTTGCAACTATTGTTTATAGTTACTTTTCAAGAATTAAAAACTGATAGTCTTATTTTCATAGGCAGGGCATTTTAAGCACGTATAATGGAAAGCCTTTGTTTCTCTACCAAGAACTGGATTTTCTACCTCAAAAAGTGAGTACAAAGAAGCTTTGTTGTGGGAGTGACTTCATACATTTCACTTCCTGAGAGATCCTAGAGTAGTACAAGAGTAATAGGTGTCTGAGTACACATAAAGTTATTTAGAGAGGTGTTTCAGAAAAAAAAAAAAAAGAAGAATAAGAAGGAGAAGAAGAAAAAGAAAAAAAGACTACATGCTACAAAGCAGAGCAGCCCTCGTTTGCAGAGAAACAAACTTATTTGACATGACTGAGGACAAGGAGCTATTTCTTGTACGGAGTCTAATCACACATGCACTGCTCAGAGGAAAAACCTCAGAAAGTAAATGGGAGATTCACCATAGCAAAGCCTGTGATCCCTACTGGACTGGCAGTAGCATAATTCCATGATTATATTTCATTTATCAGGCCCACCCTTCACCCACAGTGTCCCATGTGTCTAGGGGCACTTAGGCTACCCTGTCCTTCTGAGATACTGGGTATGGGCAGAGACACGCCAGGCTCCCAGGTACAGAATTGTGTCACAGAGACAACTTGCGCTGGGAACTTTCACAGGAGTCATCGTTACAGGCCTGTCTGCAACTTTTTGTCAATCTATAGACAGATTATGCGCTTAATTCTTAACATAATCTGGTATTTTGCACCCTAGAAATATTCTCCAAACTGAGGACCTCTTGAAAAAAAAGAAGTCCCTTCTGCTAGTTGCATATAAAACCAGGATCTGTCTCTATAAACATCTAATAGGGTAGTGATAAAATATTTAAGATTTTAGACTTTTTACACTAAACAAGGAGTTTATCCAAAAAGAGCACCAGAAGTAGGGGTTTCTCAAGAGCACCCAACAACATGCATGCAGCCAGGGCTGCCCGGGGCTGGACCTCTGACACAGCTGAGCCAGGCCTCTGCGTGTGGCTGCACTCCTCTCCCCACAGGGACAGCCACGCACTCTGTTTCCTCCAAGATCCAGCTGTGCCTTGTGCCATGTGGCAGAAGCTTTTTCATCCTCACGTGCATTTTATCAGAATCCTCCAATACTTTAAGCAGACATATACCAAAGGAAATAAGAGCATACACAGAAATATTTCTGGTTCTTTGCGTCATCAACTGTTCATACTGTGGCTGCTGAATCAGATAATACTGGGTTAATAGTTGCCACACAGAGGGCGTGTTTACATTGTTGCCTGTTAGAGTATCAATCTCTGTTCACTGTGAGTGGCAGCCGGCATCAGTACAGCACAGTAAGCATAAAGGACAGAAAGCAAGAATGAGGCCAAAAACTCTGTGTGCCAAAGCACAACCACCATTATGTTGCACAGAGACATGCAGTTAGCTTAATGAAGTGAGAGTGAAGGCCCTGAGACCAAAGGGTGTGGAAATCTTCAGACTCCTGCAGACATGTAGCAGCAGCAGCCACCCAGCTCAACATAAGGCCAAGATAAATCACCAAGATAAGAGAAGATCTCTCCAGGAGAATGAAAAATACTGGAACATCTGGACAGGAAAAAAAAATAGTTGAATGTGTGTTTTGGATGCTTTGTAGGAAAAATATCTGCAAGAGACTGTCTTGTCTTGCACTGAACGCTGAGACCCAGGACATTTCCTGAGGATTAATAACTACCTAGGAGAGTTAATGGCCCAGAGAGAAGATGAGGGTCATTAAAACCCGTCAGTCATCAGCTTGTGCGGAAATGCCCTCTGCGGAGGTTTATTATGGTTGCTGCTAGAACCCCTCCCTCATGGTAGATCCAGTATGTCCTGCACAGCCAGAAAGCTCTGCAGACATACCTCTGCAAAGGGAAATGCCTGGGGGGTCTATCACCGTGCTAAGCTTTCCAAAAGAGCAAACAACAGAGCTTCCCTTGAATTCAGATTACATCACTCAGAAACCTAAATAAGGCAACATTTTGTTTAGAACCCTTTGACTAACAAGGCACCTGATGAGATATTGAGTGGTGAATGTCACGAACAGGCACAGCACATCAACATGGGGCAGAAGCTGTGCTTCTCCTGGCCATGGGAAAAGCCCCACATCATGGGCAAGAGCGGAAACAGTGGAGAAACCTTTCTTCCAGGTTTCTGTATGTTCCCAGCAGCAAACACAGCCTGACTGACATTACAGAGCAGTTTAAAGCCCAACAACAGAAATATTTCTAAGCCTGAGAAATGTTTCTCCCTCCCGTACCTCTGCTCGGGGCACTGCCTGCAGCGGACCCAGCCCCAACCTGGCCCTTAGAAAAAGCCTGACCTAGAACATATGGTGGCAGTGCACATTTCCTGCAAAGCATTATGAAAATACCACTTCTTGGTAATATTCCTGTAAGTCTAAGGCATGAAGATGCACAAGAGCAAAGGTGTTACATTGTGAAAGAGACTGAATACATCGAGGTAAGCAGGCGTACAAATCTTCGCAAAAAAGCATTTCATCCATAAAATGAGGTATGTATAATAAATCATACATACATCAAGACATTTCACAAGCTAATCATAGAATCATTTGAGCTGGAAGGGTAACAGCGTATCTTTAACTGGCTTTTGTTGGGCACCTTTAGCAAATATCACTTAAACGGCAGCTGTCAGCTGCAGCCATCAGAAGACCTTACACATGCATTTGAGCTCTTGACCATGCAGGGAGACCCAGGTGGGCACTGACAGCTGAGGAGGGGCAGCAAACCCAGCACCACACAGCTCCAGGCTGCCATCGGGCCAGGCAGTGGGGCAGCAGCTGCCTGGGGCTGCCTGCACAGCAGAGGCCCGAGGCAACTTTGCTGCTCTAAAAAGCTCCGCTGTGTCATCCCCCACTGTACTGGGGTGGGCAGCGAAGCCGTGTGCGAGTGATTTAAGAAACACAGGGCAGGAGTTGTTCATCACAGGCAGAAAGAAGTCCTATAGACACTGCAGTGTCTGTGTAGCAGGAACAGAGAGGCAATTCTTTTACAAGTCTCATTTTATTGATTTATTTGGGTAAATTATTCAGAGCTGATAGCATAAATGTCCATTTTCCTCTGTACAAAATCTTGCTACACTTTCAACTGTAAAACTTCCTTGCTTCTCTTGACTGAAGAAGTTTGGCTCCTCTCAAAAGGAACATTCCACCAAATTGCTCTTCCTTCACCTCTCACACAGGAAGAGGATGCCTGCTCCTCACAACGAACTTTGTTTGGAGCTACCTGTCATGAATTTTCAAGATGTGGTGGGGAAGAAATATTCAGGATAGCAACTTCTCTTTTATTGCAGGGAATAGAGAAGACTGATTTTTAAGTGGTTCTATTTTTAAACCAAATGCCTTGTTCTTTTTTTTTTTTTAATTATTATTTACATAATTTCTCTGCACTTCGAAAAATAAAAGTTCATCAGGAGGTGGAATGATCTTAGGACATTCATTTCAGCCTACTCTCACCAGCGCTAACTAGGCAAATCCATTTCTCCAGTGTCTACTTTCCCTTGAAACTTTTATTTTCTCTATCTCAATGTGACAATATTAGGCAGCAGCATCTTTAATAAGACAAAAATGAAGAGGAATTCAGCTGCCTTCACAGATGAATCCTCCCATTCTGGAGTTCTGCTAGACATTCCTGTCGTCACCGATATGCTGGCAAGTACAATAACTATTTACTGTGTCAGTCTTGCGATAGGTTTCTGAAGGGACAGGGTTTGATGGAAGGGCTGAAAAAAACGTGGAAAGGTGAGGCAAGGGAGAAGGAAGGCTGCTGGCAGGTCCAATATTTGCTCCGACTTTTTCTGCAAACCTTTAACTTTCTGAGTAAGCTGAAAATCCTTCAAGATAGAGCCCTATCATGAGTACATTTTTGACTCTGAATAGTGGAAATGAGCACAAAATATTTGTGAATACAGGCAAACAAAGAAATTATCAGCCTAATAGTTTTACTGTGGCAAACCTTCCAGACCAGGAGATAGGAATAAGAGCATATGGAGATTTAGAACAGAGAAAGTTCTGATTTTGTTACTGTGATGTTGCCAAATACCAAATACATCACTACATGTGATGTGGATGTCAGCAGAACAAGCCTTTATCAGGTGGCAGATGAATGTCCTGCACCATGGTGCCCAGGAGGGCAGCACCAGGCCTCTCAATGGAGAAACATGTGCTGTACATGTAGAGCTGAGAGGGATATAAAGAAGTACAGCTGGGAGAGATCATTATAAAAAAAAAAAGTCTCCTGAAAACCAAAGTGAGCTTGTGGTTTTTTATTAAAAGAAAAAAACCTGTCAATGAAGACTTTGCGAATTTTGTTACGGCATCTCTGTATTTTAATATCCCTGTTACAACTACTGTTTCTACCGGTTCAGGGAACTATAAAGACCATGTGGAAGCAGCTACAGCATGAAAGCAGAAGAATGGTAGTGCCCTAAGTTAAAAATACAGTCTTTGTGACAGCACTCTGAAGAGATAAGATTGGACTTGTTATAAGGCCAGGGGAAAAAGCAAGCTACAATAGCCTCTATGATGATAGCCTTGACGTGAGCTAAGGTTCAAACTTCGAGCAGTAATTGACTGCGACAGGACTGACTTTTCTAAAAATTCCTCTTTAGTCATCATGTGTAAGCAGAGACCAACTAACAATCAAAGCCTGAAAACTGAATGGCTGTTTCTCCTCAAATATCAGTCCCACATACATGCAGTACATGCACATACGAGGTATAACACCAATCGGCTCTCAGCCCACCAGAAGCTTTTACAGACAGATGGAATCAAGAAACCTACTGAGAAGTGCAAGCATGAACAACCTGCCGCAACTAAATGGGACATTGGGTTATTGCTAGTGCAGACAAGGCAATTGCTTTTGGGGTGGAAAAAGGATTTCTAGAGCTTCCCTTCCCTACAGCCAGTGTGACCTGGCAGGACTGACAGACAGCTCAGCCTCCCACCTACGAGATCTTGTGCCTGGCACCATGTGCAACCACAGAATGCACTGACCAGAACTGCTTCTGAATTAAATGTTTCTCAAACGAAATATTTTCCTATGAACTCATGCATACAATAACAAATAATAATAAAAATCATGCATCTTCTCAGTTCAGGACTCATTTTCAGGAATGCGTTTGCAATCTGATTTCTTACTCAGACAACTGCTAATATTCACTCTCCGGAACACCTTGTGGAAAGTAGGGAAAGGAAAAGAAACTATCTAATTTAATACAGGGAATATACAGCCATGCAGGGCTTTCTCCAAATTAAAATTGCAAAGGCTTGCTAGCAGGAGGCATTTTCTTGCAACAATAATAGCAAACTAGCAGTAGGGATGCTGAACAGCGAGCTTGTTGGGATGGAAATATCCTGAGCTAAGAGGTTTCAGTGGTACTCAGAGCTGGTATTTCAGATTACCTTCTGTAAAACAAATTAACGGCCTATTTCATAATATACACCACCACACGCCAAATCTGTCATTTTTAGAAATTCACAGAGCTGACAGAAGAAATGAAACATTTGTTCAGAGAGAACAGGGCTGGGCAATTTTCTTCTTTCTTGACCTGGAACGCCCAAATCCTCTCCAAGGGAGCGCTGAAGATAACAGTTGCTTCTGTATCTTGCAAATTCATCATCTTGCAGTCTGCCTGCTAGCTTTGCCAGACAGCCATGCATCTTATTTTTGAAGATAACTCTTACACAGAGGAAGGATTAAGCTATACTAGCCTGAGGTCCAAGAAATTAAACTTGCTACTTCTCTGGATGTCACTTGGGGACTGCCTTAAACTTTTCTGGGGCACGGGGGTGGGGAAGTTGGATCTCTCCAAACCCACTGCTTTCTGTGCGCCTGCACATGGGAGAGAAGGAGAACAAAGTGCTGCCACGTGATGTGCTCAGTGTGACTGCCAGGCAGCCTGCCCTGCTGCAAATACCATTAGGAACGTTTTTGCTCAAAAAACAAACTTAAATCAATATTAGCATTATAATTATTGTAAAGCTGCTGAATGGGCCACTCTGTTCCTGAAAGTCCGTTTTAATCCGCAAGCAACATAGTTAGGATGGGAAAGACTTTTTAAAGGTATTTGAAATATGCATACCCCATTTCAGGTCCCGAGAATCAAATTTCCAGCTCGTAAGCGAGATAAGGCAGCGAGAGCACTGAGATCCCGTGCGTCTCCGGGCCCAGCAATTTGCTCGGCTCAGTCCTCAGCCCCGCTAAGCCCCGCTAACAGCAGCTGGAACGTATGCACCGCGGCCCCAGACAGCTGGGAGGAGGAAAGGCCAGCCACAAATTAAATTAGGAGGTGTAATATGCTGTGAGAAGAAAAACAAATTGAGATTGTGAAAACAGGTGCCAACTGACATTTACTCAATACTTGGTCACACTTTCCTTTCTCTATATGTGATTAGTAGCTAAGCTGAATTAGGATAGATTTCATGCTTCTGTGACCTTCCAGAACCCCCATACAGAAAAAGAAAAACACCTGTAGCTAGAAAGCATTTTTTTTTTTTGCAAGGGGTAAAAGGGCCCAACTACTGCAGAGCTGGGTTGGCAAGGCTGATAAATTGCGGGTAAAATCTGCCAACTGTCATCCTCTGAGGAGTCATTACTAAATCGGTGTGTAAGGTGAAAAGACAAAGGCTCAAGATGAAAAGGATAAATGACACATCTGAAACTTTAGATAGAATGGTAGGTTTGTTAAATATTTGAAATAGAGTCTGATAGTCCAAGTATAGTGGGGGTAGAATCTCTCAGCACTACTTTCCCACAGGACCTCTGAAATAGCAACGGACGTGCAAACAAAGCAGCCTTCCCCGCTGATCTGGTTGAGATGTCAAGGAAGACCCCAGCATGGCAAACCCTTCTGGAATGATGATGCTATGGAGATGTGCCAGGTCCACCTGCTACAGCTGGGACAAACTCCTTGCACACCTCAGCCCCAGTAATTTCAGAAAAGTCCCTTTGAAACAAATGGATCTACAGGTCTGTTAGGTAGCGTCTGTGGCCACAGAGAGACTTGGAAAGAAATTCCCTTCTTTCCCCAAACCCACAGAATTATCAGAACAAATGCTTTTGTTGCTGCTTTCCATCAGCAACATAAGGATGCAGCACCCAGGTATCACACTTGGCTGGCAGCAAGTACTGAGCACCGTCCTGCGGGGCTCAGTCCCACACTCACCCCCGTGCCCCCAAACCTAACCACAAAATGCGAACCACCCCCTGCAACTCCAAACATGCCACAATGCACAGATCCCAATTGCTTCAGGTGAAAATTTTCACACTTTCCACTCACTTTTAAGCTGACTTTTACACGACACCGTGAAGTTTTGGGAGTTTAAAACACAGAAGTATCGCATTAACATCTTTGCCTCTACACTCCCCACAGATGAACAGAAGATGGCAAGCACGTACCGTAAGACCACTGGATGAAAAATGTCAGGGGCCTTAGAAATAGTTTACATACTCTGGCCTTCAGTTCCATGATCATTATCAGAATAAAATGTTTTTGCTTATTCCTTGCACACCTGCTGTGTGTCAGTTTCCCATTGCTGCAGTTATGTCACCGTGTGCGCTGCTCACACCAACACAATCACCTTCCTTGCACCAGACAGTGCTGGCCCATCACAGCACATAAAACACTTCACAAAGAAAGAGGAATGTAGTCCGGGCATGTGGTTCAGGATGAGATTAAATAAGTACAGAGTTCTACAGAGTTCTGGAACTCACTGTCATCATGTTTTGGATCAAAATTCATAAATACTTCTGAGGTATTTGTTTTCATCTCATACAACCAACTCTTCTTGTGAAGTGTCAGCAGCAATCCAAGTCAATAGCTCCAGGAATTTTGAAGCCATAAGCCATAAATTTCTCCCGGGAGGGGGGAGGATGGATGGGAGGGTATAGATACAAAATCACTGCCTGGTTTCTTTGTTACTGTTACCCCNTCTACCAGTTCTTCCTCACTGCTCTCAGTGCTTCGCTGCCTGTCCCTGAGTATCTCATCACCCATACCTCATCACCAAAAGCCCCTACACCGGCAGTACACAATCGCTTCCAAAATACATTTGCTCTTAGAAGCATTCTGTCCCTGTTGTGCTCATAAGAAACTAACCCAAAGAATAAGAAAAGGTTAAATTTAATTATATAACTGAAAAAATGCCTTCTGATCATATCATAGAATAAAAGAATTGCTTGGGTTGGAAAAGAACTTAAATTAATATCACCTCATTCCAACCCCCTGTCATGGGCGGCATTGCCACTCATTAGATGAGGCTGCCCAGGGCCCCATCCAACCTGGCCTAGAACACCTCCAGGGGTGGGGCATCCACAGCTTCTCTGGGCAGCCTGTCCTGGGGCCTCACCACCCTCTGAATAAAGATTTTCCTCCCAACTTCTAGCATAAATTGCCCCTCTTTTAGTTTAAAGCCATTCCCCCCTTGTCCTAATGTTTTTATCTGGTTTAAACAAACGTGGAACTTGGTGCTGCTTAAGATTTTTCCTCATTTAAACCAAAAACCAGTTATGTATATTCCTATGCTGACAGAAGAATAGCTGCTGCTGCAAAACCTACTAAGCACAAGACTAGAAGTGTCTGCTGAGTTATTTAAAAAATAAAATCAATAGGTTTTTTTGTTTGGTTGCTTATTTTTTTAAACACACAACACTAAGCATATGTTGAAAATTTCAGGTAATTATCCTTGAAAGATTTAAATCTTAGGTTTTGTGAATTAAAATGACCCAAAAGATGCAGCAGGCTATTAATATTAAGCAGTGGAATTTATCTTGCACTTGGAGCTGTTGGTGGCAAAGAAGTTTATTTTAAACAAAATTATTCCAGGTCCACAAGATGAAGGCACAGAAATAAGAGTCCTGAACACGGTTTCTTTCTCAACTTATAGAAGAACTGCTACCACGCACAAGCAAAAAGCATACACGGTCAAATCAGCTTCAAAGGCAGTAAACTTACGAAGTTAGCACTGGCATTTTGCCACCAGCTTCTATTAGTTCTGTTAGCCACGATTTCAGTCCATAGTCTTACCTCAGTTCATGAAGAAATACAACTTGCAGCGCATTAGTGTACTGCAGACATCTGCAGTTCCCACAGCACACAGCTCCGCTCACACCTTCTCTACAGACACAAGCTCTCTGCCTTTACAGCCAGCCCAGCGCTGTTTGAGAAACAGATGAATCCATGGCACCACTTAATCATAAAGGTGTTTACAGTGTTTGTACTTCAAATGCAACTTCGCGGACATCTTTCCAAGTCGCTGAAAACTCTCAATGTCATTGAAAAAAAAAATCTGGATGTATGTCAATCTTTTTTTTTTCTTTTTTTGCCACCTCGATCTTTGCTACTGCTATGCAAAATAGCACTTGAGGATTTCTTAATGACTTAATTTGTATGTGTGCAAAACACAGCTGTGTCTGCCTTCTCTAAAAATGATGAGCAGAACCCTGCCTGAAGTTGCTGCTATGCCTTGTGCTCCCATCATTTTTCAAACAAGAGCAAAGAGTTACGAATTTTCATGGAGTTAGCATTATTTGAAGAGCTGCAGGACCCAGGACAGATTCAGAACTCTTACATCAAGCAAGCCTCAACAAAAGAATCGCTGAATGTTGTTTTCACAGCAAGCAATTTGGATTTTAAGTTCTGCGGGTAAAAGTCAGCAAATCAGTAAAAAAAAATAAATAAAAATCATTCTTCCCGTGTACTGTAAGCTGCAAGCAAAGAAGCACATATAATAAATAAACGAATGTCATGTGATGTTATATTCATATATTGGTTATAGTTTTACTTGCTGTACTATTTTAGCTTTATTAAAAAAAACACACAAAAAAAACCCCCACAAAACAAGCAAGTTTCCTTCCCCCACTTTGTAGTAAAAATCTGCAACTTAACAGGTTCTGTTTGTATTACAGCATCCCTTATTATCTTCAAACTCTTCCTTTGATTACAAGAAACAGAAAAGGAATACTGTTGAGAATAGTTTTATGTATGAATTCTAACTGTAGCCAATTAGATTTTAAAATTTGAAAATTTTGCTGTTTATTCTAACTAGCTAGTAAATAATGATTCATTTCAACCACTGAATAATCAATATCGGCAGGAACAGCATAGAAAGAATTTGTTGATACAAGTTTTTTTTGTTTTTTTTTTGGTGGTGGTGGTGGTGGGTTTTTTCGTTTGGCGAGTTGGATAAAAATGCAGATTCTCTCTCCGGTTATATAAAAAAATTTTGAAAAATTCTTTCCTGTCAAGTATACACCTGCACTCTCATTCTTATAAAGCAGTTACGGTTGTGACAAGCTGCTATGATCACTATGTGACTGATTCTGAGTTTTGGATAATAGAACACCCTTTATCACCACAGAGGTCTTGCCATATGAATTGCCATAACACTAAAATTTAAAGTTGAGAAATGAAATGACTGCTCAAGTCATTCTATTTATGTATTCTTTCTTTAATAAATTACTGATCTAGTTGGAAAGGCTACTTAATATGCTATATGGCATCAACCACGAATTTTACTCGTCCTCAACACTATCAGCTGAAAGAGCCCATCTACACAAACAGCCACCTACTGAATATCACTGCTTCCCGTGGTTCAAGACAACACCCTCTACAGACCGCGTTCTTGGTAGTATCAGTACCATCGAGAGGAGAAAAAAATAGGATGGATTGCATAGCAATTGAAACTGTTAGCACAGACATTATATGTAGAACCTATTTTATTTGCCCAGGTACTTCAGTAAGTTCAAATTTCTAAGAAAAAGCAAGTCTGCTTTTGAAAGCTATATTCCTTACTCACAATAAATAGCTCTTGATTGCTCATAAATTAGATAAAATCTAGTTCTGTACTTAAACCTAACTTCAGAATTACCTTAGGTATCACTTCAATTACAAAATGTCAAATGAGAAATCCAGTTAGACCTTTCTAACTAGATAGCAAATAATTTAACTGATACATGCACATTTTCCCTGTCCCAAACCCAACGTGCCATCATAACTTAGAGACACAGCATAGGAAACAGTTATTTAAGATACATATTGTGTGTGTGGTGGGGGAACTGCAGCAGCATCAATGTTTTGAAGTGTTTGTGAAAAGTTTACTTTCTTCTGAAATACTTAACGAAAGTAAACTTGTCTCCATTATATAATTTCCTTACACCCAAGAGACAAAATATGAAATTTGTAATTAAATAAATCAAATGTAGAATGACTTTTCTAATGTTCAGCAATTATTACTGCACATTAATTCAGTATTATTACTGTACAATAATTCAGTAATTATTACTGAACACTACAACAACTTCAGCAACCCTCACACGCTCAGTAAGCATCAGAAGTTCAAACCAGATGTGGTAGACTGTTCAACAGACAGTTAAATAAGCCACAGGCACATATGACCCTCATTTACCAAACGACAGATCTTACTTTTAAGAATTCATTAAAAAATCATAATGGAGTGAATTTCCTGCCATGTAGTTATTTTAGGATAACAGATTCTATAAATAAGAATTTGCAGCCAGCTAATCAAATTCCTGACGTCTCCATATCCTGTAGCAAAAGCGTGCAAGTTAGTGACCAGTAAACACTTTACCCCAGGGTCAAAGAACTAACATCTCTGCAGCTCAGGACATCTTTTTGATGAATGCGAGACAGCTGGAATTAATATATCAAGGGTAAGAATTGTGCTCCCATGGTAGATCTAGCTGCTGCAAAAGAAACTCGGGAAAAAAAGCAAAAAAGTAAAAAACTAAAAATAGAAAAAAAAAGCATACACCACATAATTACATAGTTTCCTCATTCATCCTTTTGGAGTACAGGGCACTGAAAATACTGATTGAAAATAATTGTAGAAATTCATTTGTTAAAAGCAAAATCATTTTACAAAGTATTTAAAAATCAAGGAGTGACCTTTTTCTTTTTCTTTCTTTTTCTTTTTTTTTTTTACAGCAGCGCTTAACACCAATACTCATCTTCAGCAATTTTTTTTCCAGACCACAACAACATTCATACCTGCTAGTGAAAAAGTTACCTTACAAACAAACAGTTAGAGACTCACAATAATCCTGTTAATATTTTATTAGTGTAATCTTTTAGCTTTCTATTGGACAGAACATAAATGCAAACTCCAAAAAAAAATTCAGAGTCCTCTGCCACCCAGTAGAAGTGACCCTGGCAGTCTGCTTCATGTTCATTCTTTGTTAAGGAAACGAGAGGATGGGGAAGGGAGGGAAAAAGCATCAACAGAACAATTAGGCACACAGCTGACACTTACTGTACAATGATATGCACAAGTAATTCATAACGGCTATATTCATGAGATGTGCTCTTTAGATTTTCCCCTTGTAATATATGAGCTATGCTCCCATGAGCAAGGACCATTAAGAACAAGGGAATTAACAGCGGAGTAACAAATCAGACTTTTAAAACAAGTCCTTAAATAAACTAATGCAACAACAGAACGCAAAGTTGTTCAGCTGAGAAGACATTTTTAACCTAGACTTCAAAACATTAAAAATTCATTTATTTTACAGTTATTCAAATACACATGCATTAATGAAAATATTGCACAAAATTAAAATTTAGATTGTGGAATTCATATATTTTTATTTTGGTACACATTCTGGTAGCACTTAAAATTTACTGTTTAGTTCTAGCAAACACCAGCAGCACAAGCTTGAGGATGAACCAAATGAAAAATTCAATTGCTCATTTTTCTCTTAAAAATAATTAAGGCTAAAACAAGTGCATTTGTTGACAATGGCACAATCTTCAGCGGCCAGTCACAGCACCCGAAGGCCAGAAGGTACACCCAGACACTTAAGTGCTGTGTATTAACATTCAGTTTTGGAGACTTTATAGGACAACAGGCTGCATGGGTTGATAGGGCAGGTATTTTACACTGACAAAAGGAAAATCATTTAAATAAAGACACATACAAACTTTTAAACAAAAAGTATTAATTTCTGATCAATCTTGCCAGCCAACAGGCACCACTGAATTAGGAAGTCACATTCTGTAATTAAATACAGAAGACAACACTTGAGTACATATATACATATGCACACACACACATCAGTGTGTGTATGTGTATATATATGTAATAAATTCATTAAGTAAAATGACAAACAAACATGGTGCATTATGTTCAGTTCACATTCCTAGAGATATTATTTTATTTTTGTACAGAAATGTACCAGATAATTAAGAAAATCCCAATTTGCACACAATCACCATTCTCTTGAATTTTTTCATGGTAGCTGCAGATAGATAAGAGGTTCCACAGATTGACAAAACAGCATTTGAACTTCCCATTTTCATACTGTGTAACAAATTCAATGATTTAAAAGACATCAATTAGGCCTGGTAGTCTCAATGATATTTTTACTATATCACCAAGAACAATTGCTGAACGATATTTTATCGGTCAGATGTCAGGTATGCTAGAGTATACGCTGACATTGGAGGAAGATACAGGCATGTAAACAATAGTAACTGGCTATGCTGACTACTTCACACGGGAACTCAAGAATTTTGTTAAACTCAACAGCACTTAATCACGCTTCTACTAAACCTGCAGAGAGGAAGGAGGAAGGGTTCTTACATATTTACCAACTTGTCTTCCTATGAATTATAAAAGAAAGGGATTTAACTTACAGTATTTATTTCTGCAATAAAGAAAAATAAACCAAGTGCACTTGAGCCCATGCATACTGTATGAAAACATTAACAGTACAATACGATCGTCCTTAAGTAGTATGATAAAAGGCTACATTGCGTGAATAGAGTCCATAAGAAAAAATTCTTTATATAGATGCTTCAGTCAAATTAACTAGGTCCTTTGAGAGCCTTCTATCTTCTCTTAGAACGCTTTCATAAAAGTTCTGTGTTTCTCCCTCACGTAAAAGGATCTTTTGTTCCCCTTTAAACACAAATTGCTGTAAGGATCCTTGATCAATAGTTGTATCTTATCCCGTGTTTAGCGTTCAGAAAAAATATGGACTCCGCAAAACTACATACTGTTCACCCAGATAGCGGTGCTCATAAATAGTAGGGGAGGGGACTATGAAAAACAAAACACAAACCGAGGTATGCTGTGGCCAAAAAGAATTATTCATTTGTTATTTTCTTCTTAATTGAACATAATTTATTTGATGGAACTAAACAGATGGATGTGGGGCCTCAATGTCAAATTTTTATTAAAATTTTACACTATGCAAAAAATAAAAAAATTATTTAAAAAAATATTGTAGTTTTATCTCCTTTTTATTTTCATATATACAGTGAGATGCATTCAGGAATTTCCAAATGTTTGCATATGACTAATGAAATCTTTTATCTGTAAGGAACCAACTAATTCTAACTTTTTTCCATGAGTCCTACACACTCAAAGGTAAAGGAATCTTTCAACTACGTAGGATATAGTCTTATGCACCCAAAAAAGTTTCAGATTTTAGTCGGGAGTTGTGTGAGAACTGTTTCTTAGTGCAATTTCCTCATCTCCTAGCATGATGTCTGTCCCCTTTGAAACATGTACCTCCTTCCTTCTCCAACTGTGATCTTGACATATGCTCAAATACACCAACTGAACATAAACATGATGCCCCTTCTTCACTGAAGTTACATGCAAAATGTATGCCAGGTGCTAAAAGAGCAGAGAATGGCCCTTAGAGCTACAGAATAATCAGAATAAAGGTTTTATTTTTACTGCATCTCTGCCGTTACTAAAACCCCCATTATATCTAATGTTAGTTTATTTTTCAGAACATAAAAGATGAAATGTGTGGCACAAAAACCACATTACCTCAACTTTTCTTTAATAAATAAACTTTTATGATGGGAGTATAACTGTATCTCCCTTCCCCTACAAATCTGCTGTTCCAGAGATTGTTTTTCATGTTAGCTCAGCCTCTACAGGAATGTTAAATAAGCCCTACAGAGCCTCAACAGACTTAATGTAGAACAATTCCACCTGATTCTCACACATTGCACTATCTCCCAGTGCCAAAACATTCTTTTCCTCAGCTGTATCACCATAGTTGTTGTGCTTCACTCGAACAGTCTGGCACTTTTCATTGCTGGCAAACATCGACTCAGGAACAGAAGGAATCAGCATTCTTATGTAATGGGCCAGTTCTCCTCTCAATGTTGCATGAAGACGCACCAAATCATTTAAGACACACGAACCCTTCTGGTAGTGGTTGAATTACAAGTGAAGATGAGAAGATCCACAGGTCTTACAGATGCATTAATAATCTAATATGTGACACTAAAAGACTGGTGCAGAAATAACAGCATGTGAGTTTGAAGCCCCAAAGAATCTGCCCAAGTAATTAGTCCTGGACAAACATACACCAGCTTAATAGGTTTGAAGTGTCACCTTTTCTGAAAGGAAGGCGCTTGAGAAGAATGTAGTCTCTGTTTATACCTCTGCATCTGCTTCGATCGTGAATGCAGTTTGTTGAAGAGCTCATGGAACTTATTTTGTGGAAATAAGGTTTCTAGGAATCTCTCCAGAAAGACGTATACCATTCTCTTATTCAGTTGAGTGTGCTGGAACATTTCAAAGACACGAAGAATACCTTTTCGTGTTGTCTCGGCGCCTATGATATGCTTCAGTTCATCTACAATAACGAAAATTACACAAAAGTTTAAATTTAATTCTACCTGTTAACAACAAATTTGAATCGAATACTAAGTCTTTCAAGTAATTTGTCCAGATCTTTTTTCAGAAATTATGTAACTTGAAATTTGAAGTAACAAGAGCCTCTCTTATAGACACAATGATTTAGCTAAACATTCTCTTAGAGTTCGAAAAGATCTCTGAAAATTACTTCCCTTCTACACTGTATATAGAATCGTAGAATGTCTTGGTTTGGAAGGGACCTTAAAGACCATCCAGTTCCAACCTCTCTGCTGCGGGCAGGGCTGCCACCCAACAGATCAGGCTGCCTAGGGTCCCATCCAACCCAGGCTTGAAGGCCTCCAGAGATGGGGGAATTCACAGCTTCTCTGGGCAATCTGTGCCAGTGCCTCACCACCATCAGAGAAAATATTTTCCTCCCTACGTCCCATCTAAATCACCCTTCTTAGAGTTTAAAACCATTCCCCCTTGTCCTACCACTATCCGACCACACATAAAGCCAGTCTCTTTTTTATAAGCTCTGTTTAAATACTGGAAGGCCACAATGATGTCTCCCAGAGCCTTCTCTTCTTCCAGGCTGAACGAGCCCACCTCCCTCAACCTTTCTTCATAAGAGAGGCGCACCAGCCAAAGCTGGATCATCCTTGTGGCCACCTGCGGACCTGCTCCAACAACTCCATGTCTTTCTTGTGTGGCCCCAGACCTGGATGCAGTACTCCAGGTGGGGCTTCATGCAGTATTGGAACATATGAGTTTCATGCACTAAACCTAAATCCTCCAGTGAAACTAAATACAGGATTGGTGCTAAGAACTACAGTTGCAAAGGTCACCACACATGAAAATTTTCAGTGCCTTAATAATTAAAAGCATTTTTATTCGAATACAGTTCGTAAGTCAGCATTTCTTTTAAACATTTCAACAAATCAACAAGAATGCTAATGTTAACTCCAGCACCAATATACGGTACAGATTATTTAGCTTCAATCTCAAACCAACTTACCTGGCATTATCTCCAGTAATTTGGTCTTCCCTGCTACTCTTGTTCTCATTCTAACAGCTTTGTCTCTCCGCGGAACAGCCTCTGCTAAAATGCCATTGGGCCAAAAAGCATCTCTGTAACAAAAGCAAATCTGTCAAAATACATTAAAATTTTAATCAAATGAAAGGTTCTTTTTAATCCCCCAAAGTTATCTCATAAGATAAATACAAGAAAGTCATCTATACACAACTAACACAAACTTTAAGTATTAGAGAAGGGAAAAGAAAGGAGAAAGAGGACCAACCAGAAGAAAGAACTATGATATACTCAATCTATTCATGGTTACTTCATGCTACTTAGCATGGAATCAGCTGAAAGAAAAATTTAAGAATATATTATACACTGAAACCACCCAAATATCACACACATTACATCACTCTCTGCTGTTACTGACAGCCTGTAGGCTTAGGTCTACTAATTGTTTCAATAGATCTCTGACAGAAATTAACCTATTAACAAGCCAGAGTGGAGATGTGGAGATGAAGTCTTTTCAGTCTATTGTAATGCCCCATGCAAAACACATAACTCAGTCTGAAAAGCTATTTTTAGCTCAGTGAATGACACATTCTGAGTATTCCTTTTCCTACCCTATGTTATTAAAGAATAAAAGAGTATCTCTAAAGCATGACGCTTTGGCTAATAGGTCATTCAATTTTATATCTTTTTCTTCATGCAAAAAAAAAAAGGGGGAGGGGTTGGGGGTTGTTTTTCTCAACAAATATTGTGCTGAAGCCATTAAGGTTTTTAAGAAAGAAAATCATCTAATATGAAGATTTTTCTGAAGAGAGTCCGACCACTTCAAACTCAGAGTTCAGTACAATTGTTTCATGTTATATAGAACATATTAGCAGGGAGCTAGAGTTTTTAGTAACAAAAACGTCGCTTTTTAAGATTGGGCATGTACATGCCTCCAATGAGGTAAACAAGACATTTCATCCAGTAACATGATAAATTCAAAATACCATAGCTCTTCAGGGCCAGTTAACAAAGAATTTTCTAAGGAAGAGGAGAAAACACTAAAACATTTTTCTCTATGTGACAAATACTTTCACTTAAAACAACTAAAAAGTAGAGCCCACTCAAACTGGATTTCTGTACAGTAGTAATTTCCTTACACAAGAAGAACAGGAAAGATGTATGTACATAAGACATCAACAAGTACTCTGTATTTAACACGTATCATAAAAGACATACCTAAAGCGTTTCACAGCATCTGCTACTTGTTCAGGAGATGTCATCCAGTCAACATGATCAACTATTTTCCTAAATACAAAGCAACAAGTCTCTCATTTTGTTGTTACCACAGAGAAAAAGAAAAAAAAGTATACCACTTTAAAGAGCATTCTAGGGCAAAAAAGTGCAAAGTCAGCTCTTTTTCAGTGCTGTCAAGTAGATTCTATAAAATGGCACACTAGAAAAGCAAACACTGATTCTAAAGATAAAAATCTAAGGTCACTGATCACTCTGAGCACTGCTGAAGTTAAAGCCTTTTTCTACTTGAGAAAATGTATGATGACAAAGCAGGTTGGAAAAACGACATTGTGTCTCCCTTTGGCATCATATAACTGTTCTGCGTGCAGAGCTCTCCTCTTCGAGTAGCACTCTTCAAATTCTGTTTCTGTAAGCAACGAACCTACTTAAAACTAACTGTATTTATTTATGAAGTTAGCTCGTAATCTTGAGCATGATATTGACTAATCATAATGTATGTTTTAATGAATTAAAGTCAGACTTACAGCTCAATATTCAAATTTGGTACATTAACAGAAATGATATAAACATTTGTGTACCACTTTAAAAAAAAAGTAAAGAATGCCATTAAACCCCAAGAATCTGCTATATACAAACTCAGCTAGTTACACTACAATTTGAAATCAATAAACAGTGTTCAATAGGGCAACATGTTTCTTGAAGCACAGGCTTCATGAAAATTGTCATCTGGCCACCAGGAGGAATCTGAAAAGGATCCAGTGCTATTACTGTTGCATGGCAGCATCATTACTGATATCACGAGAACCACCTATATCTGAAATGCTGATTATGACAACACTACAAATATACTCATAAAGGAGAAAAAGTACAGCGAGGAGATTTCTGAAAGAGTAATATCAAGCTACTTCTCATCTGGCAGAAATCACGTTTTTGATTCACTGCACTATGCAAAATTGACAATTAGTGTCAATTCTGCTTGTAGAAATCTTTTTGTTCTCGACTTTTATTTACAATTCAGAAGCAAATGATTAGAAAGGAAAATTTGGAAGCAGTAGACTTCTACACTTGCATATTAACAATAAATATTAGTTTTTTAGCACTACTAATTTGCTTTGCATGTGAATGAAAAGGGGTGTGAATTAGAGACGTAACCATGGGGGACAGAATGGACCCCATAACAGTGTTTGCCCTTTCTCCTCTCTGCCCTTTAAAGAAAGAGCAAAAACTTAACATAGCAAGTAATTTCAAGTAGAATACACCTAAGTTGATAGCACTAGTGCACCTGTAGCAGCAGAGAGAAACAGGGCAGAAAGAGTAGTATTAACAGTAAAAAGTATAATGTAAAACATAGGTCAAAAAGTATTTACGCCATCAGTATTAAGTTACACTCAAATATGCATGAACCCTTCTGGATATGCAAAAGCTTTTGTGGAAGTTCTCTGACATGTAAGAAGTACCAGCATTTGTCTTTCAGCAATTACATGTATTGCCTTTTACACCATATTTGCACTTGTTTTTTTGATCCTCTTTAAAGGGGAAAGCATACAGTAACTTAGCAATGTCAAAAAAGATTTCTAGTCAGTCTACAAAACTTCACTCACACAACAGCTCTATGTAAGAAAAGCAATACCTATTAATTGTGTCGCCATATGTTGCTCTAATAAGCTGTTGAAGCAGATTCTTTATATTTCTTCTTAACCATTGATTTCTTTCCTTTAAATCAAAGACTTCATCCATAAGGAGCAGCATCACTCTAAGCGGAATATTGTCATCCACCTGACCAAGTGAGTAAAGACAGAATCAGTAAACTTATTTCAGTTCACAACAGGTACAGCTTTTTGCATCTACTTCACAGGTCAAATCTTTCAGTATAAAAAGAATAGGGACAGAAACACTTTGCTGTTATTTACTATGACATTAAATCTTCCATAGTATCACCAGTAGCAAATGATTGAAAAATAAGGATAAAACAGGCTTATACCTATTGTATTTTTAACATAAGAAAAAAGAAATGGTTATTTCACCCAAGTTGAACAAAGTTAATAGAAGTATGTACTAGTGAGAACTACTCTCTGTCTCTTTATTAGGTAGACAAATTCAGAACCATCAAAGAAAAGTAACACTTCACTACAATGAATTACTTTTTTTTCCTTAATCATCATTCCTATTTGAGTGTTTTTGTCAGTGTAGTTTAACAAAAGCGTCATAATTTTGTTATTTAATAAAAGACATTACACAGATTGGCTTACAAAAACCAACATTTATGGAAATCCTAAAATAGGGGATTCGGTAACTATGTGAAATCATTTTTAAAGACGAGTAGAGTACATTTGCAGTAACTGTCAACATTTACATTATTTTTAAAATATTCAAGTTTGAGGAAAAGTTTACTAAATTCAAGTAAAAGTATTACTTCTTCATCTTTGTTTTTACTAATTTTTCTCCTACTGAAACAACAGTAGCTTCTCATGGTCTGCTTATGTGCTAAAATGTAAGCCTATATATTGTTAAGCTGTTGAGTAAGAAGATAGCATTTGGAGTTACAGTTGTATTACAAAAGAGACCACCGTTATTTATCTCAAATACAACAAATGAATTTTTGACTGAGTCACTATCCAAATAGCATATTCACTGATAAAACTAGAACAGCAAACTACAATTAAAATCATCTTATATACTCAGAAAAATGTATAGACTCCACATATTTTCTGTGTTTTTGGATTAGGATTTTTACGTTCTAAGCATAAAGTTCACAGTTTGGTTTTGTATTTTAAAACTCATGTGAAGAATGCATAGCAGTTCAGAACTGAAAGATTTTAAAGCATTTTGTATGTGCTTTTCAGGAACATTTGATGTTAACTTAGAACCTTCCAAGAATTGTAGCTTCTATTCACTTTACAGAAGATCAATGAAATATGAAAAGAGAGGCTACTCACATATTTGAGTTATATTATTTAGTTTTGCCTGTGCAAAAATAGCAGCCTTCTAACACTCCTGAGAGTGTGAGAAAATGTATGTTTGTAATTACAAATTTACCAATACAGTCTGATAGAATGGAAAACAATGAAGGAAAAAGAACAATCAGAAGCACTTAAGTCTGTTATTTGAGTAAAAATACATCTACCAAGCCATCGGAGCAGTTATGCACAGGAAGACAAACAGGAATGCTTTGATGTGTCCAAAAAATCCAAAATGTGAAAGGCAAAACAGGTGCAGACTTATGACCGTGGTAAATTGCATATAATCACTGCTAATCTTATGGCCTTTCTGTCCTACTTAAAAAGTTTTTTGTGTCAATGTATATGATCAATGTTTCAATCAAAACAATATCAAAGTACCATAGGTTATGACAACATTGAGAGCTTACACTTCACTGTCAAGTTTCCTAATATTACTACTTCATGTGTTTTTGGTATCCATATACTGAATGCTTATTACTCAGGAATACAGAACTTTTTTTTCCCCTCTCTATTAAAAAAATGTACTAAACACTGCTTTGATCATTAAATGAATGCTCCCTAAAATGTCACATCAGAAATTAGTCTCTATAAATAGACGACTGAAATTGTGCTGATTGTCTGATACCATACTATCTTTGAATAAAAAGAAATAGAAGGAAGGTAGGAAAAAAATCTAAAAAATAAAAAACTAAAAACACCAGAGCAGCATCATTTGAACTTTAAGTTAAAGCAATGTCATGCAAAATGTTAGTATTAAGTTAATTTTAGAAGGAAATATATTTTTAAATACATATATATATATATTTACAAATTGATGTACTGTTTCTAAGTGCCTGGTTTATTTATTCGTGTCAGACTCACATTGTCATCAATTGGTGCTGCAACGCGGCAATGGTCAGGATCTGAATAGGTTTTCTGGATCAAAGGAGGCACCTGCAATAAAAAAAAAAAAGGTAATGTTTATGAAGGACAGTACTGCAGAATATCAATAAATCAGATTCATTTTCATAACCAAGATGATTACGAGAACAAAAACCAAGCATTGAGCCAAATGTCAGTTGCATACTATAGCAGATAAACACACAGCAGATGTTCATCTTCCAGCAAATCAAGTTTTCTATATATTCTCCTGTAGCTATTGAAGTTATCAACACCATTAAGACAGCCCGCATATTTTTTCAAGTGTCTAGTGCTTCAACTGAAAAACTATAAATCCATACGGGATTGATATTTCTTTTGATATTTCCTCTTTATCTCAACTCCTGCTTTATCATGGTCTTCCCAGTGAGTATAACCGCATACGTTTTGCTAGTCACACACCAGGGAAGCTGCCAGCAATGAGAAAGACCAGACGGAGTTATTCTCTTATAAGTAAAATCTTAAAAAGAAAAAAAAAAACACCCCACATTGACAGAAAACCCACACACTATAGATTTATTATTCCTTTTTATGGTTTAGCTCATCTTGGTTACTGTTCTACATCTACTACAAAAAACTGTTTTGTTAATACAGAATGGAATGATCTCTGATCAGAGGACCTTTCAGCAAGACACAGAAGTAAAAAGGCAAGGGGGTAAGGCACATTAAGAAGATATCTGCTTTATAGGAATTCTGGATAGCATGGCTTGCTACTACATCTTTAAGGTAATGCATTTAGGAATGCATCTGATGAGAAAAGAAAACAGTAGTAGATGGCAGGACAGGCAGAAAGAAAATTTAATTAAAACTGGAATTCAGCAAGGAATAAGCAGAAAAGAAATTATCTCTTTAGTAAGTTTCAATACACACTCTCTTTGGCTAACGAAAGCAGTGATTGCAGCAACCTAGCTTTATGAGAACGGAAGGTAAAAAAATCGATGACACCTCCATATTCTTCTCAATGGCTGCACTGAATTGAACATGGAACCCTGCATAAACTCCATCTTCAAATGAACTACATAGTATCAAAGAGAAACCAAGTTTTATGTATAATGACTGCTGAACCTTATCAAAAGGGTGTAGGTATAAAACAGACTGCTCTCCTGTCTGATAACATAACTCCTCATTATAGTATACAACATAAGTTAAAACAACCTGATAGTCTCCTATTAATTCTCTGGTACACATTAGCTACCAAATATTTTCTTACCTTGAAAAATGATTGCTTTATGTCTTGTCCCAGTCTCTCTGACATTTTACCCATGTTGTCTGACATTTTAGTCATTCCCTCTGCCAGGCTGTCAGGGAGAGACTTGACTGCATTTGATACATTTCTCATAGAGTTACGCAGTGGGTTTACAAATGTGTCCATCTGAAGGGGAAGATGTTGAACCAGAATTGTATAATCTATGAGGACACTAGTGAATTAATGTACTATGAGAAGTATCACACTGTTCTGGAGAACAATTATATAATGGACAACTGTAATTGCTTAAGTTCATTACAGACTGTAGCAAAAAGTTTTAATTTCACTTTCATTTCTTTCTCAATCCTTACATCCCTACCGTAAGTCTTCACATCTTTCAACAGATCTTTTTCCTGAGTTATTTCCATTTTCCATCCTTTAGCTTTTCTTAGCTTGTATTTACTTTCCTTCTCTTGTCCATATAATGTCATTGCTTCCTTCTAAAACTTCCAGAAGCATTTCACTTCGGCTTTCAACTCACCATCTTTGGAACATGTCTTCTGTACATATTTTATTTTCAGTCCAGAAGAAAAAATACTAATGCGATGCCCATAAGATTACGGAAAATTTCTAAGTTAAAGCAAATCTTACTCACTTATCAGATAAATCATGATAAAAGACTTACAAGAAGTGTTTTACCCTGCTCCAGTGTTAAATACTTAAGCAATAAAACAAGCTAGAACAACAGCTTGAAGTTACAAATACACTTGCAGATGCTCTTTATACGAAAATCACTAGAAGTTAAGAAACGATTACATTTGCAAAGCAAGTGCCCACACAGACTGGTCAGCTGAACAAAGAATCATTTATCTGAAGAGAGTTCTGGTGGCTTAATAGAAGGATGCACAGCTCAGACCTCTGAATTTGATCAATGACAATGTTTACAACAACTAAAATACACAGCAGCTGCTTTTGAAGAAAATGCATTTCATCTTTCGGGCTGAAGAGTAGACAGCATGGTAACAGCAGCAAATAGAGCAAAGAATTGAAAAAAGATATTAGAAGGAATGAATATCAAAAAAAAAATCACAGATGTCTACGACAGTAATTTGCAACAAACACAAAATTTAGTGCAATGCACAGTGTCTGATTCAAAAGTTTTATTTCTTTGTCATACAAGTAAATGCATCTGCCATAGAAATGGTACATTTTTGGTTCTACATGCCCTCAGAAACTTTGCACATCAAAAATTATTACAACAAATCACTTGTGATCTGTTTTGAAAGTGCTATACACCTGCTTAATATCAGATCAATACCTCTGTTTAATGCAGTCATCATACTAATAAACGCTCTATTAAAGTTTCCTTAACAGCGCAAAACATTCTTACCTTCCGTGCGAAATCCCCCTTCCCTTTGCTGTAGGCTTTGTTTTCCAGGAAGTCATACACATAGTGGGCAAGAGCTGGAGAAGCTTTCATCATTTCAGGATTTAGCAGGAGCTAAGTAAAATATTTTTTGAAAGGCACTTTTTAAGAAGTTTTGAAAAGGGCCACGCAGTTTACTGAAAGTTTACCATGCACAAAGATACTATATCTTGCAATGTATTTTTCATTCATTCTCTAAATTTTATTCCAACATATACTATTCTAAAGATGAAACAATCTGCCACTTGGTAATTTCTATAATTTCAACTAATATGCTAATTATAGCATCTCACAGACAAATGCATTAAATACAACCTCATTATTGTTAAAACAACCATCGAGTCAGTCAACATACAGGTGCTAAGTGACAGGGAAGTCCCTGTGAAGTCAAACATTGTTCTTATCTGAATGGGGAAGCTGTGTGGTTGTGGTATTCAGCAGAGTGGGTGCTATACCAACCCTTACACAACAGCACAAGAGAAAGTAACCACAAAAATGGCTAGTGGAAGACAGTTAAGTAGTATAGTGCTCAAAATAAAGTAACACAATTGGAGTCTTACCAGCTAAGAGAAGAGAGGGTAGAAATGGCTGAGAATAAACTAAAAAAGCACGAAAAAGGCCAAATAACTAGATAACATGAAGTTTAAACTTCTTAAGGGCATACTATTTAGGATTTATCTATTTGTGATTTATTCGGATTAATTCTGTTAGTAAATTAGCTGATTCCTTGGATAACATTATCTCAAAAATGAGCACCTACACCTTCCTGCAGTAACATCAGGAAGTACTGATGACAGATGGATGCCACTTCTATTTACTCACTATTCAAAATTAAATTCGGCATCTAGCTTCACCTGGGACACTGACAGCAGCATTTTGTTTTGCTCTCTTTATAAACCAACTACAAAAACTGTTAACAAGTTTCCTACTTCGGAAGAAAGAATTTCAACCAAAAGACATAACAGCTTACCTGTAAATATGCATTTAAATCTTTTTTCCTCTTTTCCAAGAATTCTCTGTCCATATTGTTAAATGTCTTTTTGCCAGGAAGTTTCAGTATATTTGCCAAATTTTCAAACTAGGAAAAAAAAAAGACTTTTTTGCTCTGTGTTCAAAGGAGGTTCAAATTACCATGTAACCTCAGAAATGATAGGGGTCATTATTTCCCTTTGTCCTCAGCTACTTTATCAAGCCTGACAAACAATTTCTGCATCAAGCTCAGAACTCAGATTCCCTGGAGAAGCCAAAAGGTAGGTTGTCAAGTACAAATGCATGCAAACTCTCAGGAGACAGGCAAGGGCAAAAATTAATTTCAGAACATATAATGTGACTTGAAATGTGTTTTGAAATGCAGACTTAGGCTATTATACTCAGCAAACGCAAGTTAGTCATGTCATCACACCTACTCAGAAAGCTTAGGTTCAAGATTTGTCATTATTTGAGCAGAAGGTAGTAGGGCTATGACTATACATCAAGAGAACGTGCACATCTTTCTAAAACATCTTCCCTTTCTTCTCCTGATCAAACCTACCAAAGAAGGAATTAAATTTTTATCCCTGGAGTGGATGGTAGCACCCTGTTTACACAGGTTATCATGATGATGGTGGTTGGCACCAGTTGACAACTCCCATTGCTCCAGTTTTACACAAAGAACAGGTGTTCCAGTGAAACAGTAGGGAAACGTGAGGCCCTACCATTTCAGAATTTGGAATGATTTTGCTACAATGCACAAGAACAGAACTTGAAAAATCAGGACTATCCATACACAGAATCTAAATACCTTCTCTAAGCCATAAATTACGTTTTAAGGGGGGGTAAAGAGAGAAAGATAGAGTATGTGGTCTCTAAAAGATCATATACTTTTCTCTCTAGAGAAAACCACAAAATTACAGATTTAATGAGAGTTGATTCTATTTCAGTCCTGGCAGTGTCTTTTTGTGAAGACATCATTAACCTCAGAAGGACACAAAGCTTGTATAACACTTATCATAGAATCATAGAATGGCCTGGGTTGGAAGGGACCCCAACGATCATCAGGTTCTACCCATCCTGCCACAAGCAGGGCCATCAACCTCCAGATCCAGTACTAGATCAGGTTGCCCAGGACCCCATTTATGGCCTATGGAAAGCATCAAATACCAATTCTTTTCATGTTACGAATCCCACTCCCTTGCAAAGTGTCATGGGAAAGAACAAAAGATCATCTAGTTTTTATTTGGATACCTGTATCTAAACAGAAGCATGTAAGCAAAGAACAGTGTCTATTTTCTAGTTATCTACTTCGAATGATACTCCTCTACTAACTAAAGAAACTGGAAGTGAATCAGTTTAGCACTTTGAAGAAAAAAGTCCATACAGACCCTATCCTCCCCCTCCTATTAATTTTAAATAGAAGATTCTAGTCTTTACCCATGAGATGTCAATAAAAACATCAGACATGAACACCAGAGAGATGTTCAGTGTAACAGTGACATTCCTGTGCTTGTAAACTCAGTAGGAACATCAACTTTACTTTCAAAACAAAGCAATATTGTTGGCCATTTGAGAAATCTAACTCTGTTGACTACTGAGAAGGTTATGCAGTCAAATCTAACTTCTAAAAGCACTTTTACTATCTTAACTAATATTTTCAACACTTTTCGATGTCAGCAGGTTTTACTTTGTACAATTTACTTCAGTGAATTACAAGTGTCTTATACTTTTTTCTTTCATTTTAGAAGAGTTAAGAGTCTGAACATACAAGCACAGCAATAAAATTCAGTCTAGTGGTACACTGAACAGCCAACAGCTGTACCTTCTGAAACCCCACCAATCCTTAACATTCAATTTAAAATGTAAATACATATTTCCCAAGTTGAGTTTTTACTTCCTAGTCTCTGTGACAATTATAACAAAATGAACTATGCCACTGTTCCAGGCCAACACCACTTCCACACAAACATTTTTCAGTAAAACTGCTTTATTAAGTTCCATATCCTTTTATTAGAGGAATTACATAGACATTAGGTACTAAGCAGCTGCATCTGTAAACTGCTCAATACAAATTATTAATGGTGAAAAAGTGCATATTAATGCAAAATACAGGGCTGTTACTCCACATTTTAACTCATTCTGAGGAAGCCAATACTTGTGCCACACCACCATAGAGAAAAATAAACACCTCTCAAGGAAACCTTAAAAGATTTCTATGACGTGAGTTACCTGTTCAGTGATTCTCATATGAAAGTCATGGAAGTCACTGTAGCGCCGATACGTCTTCCATGTTTCTTCGCCATTTGCATTTCGCCGATGGACTGTGATGGCATACAGTGCGTATGTCTTGCCATGGTCATTACACACTCCTGCCACAGCATATGGGTCATAGTCAGCATAAACTAGTAGTTTAAAAACAAAAATAAGAAAGGAACAAACAGAAAGAAGGAAGACGAGAGGACACAAACGTGAAGTGAAGAAATGTCTGAAATGACAGACTTGAGAGACTAAAATGGACATGCAAGAAGAAGAGCAAGACATCCCTTTATCCAAAACACTAGAAGCGGTACCCTCCACGAACTTAAAATTAATTTACAGAGATTAAACAGCTATAAAGATAGACAAGTTTCAGTAATGTGCAAAACATGGAAAAAAATAATAAAAGAATAGGAAAGGTTCCACCTTCAATGACTAGGTCTTTTAAAAAACAATTTTAACCTAAAGAACTCAAGATAGAGGTGTAAGACAACTGTAAAACAAGAAGTTGCAGTCTCCAAAGTACCTTCTAGTTGTATTTTAAAAAGCTTACAAATACAAAAGTATTAACACTGTAAGCATTCAGTTTTGTCATTAACATCAGCATTTACTGGCTACAAGACAAAAAATAACCCCCACACTACTTCGCACTCAACAAAAACCATATACACACATACAGGACATGAATTCTGTCTGTGTGTACATGTATATATTGTGTGCACACATTTTATGGAGAAGTCAATTCATAAACAGAAAGAACACAGATGGCTATCTTAAAAAGAAACATCTTGTTCTCCATTGAATATTTAAATTCTTCTGCGCATTCCTTCCATCCCCACATTGAATTTGTTTTAAATTTTCCATTGAAATGACAGAATACACTAAAACTAGCACTGAATACACTGTACACATGTAGTGCACACATGTAGTGTGCAGTGTTGTTAACATGTTGTAAACAAACTTCTGTAAAATGATTTTACAATTTAAAATGTTGTAAAATTATACTGTTAACACAATATAAATTTAAGTATTGAGCCAACAGCCAGTAGCTACATGAAAATACTTAAGCTTAGTGAATTTCTTAATGCATTCATGATGCATAAAATACACTTTTCTGCCAAATCATCAGCTCTAGCCTCTTGACATCTCTGAAGAACAAAGCTAATGCCTAAGCAGCAAAGTGAGCACCCCAAGGATAGGGGCAGTGGCTAACAAGGTAAGAATTACTCACTAGTAAAACGCACAGTGGGAATGGAGCATCACCAACCTTTTTCTTTGGCATCTATCCTCTAGAAGAATGATGAGCACTGAACCCAAGAGTAAAGAGCCAGGAAGCCATGGCCTCACAGGTGGTACATAAACTTTAAACTCACACTGACCACTCTGCCATGCCACCATACCACAACCCAGGGACCTCTAGAGGATCAATGATGGACAGGAGTCCAGCAAAAAAAGAGAAAAAGAAAGAAGCAACTCCTACCATGCCTTACATCATCTAAACAAACACTTATTTTGTAACAGAAAACTAGCCAAATCCTTAAAGATTATGGAGAAGATCTTATATGCTGCTCCCCACGAGCACAGTGAAGGGTAGTAAACAGCAGACAAAAGAAGCCTGCACACAGGTGCACAATGTGAATACTGCCTGTAGCACCCAGAAGGCTAGGAGACTTGTATTTCTTGCTCAAATACAAGGTAGACAAAAAGGAGACATTCAGTTTAATCCTTACAGTATGAACCTCACATATCCTTTGGTTCAGCTGAAGTATTATGGACTGATAGAGTCAGGCTGACAGTTATTAGTATCTGCTGGCATCAGATTATAAATTTAATATAATTCACATGGGTTGAAGTTCTTATCTTTTTCCTCAGAGATCAAAACAATAAAACCTCTAAATTTAATTAAAGAACAAGTAATGCTTGCAATTTTAATAAAAATAAAATTGTGATTTTTAACTTTTAAGATTATTTTTCCTCTTCTCAGAGGGCAGACTGCATCGAGACTATTGGATTGTACCATGCTGGGTTGCTGTAGCAGTTTATTTATTTAAAACGTCAAGTAGTTGAGTTCTTGCTCAGAGCTTTTATCTGTGCTATAAATACAGTTTTAGAAGTCTATTGCATAGTAAACTCTACAAAAAAAGTGTCTAAAGACCCATTCAAAAACTAATTTTCCAGTGGAATCTTGCCTAACTACAATATTTGCCATACCTGAACTTTATTATTTGCTTTCCTATAATAAATTTTTTAGCTTATTAATAATCAGAAATTTGCTAAAAATAAGCAAAAATGCCACCACTGTAAAAACTGAAGTCACTACCTTAAATTAAGCTAAGACAATCAGGAACATAGAAAATTTGGGGATTAAATTGAAGCAAGAGAAGTGAACAGTCAAGAATTCAGATTGTGTGACTATAAAAAAAAAAAAGAGACGGTTTTCAGAATTTGTTCGTTAAATAACTGTCAAAATAAACACTGCTCAATATGAAATTTGATGAACAATTGTTCATTAATTCTTCCTGTCATTAATAGACAGAAAAATAATAATGCTATGAACAGCAAGAATTAAATTACATTTTAAGTACAGACGTGCAGTCTCTGAGCTACAGCACCAATTCTGTATGCAGTTCCATTACAAGGACTTTATGGGAAATATGAATTCAAATGTTTTATGATGTTAACAAAAACGAAAGGATTAGGAATTCATGGGCCTGTAATACTAAAAAACAAAAATAAAAATAAAAATTGATAAAAAGTAAGCAGCCATTGTAACAGATTAACTTACCAGTATCTGAGATATATGCATGGAGTTGAATTGTCTCATCAGAAGGGACATTTGAAAGGTCATCTAAGGACTGCAAAGAGGGAGAAAGGGGAGAAGGAAGAAATGAGCAAGAGTACAAGATCATAGACGTGACTCACTTGTGAGATGCTTTTTAATTATTCTATTTCATTTTCAAACTTACAGTTCACTGTACTGATGGAATAGCTTAATGCACTGTAACAACAAAATTAAGTTTTTATTACCTGCTTACCTGCTTTTTATTAAGTTTTTATTACCTGCATTTCCCTCCCCATTACTTTAATGAAGTTTTGTGTCCACTTTAACATATTTATCACTTTCACTTGATTTTTTTTTGAAATTTTTATGAAAGTACAGCCACAAAGAGTCTTTCACTGAGCATATAAACAAACAAAAAAAAAAGCAAAAAGAACAGCAGTACAGCTACGGAGATATAGAGGTGGTATAATGGAGCTTCTAGTTATATCTTTTTATTGTTCTGTTTCTTTCAACTTCAAACTAGACAAAGGCAGAGTACAGTAAAAGTTGAATAATTTCTCCATTCTAACTACAAATCAGTGAACAACTTTCTCAAAAATATTCTCTCTTGTAAAATGTAACCAGGTACAACCTCAGCCTAATAATATTCTGTCTCCCTATTCAGTAGTTCTTCAAAAGAAGCTTAATAGGTGTTTTAAAGATGCTTTGCTATTATTTAAAAGTAATACATCTCACTATTAACATTAATGTAATAAAGATCTGTTTTATTGTTGGGTGGAAAAACTGGATGAAAACAAGAGAAAAGAATGAAGGCCAATACACATGTGATCCTAATCTTAAAATTATTGGGTTAAGAAGCGCCAAAGACAGAGCTACTTAAACAAAATGTATAGGCACTGGGTTCCCAGCTAATTTAGGCATCTTAAGCAATTCTAAAATTCTTCAAAGATACACATATAGAATGAATATACAGCTAGCAGCTGTCTTTCACAGTTTAATAATGCCAATTTACTGAGCTGCCGCCAGAAGTTACCTAGATGGAATGTACTGGGTAGCAGTGCCACTCCTGCATCAAACTATAAGTCCAACATACATCAATCAAGCTTCTAGCCAATCTCGTGATGGCAATGAAAACGTACGTGATACAATTTTTTTTCAAGACATGGTTTTTGCTCCTTTTCCGTCTGAATCACTTTTTTCATTTCCATGACGAAATCATTCATGTTCCTTTCCCCTGAAGGTCTCCCAAGCAAATTGATCTTCTCTGTCTCAACAACCAGATTCTCAGTCAGTCTCTGACAGCCTACATATCCACTATGGAAGCGGAATAGAGGAACATTTCTGTCTAAATACTGAATAAACAGCATTGTTAAAAAAAGGTCTAAACACTAACTATGCTTTGATGCATATTGCAGTACAAAGTCTCCTAAATATCTTACAATACTTAAGTTCATAAGTCCCAGATGGAAAAAACGAAGAAAAAGAAGGAGCCTGTTTGGAAAATGTTTTGCCACTGGATGCTGTAATGCTAAAAGTTAATGTAAGTTTGATGGGAGAATAGATGAGTTCATAAAAACATATTCTGAGATCAGATGCCTTTACCTCAACATTTCTCAAATCTATCATTTGCTAGATGCTAAAGAGTATTTTAGGAAAGTATTGCTGTAAGCGGACTGCTCTTTTAAGCTTCATTAGACAATTGCTTTTCCTCATTGCTGGATACAGGGATAGACTTTTTCTGACCTAATCCATTCCTAAAGTATCTTTTGGACAGCAATAACCCAATTAGGTCTGCTCTATACTGCAGCGTTCAAGTTAAAGAGCAGAACAATACCTGAGACTGATGAAGGCAGGGATTTATGGAAGCTTAGAGAAGCGTTTCATATCCTAAGAGCTCCAGGATTTGATTAACAGTAAAATTAGCTGGTTGAACATGAGTTGGCAGTGTGTCCAGGTAGCCAAGGCCAACGGTATCCTGGCCTTCATCAGAGAAACAGTGTGGCCAGCAGGACTGAGTAAGGGATTGTCCCTCTGTACACAGCTCTGGTGAGACTGCACCTCAAACACTGTGTTCAGTTTTAAGTTGAACTTGTGTTGAGAACAGCAAAGCTGAGGAAGGGACTAGAAAACAAGTCCCTTGAGGAAAGAACTGGGGTTGTTTACTGTTGAGAAAATGATGAGGGGAAAGGCTGAGGAGAAATCTCATTGCTCCCTACAACTACCTGAAAAAAGGATGCAATCAGTCTCTTTTCTCAGATGAAAAGTGAAAGGAAAACGGTCTTGAGTTGTGCCAGAGGAGATTTAGATGGGATATTAGCAAGAATTTCTTCACAGAGAGGGTGGCCAAGTATTGAAACAGGCCGCCTAGAGAAGTGGTGGAGTCCCCATCCTTGAAGATGTTTAAGAGACATGTGGACCAGGCACTAAGGGATGCATGGCTTACTTATGGGAATCAGTAGGTCAGGTGGGTGGTTGGACTTGATGATATCACAGGTTTTTAGTAGCCTAGATCATTCTGTACGATGGAGGAGTCATTACAGAAGATAAATAACAGTCAGTTGCTCTAACACTTGTTATGCAATCCTAACATTAACCTGTTGTTGCATTTTTTTGTTTTAAGGTATCATCATTCAACATTTCCCTGCCTCCCTACATCACCAACCTCACCCTTTTTTTCCCCTTACATCTGCACAGGGTTCAAACTAATACATATTAACAACCTCCAGAAGTTCAACCCAGATATTTCTACCACCTAGCAAAGTCTTTAATATGTACAACCTTTGCAACTGTTTCTATTTGCCCAATGCAAAAGGAAGATCTGAAGTTCAGACTATGGAATCAGTTAGATGAAATTTGCAAGAGCCTAAATATTCTATAGTTGTTTTATACTACAAAATGTGCCCAACTGGTTTAGCATAGTTGATGAAGGTGTCAAATTACAGGCAGAAATTAAGAAGATAAAGATAACTTTTCCTTAAAATAGTTTCAAACAGTACTAAAACACAGGAACACAAATTAATTAAAATGCAAAACTATCACACCACAACCTCATCTTCCTCAATGCACTATTAGCTAAAAGTACAGAAATTCCCTGACCTTTGAAGTAATCTTTCCAAGGTCTATTTTACTTCATGCAAACAAACACAAGGAAGCAATACTATTCGTACAGAAACCTACTCTTGACATGGAATTCAGCCAGGAAAAATTAATCTACCACTACTCAAATGCCTGTAAAAGCACTGAAAATCCCAAATAGCCCTGAAGAATAAGGACTACAGAAAGTAAAATTTCTTCTGCCTAAACAGAACTTTAATACTCATTTTTGCTAGAATGTTTTTCATTCTTTATAAAAATAATAAACGTTGCATTCTGCAAATATACTTTTCAGTACAACAACAACAAAAATCAAGACATTGAACCTGAATTGAATCAAGACATTGACATTACATGCAAATATCTATTTGTTTTGCAACAGTGCTTGATGAAGGCTTTAAGATTTTCTAGCTTAGTTTGGAAAAGCCACATAAAATTACGTAGCACTTAAACACTCATTAGATGAGCCATAACAACGAGAAATTCCCATCCATAAAATATGATTCTGATATGCCAGGCTATTTTTACAAAAATACTTCAGGTATTTGAAAGATCTCCTTTAGGAGACGTCAGTTACACGAATCTCTTGTGAATTGTTACCAGCATTGTATGCAAATTTACAAAATTTTAAAAAACCTAAGTTTTACTTCTGCATTTAACAGGATTTTGTCTAAATTCCATCTCCTGAACCTTCTCTTCATATTTCAAAGTGCAAACGATGAAAACAACAGAAAAAAATCCCAGCTTCAAACACTCAAACAAATAAAACCATCACAACATACCCTACATGGAAGCAATTCTTCTGCAATTCTGTGAAGCTTGTTCAGATTTACTGTAAATGTACTTCTTTAAAAAATAAATACAATCCCTCTGAATGCTAAGCGTGTTGTATCTAACACACTGAACTATTAAAGAACTACAAAATCCTCCAAGAAAGAATCAGAAGGGGCAATGAACCACATACACCAGGAAGTTGCATGCAGACTGTGAAACTGTCTAAAATTAGAAGGCTTTGAAAAATACCTTCAAATGCTCTATTAAGCCTTGCTTATCTTATTCAGTTAGATATAGTTTGAAGAAACCAGTTAGAGGAAGTAGAGGAAATGCATCAAAATTGTTTTGATTTTTACTTTTTTCAAATCTGTGATTCAATGTTTACTTTAAAAAAATTGTAAAAGTAGTAAGGTCTACGTAGGACAGATTATTTGAAAAAAGTGACAGAAGTATGCAGTTATCCTATATCATAATCACTAAATCATCAGTTACAGATTACTTACTCTTCACATCTTTTACATGTGAAACCACAAGTACACATATGAAGCATATTTCAAATACTTAGATACATTCATGCTAGAAAGAGAAGGTTCTGACAAACAGAATTACTTAAGAATGTTTAAAAATTAATGCCAAAATATGAACTTGAAAGTGTTCAGATTAGAAAACAAAGATTCATATTTTGAATAGACAAAACTCAGATACGTTTCCAAAACAAGTCCTAACTCAAAAAAAAACTACGAAAATGAAATGAAATTTATTTTAATTCAATCCTTTGAGATTTCAGTTTCGTTATTACCACCCAACTCCGAATTTATGTCTATTTTAAAAAAGAACAGGTATACAGAAGCATGTTTTTCATAAATGAACTGTAGTCTACTAACACACTCTTTCTGTGAGAAATTATGTAAGCAATTCATTGAACTCAGGCAAAGAACAAAAATGAGTTTTATCTTACAGATTAATTGATCCCTAATGTGTCCTTCAGTATGATTCAAGAACATGGCAGACTCTTTCAGAAATTAAACTGCAATGAATTAATCCCTCTAACATGTACAAATATGTAACATAATTGAAATTAACTTACAATACTCTCTACTGTTAGGGAGAGGAGGGAAAAGCAATTTACTTACCAGATTTATGCTGCTGGTAGGAGACCCATTAAAAGATTCTGGGATCAGTGAGGAAGGGGAAAAGGAGAAAAAAAAAAAGTTTATATTTTCTCCAATATAGTGCCACATACAAGAAATAAAATTCTCTGTAAGTTCTTGTCTTTGCATTTCTGTGAAAAATTATTATGGTGGTATTGCAAAACATTTGTACACGACATACAAATACTTCCAGTTCCCGAAAATGACATCTAAATGAAAATGTATTGAAGTTTGCACAATCGTAGATATGCATTAAATACTCCAAAAAATGTATTTTTATTTTAAGCTCATATCACAACATAAAAATGCTTCACTAAGGAGTCAGTTTACTAGTGGAATAATTTCCATGAGATTTGTGTTAATGAGAATTATTTAGTTTCAGACTTCCTTGGGACCACGCTACATTACAATGCCCTCTACCCTGGCTTAAAAAAAAAGTTTGGAGTGACCAAATCGTTCTTAGCTGTGTTCAGAATCAGATTTAAATATTATTAAATATTTATAAATATAAATAATGCATATATGAATAATAATATAAAAACATTATATATATGTATGCATGTATTCATTCTGAATATTAAAATGTTCTTCTAATTAAAGTGATTTTTAAATAAAATAATACTGTAATCTCATTCAATAGAACTATGGCCAGCTAACCCTTTGACCCAAAAGCACTCAAAAGAAAAAGCACTAAGACTTGAGAGTACTCAAGGAACCAGAGGAAAAAAACGACAAGATACTACAGTTACCTTAACTCTCACGTCATACAAAACCAACTTAAATTAACATAAGACCACTATATAATTTTCTCAAAAAGAATGAATTTTTTATTTCCTATGAAATATTGTTAGACCTACTATGTCTAACAATAAAAGCAGGTATCACACTACTTCAGAAGACACAGCAACGTTCAAGGAAATTCATTAGACTGAGGAAACAACAAAAAAATATGGAGAAAAAGCTCTTACGCCTCCATGATAACATAGAAAAGAAAGACACATTAACATTCTCAAAGTGCAACAAAACTAGTACTTTTGTCATTCTCACACTACCAGGACAAAAAATAGCTACTCAGTGTAGCTTGAGTTGTCAGCTGTGCACTTCAGATTACTAGCAAACAACCAAATGCTGGTAAACACTAAAACGCTAGCGGTAAATTCCACACATTCAAAGATGTTAATTCAGGAATAATCTAAACTATATCTGTTAAAAATATATATGAGGCCAAAATAAAATAAAAATAAGAAAAATGTTAAGTGAAGAAATTAAAAGTTACAGAATGAAAATACATGAAAATTAGGAGTGATATTCACAAAACTTGGTCAAAATAATTTACAGGATAAAAACCAAAAACGGGCAAAAGAACAAGTGGGTAAGAATAACGGCAACAAAAAAAGCAGGCTATAGAAGTGCTATTAGGCAGTCTGTATATTAAAGTAGAATCTTCAAAGATACTGGAGGCAATTCTTAAGTTGAAAGAGCAAAGCTGATCTTTACAATTCTAAGATTCTTCAGGCATTAACAAAATATATCGCTAGAGAGGAGTAAAGTACACAACCTCCTTTCCATCTTCAATTGCTCTTATTCTTAAGTTCACATAAAACTGTGCCTTAAGGAAGAAAAAAATATTTTATTAAGAGAGCTGTGTTAAAATTCTTCTTTACAGTAACATTGTGAGTAGAGAGTAAAAAAAGAAGGAAAGTTATTATAAACTAAAAGCTTGCAGAGGAGTTGATTTAAAAAACATGGTGAAAAATGTACAAGATAAAAATTCCAGAAGTGACAGCTCCCCAGCTCTACATAAGACCAAGGCAAAAAGATAATCTTGAAGTTTCAAGCTCAATTCATAACTTAAAAAAAAGACTTCTCACATTTTCAGTTTTCCAGAAAGCTCTAAAAACCCACATCTATGCACTTTTAATTTCTGTTACCATGCGAATAATACAGTTCTGCATTAAAACAACTCAGCAAGTTGAAGTACCTCAGCATTTTGGGAAGAAAAAGAGGAAAAAAAAGAAAGAGTTGCATACGTATTTTAGTGGCAAACTCGTGACCAAGACTTGAAAAAAAGAAATTACACGCAGCTAATGAAGCTACTGCAGAAAAACTTGTCTGCCTCCTAAATCAACTTACATAAAAACACAAACAGAAAACACTAAGTTTAAAATACTATATGAAACTTTTGATTTATTGGAAACAGTGCAGATAATGTTCTTACTTTGATTTCAAAGCAGAAAAAAGAATATTCCCAGAAAATCTCCCTTACAGGTAAAGAGCTCACCTCCTTCACCATCATCTGATCCTCTGAAACTGGGGTCTTTCAGCATATCCAGCTCAGCTAACATGCGCACATACAAAACGTTCTGTTTGAATGAAGGGTAGAATCTTTCATCGCGCAGCATCAATTCATACACCTTAACAGAATAAAAATAGCAACATTACAAATATTATTTTTTTCAATTAGACAAGCTTTCATAAATTCTACTTGGCCAATATGTATCATTGTATTTTAAAAGTCTTTGAATTTCCTTTAAAACCCTACTGCAAGTGTGTGCAATTTCAATTCAGACTTACGCTTAATGAAGAAGTTATGAGAATTAATTATGACAAAAGCATAACACAATCAACAGGAACTTTCTTGCTAGTGAGGTATGTACACGAAGGAAGAAAAGTAGTACATTAACTGTAAATGTTTCCCTCCTCTTAACCTTTCCAGTTGCACTCTAAATACAATTGGAAGTTATTTCTCAGCTCTTCTTTGTTGATAAACTATAAATGTAAACTTGAAAATACTTATGGGGAGAGGTGCAATGGGAGAAAGGAAAGGAGGGAAGATTTCCAGTTTAGCCAGTACAGTATAACACTACATCACAAAGAATTGATCACACCATCTCAAAAGTTTCTCCACATAGCGTGAACAATGACATATCACTTTCCTGCTATACTGCCATATTCTTCAGTGTGAAAACATCCAAATCCCCAACTATCTACTCAACCAGTTACTTTCATGATAAAACTTGCATGTGTAACTAGTAATTTAAGTACATATAGGTCTTAAAAGGAAGAATACATCCTGTATGACCCCTACAAAATTGCGTTAGGAAAACAGGATCTTCACTCATTTTTTAAGCAGTACTTTGTAGCAATCAATGTGTGTATATATACACACAAACATACAGATGTATTTACACGTAGTATGAATGAATCTGTACATGTGCTATCACCTAGTAAGAATGTCAAAAAAAAAAATTCATTCTGCTCTGAAAGTCGTTTTCCTTTGTAACACATGAGAATTTTATGCTCCCTTCAGCAAGTATGCAAGGCCCTTCTAACCTATTTTGAGCAATGTAGATTTTACAACATGCTTTCATTAGTCTTAAATGTGGTCCTCACGTACAACATTGCAATTCAAAATTCTGCAGCTCATACCATTAATTTTTAATACAAACAAGAACATTAAGTTAATGACTAAAAACATAAAGATCTCTCTTGATATGTAATTTACTGACAGAACAATCGTTCACTCATTTTTTAAATATATATATGACATGAGTGATAAAGTCTAAGTATGTAGGTACTGAAAAGATGGTTTCATCTTCAGTATTTGCTGCTTCTGAGTGCTATACTGTGAAGCTTCGCAGGAAGAGAGCCGTTAAATTAATTTCTTGAGAGAGAAAATTGAATACAGTAATACGCTTATACCCAACTCATCTTTGAAAAAGAGAGCTAATAATAGATGAAAATTGTACCACTTAGTTGTTATTCTGCATAGGCACATTTTCACAGAATCACAGAATTGCAGGGGTTGGAAGGGACCTCAAGAGATCATCGAGTCCAACCCCCCTGCCAGAGCAGGTTCCCTACAGCAGGTTGCACAGGTAGGCGTCCAGGCGGGTCTTGAATATCTCCAGGGAAGGAGACTCCACAACCTCCCTGGGCAGCCTGTTCCAGTGCTCCGTCACCCGCACTGTGAAGAAGTTCTTCCGCATGTTGGTGCGGAACTTCCTGCGCTCCAGCTTAAGGCCATTGCCCCTTGTCCTGTCCCCACTGACCACCGAAAAGAGGTTCCCCACCTCCATTTGCCTCCCGCAACTAAGATACTTATAAACATGGATCAGGTCCCCTCTCAGCCTTCTTTTCTCCAGGCTGAACAGACCCAGATTACTGAGCCTCTCCTCATAGGGGAGATGCTCCAGGCCCTTGATCATCTTTGTGGCCCTCCGCTGGACTCTTTCCAGGAGGTCCCTGTCTTTCTTATACAGGGGAGCCCAGAACTGGATACAGTACTCCAGCTGAGGCCTGACCNAGACTGGACCCAGCACCGACCCCTGGGGAACACCGCTAGTTACAGGCCTCCAGCTGGACTCTGTGCCGTTGATCACTACCCTCTGAGCTCGGCCAGTCAGCCAGTTCTCAACCCACCTCACCGTCCACTCATCTATCCCGCATTTTCTCAGCTTTGCTATCAGGATGTCATGGGAGACAGTGTCAAAAGCCTTGCTGAAATCAAGGTAGATGACATCCACTGCTCTCCCCCCATCTACCCAGCTAGTGATGTTATCATAGAAGGCTACCAGGTTGGTCAAACACGATTTCCTCTTGGTGAATCCATGCTGACTAATAGTTTTCTCAGATTGGTGCATAAACACAAATAATAATCCCATAATTTTATCCATGCTTCATAATTAATTTTACACAGGACACTACCCCTTTCTGCCCATTACTTCGAAAATCATGAGCAACATGCAGCTAAGCAGAAGGTGGCAATTTAGAATAGATTTTTATAGAAAAAGAAGATGGTAGCCTTAAAAATTCCATCAAAATACAGAATGAACAAACTCTACCTTTCTTTGAATGTCATCAAAGATCTCAGGTGTTGGATCCTCATGGTTCAGTGTTTCTGCCAGTTTTGCTACCAAGTTGTCATCAATATTGACTCTTGGAGATGCCTGTCACAGAGAATTAAATCAACTTTTGCAGCATAGAAATAAGAAGACTGTATTTTCAGAAATAAAATCCAATACAATTCCACAACTGTCTAAGCAAAATATATAGTTTCTTGATGAGTATTTCTAGGTCTAGAACTGTCTAGAGATACTGAATGGGAGTCAGAAAACAAACAAAAAAAAATATGATGAAATTTAAAGTATTCAGAATTAAATATTGAGAAACACCTCAAAAGACAATTTATGCACATCAGTATGAAGCAATGTAACAACTAGATTTACTCAGACTTAAACACAGGTCTTATTTATGAATAGAAAGACTCAGATTCAGAAACAAAGAACAACCCAGCAAAAAAAAAAAAGTAAATGGATGAAGTCCTAAAGTGCCTACAGAACGACTAACAGCTTGTCAGTTCTACCAATTTCTGCACGCTACCAGGAGCTGTAAGCACAGTAGCTTCTTATGCAGACTGCATTGCAGCTACCAGAAGAGTCAGCATAATAGCAGCCATCAGATTCTCAGTCTGCTTTTGATATGACATATTTCAAACTATTGCCCATTAAGCATTCTTTTAAACAGTCCCAAGCTCACAGATACAGGAGCCAGCACTAAACGTGATCCAACCCAATAGCTGCTCAACTGAGCTATTTAGCATAGCTGAGAGGCTGAGATGGTTGGCTTTGGAATAGCTCTGGGATTACATGGCTCCTGACTTCAAACTGGTGAGTATTCAGTCAGCAGAGCAAACTCTGGACAGTCTAAAGAAGTGTATCTGTTGATACACTTTCGAGGTGAAAAAGCAAAGTAAAAGAAACAATGCAGAAAGAGAAGCATTACAACATATCTGAGGGAGAATTTGCTGAAGGAAGCTTTTGAGTAAATGGAAAGGTGATTTAGCATACACAAATTCAGAACAAAGATGCTTTGTTTGCACAAGTTGACAAGTGCTTTCTTCTCCTTAGTCTACCAAAAACACTTAACAGGACAATATTTGTGCAACTTCTACAGGTATTTGTAAAGGTATGGGAGGTTAATTCATTTGAAAATCCAACATTAATCCATATAACACACAAATACTAGGTAGCTTTTTTTTTGAAAAAAAATTCTCCATCGGGGGAAGGGGAAGCAAGGTGACAGAGAGAGAGGAGGAGAAAGGACAAGATACACTAGAGGATGTAATTTCTTATTCTGTCTTCACACTTTCCCTAATTTTTCTCTATATTATTTTAGAAAGAAAGCTTCTGAAGAACACATTCAATGCATTTGAAAGGATAGTCAAAGAAGACAGAAGAAATAGAATAAATTTTCCTACTGCTTAACACAAGGAGAGAAAAGATATGAAGGTAAAACCTTAAATGTTAACCTGTGAACAACTTGTGCTACACCAAATCCATTTCATATTAATGTATACATAAGAACCAGACAACTATCTGTACAAAAGAGTATGTTCAAACAATTCAGAAGTACATTGTTCCTACCTTTTCAGATAAATATTGCTCATAAACTCCAACTGCAGCTGCTCTTAGTAGACCCTTAGTCTGATTAGTCTGATGTTTTCCATCTTTTTGCCGGCTTTGAAGTACCTCCAGCTGTTGCTGTGCTGTAACCCTGTACCCTTCTACTGTCATCCAGAAAAACAGATGTGCTTGGCCACCAGTCTGCTGCATGTAATCTACAAAAAAAAAAAAAAAAAAAAAAATTGCATGAAATGAATTAGAAGAAATNGCATGTAATGCATTAGAAGTACTATCACTAACAAAAAAACCTGATTGATAATCTTCTTAGTGATGACCACCAGCAGCATCATCCATTTACAGAAAAGCAACAAGCACTAGAAAATATTAAATATGAACTGCACAACCTTTAATCTATCAATTTCTTGATTATATGGTAAACCTAAATCAGTACTTAGATTACTGTTAAGTTCTCAGAGAAACTTTAGAAGTCTTGTAATTCTCTAAACATCAATCTACCATCTATAGTCATTAGCTCCAGTAGCTTCAGTGAGGCCAGCGAAAGACAAATGACAGTGATTAAGTTTCAGGGTCATTACAATTAGAAAATTCTAAGCAATTCTTTTCTTTTTTATGGAGAGATCAGTATTGAAACAAGCCTAAAAAAGGTACTCAGAAGTACTGAGCATGGAGTTCTGAACAGATAAGTACAGATCCATCTGCAAAAAAGATTTTGGTTACCTCTGGCAAAGGGCTTACGGATATTTAACTCTAAGTAGATACTTATATTTAGGTACCAGTATACAATGCTGTGAGTCAGCATACTGTTTCTAAATAGAAGGATAAGATAAATACTTACCCATAAAAAACTGTAGTGCAACATTGTCTACCAGAATATGGTCCAGAGGGACTGTGCAAAGTTTTCCAAAGTTTGCTGCCAGTTTCACAGTATCTATTTCCTGTAAGACACAGCTCAGTGTCCTTTTTTTTTTTTTTTTAAATTAGCTTTTAAGAATTTTCCTTATTATAAAGTAGGCATAATAAAAAAAATCATTTACATTATAAACAATAAAGCAGCTTCTGTATGGATACTTATTTTTACAGTCACTAGTAAGATCAAGATCATAAGGTCATCTTCTCATAACTATTTGCCTTCAAATATTTGCTGCTATATGAGGAGCTGGCTTTTAGCACTGCCATTCATGTAATGCTATACAAGTAAAATAAACCCCAAATCACTCACCAATGGTTACAGTAGCAGGAAAATGAACTAATGAGATTTCAGAATTTGATGGGGTACAGATCACTACAACATAAACTCATCTCTGTTCAATTTCTTCTGTTAATAAGACATTTACTGGCATCATTTATTGGTATTACTGTTGTATTTCAGGATCCAGCCACAAAGTATTTTAAACATTTTAACAGTCAGTATGCACACAATTACAGTATCACAGAGACACAGCGAGGTTCAATTAAGAGAGTCAAGAAACAAAGTCAAAAATACCGACTCTGTATAACTACAAAACAAGTGAACAGAACATTAGATTCTCAAATTTAACATTCATTCCGCCTTAAGCCTTTTGTGAACTAAAACAGTAAGTATCTGACAAAATACAGTACACAGAGTCCGTAAGGCACTGTAAAATAATCAAGTGGCGCCTTTACCATCAAGATGAGAAAACTTCGCCAAAGACTAAACTTGAAGCACAAAGGTATGCACTAGAGCAGCAAAAAAAAAAAAAACCAAACAAAAAAAAAAACCCACCTGAATCTAGGTGCATAAACACAATGATACTTTATCACCTACATATCACTTGAGTTAAACTATTCCTACATATTCAATATAAGAGTTAAAAGTGTATTGAACATCTAAATTACACCTAAATCACATCTAAATTACTAATAATCACATACTTTGTGTTTCAAAAAGCAAGAATTAAGAAGATACACTGAACTAGTAAGTCTTTCACAACTAAAAATCATTCTAAAATACTTACTTTTCCTGACTGCAACCTCTGAATTCTTGAATCACATACTTTAATAACATACAATAAACTGTTTATTTGATTTTTTATAGTGTTGATATCTGAAAACAAAAAAAGCAGATTAAGTAATGTAGATCAGTAAACAAACACTTGTCTTGAAATATGAGAACATATGAAACAACAAAGTGAAATACCACATACAAAACTTTTCAGATATGCAGAAGTTTTCAGTTCAAATACTTCACTGATAGAAATGAAGGAGATGAATTTCCCTCTGTTTTCAGATTAACTGTTAACTGACTATCCATTAGCATCTGAAGTATTATTGAAATTCAGAATCATCTGTCAGGTAAGTTTCAATTCAGTGGAAATATACACATCTAACCAATTTGTCTACATTAAAAAGAGAAGAAAAACAAAAAAACACCAACGAGGCAAACAAAAAGAACAGATTCTAGGTAAGACGCACACAAAGAGAATATAGATGGTAAAAGAGACCTGTTTTTAAACACACAAAAAGATCCAAGTTTTAACACTTCACATATTTTTTTAAGAATAATTTTTTTTAATACAAAGTTGTATCAGTTTGCATTTTCTGAATTTTTGAAATGTTCTTCAGAGATCATGCTAGTAACCACATTTCATATTTTGTAAAATAACACTGTACTAACCATCTCCTGCTGTATCTAGAGATCGAAGATATTGCAGTTCTTCACTTGCTTTATCTTTCACTGCTTCCAACTCTCCTATATTATCACTTAATTTAATAATATTCATAAAGGCCTCATAGTTACAGTTGGAATCACGAATCTGAAACAAAATTTTACAGCATGAGTAGTGTAAAACTGGTAAAAGCACTATCTGAATTGTTATGAATTATTTTGATACAACACTGCAAATTGGCATTTTGAAAACATTTTGATGCTTCTAGGTCTTCCTTCAATGATACATTTTTATACCTTACAAAATTAGACAAACTTTGAGAGAAGCACATTTTCAGAAGACCAAATAATAAATGAAACTGGACATCTGCAAACAATCTAAATATTTGTACCTTCTATTTCTGTGGGTCAACGGTGTCATTCCATCTCACAGCCCAAACACATCCAACCTGCCTCGAAGCTAGAGCCAGCACTGAGAGATCCCTCCTTCCTGCACTGTGATCCTAAACCTCACGTCCTACATGTCTTCTGTGTCCACTTTTAGGATATAAACAGACACCTCTCTGCTTTTTCCCCAGTACAAAAATCAAAGCTTTTCACAATATTATTTAAAAAAAAAAAAGAAAAACATCAGTTTGAAGTTATGTTTGGTGGACATCTAAGTCTTGCTCAAATCAGCATTCAGTCAAAGTCTACCCATTAAATAGTGTAAAAACTTGAATGCAACCTGGTTCACTTTTTTCCCATGGAGAAACAGTAACAATAAAATGATAAAAATCAACAATCTCACATGGAAATTAGATACCACTATTCTGAAAAATATAGGAAACCAACTCACAGGAAAGGCTGCTTTCCCTGCAAGTATAAGAACAAAAATTTAGTTGTAGAACAGCTCTTAATTTCACCCATAAAGCTGACTAGTTCTATAGTTTTAAGACAGACACTTTGCATGCCACCCATTTAACTCAAGCTCTGTTCTTAGTTTTTTTGTTTGTTTTGGTTTTGTTGCTTTGCTTTTATGATTAGTGTGTGTGGGGAAGTTATTTATTTATTTTTTATGCCACTTCAATCAACAAGATTCAGTTGTTCCCCTAAGAACTAGAGAAGAAGAGTCTGAAGTTTTCTCTAAGCTAGATATTAGCAACCTTTCCTCTTTTTTTTTTTTTTTTTTTAAAAATCAAAGTCTTACTCTTGACTAAGTCTTACAAATAAGTATTACTGACTCCTTATGACCAACACATGGACCTGGACAAAGTCAACAATACATAAGTTTGCACAGCATAACCTTGCTCAGGCTTGTCCTCAATGTATTCTCCACATGGAGCACACTCTTGCCCCAAATCCCTACACAGCAGGCTGTGCCAAGCCTTGAAATGGAAAGGAAATTTTTTCAGGGATCTTATCTTCTTGTAATGTCCACATCACACAGAAGAAAAAAGAATCCAGCTCAGACAGACAATACTACACGACAGATGAAAGCCAGAACCACAGAGAACCAAGTAGGCAGTCTTCAAGACTTAGATTGTCTCTAAAAACACAGGCAGAAACTCGTGGACCATTGAAAAGGTTTCAACTTTGTCAAGGGATCCGCAACTGTACACGTTCCCAATTTCATGGCATCTTAAGATACAGAATTAAGAAAAGAAATAAATCATTCTACAATGTAACTATGACCTAGTGGAATAAAAACTAGGAAATGCCTGAATTAATATTCCCAGTGAAACCCTAATTCTGATACCCTTGTAAGTCCTATTAAGCTATTTCAATATATACTATTATCCCCAGGCTTGCTATCCTAATATTGCCATAAGATGAACCTAGTCTGTTCCAGGGACTTGACAGAATTTGTGCAAGTGAAGGAAGCCTGCTGCACTGCTGAGATCATTGGAAACTGCACTATAAATGCAGTGGGGGATCTCGGGAAGGCTGGCAGTTTTACAGCATGTGCAAGCAGGCGCAGAGTGGTGAGATCTAATGCTGCCTTTAGTATCCAAAGCAAGGAATTGGAGAGGAAATCACATCACCCATATCTTTCATAAATGCTCACCTTTGCATAGAAATGTAGCACTTGGTCTGTACTGCCAAAGTGCATTGACATGAGCTGCACAAAGACAATTAAGTGTGGATACCTTTGACCAAAGTTAATTTAAAAACAGATTTCTTAGAAGTTGGAACTAGATGACCTTTCAGCTCCCTTCCAACCCAAGCCGTTCTATGGTACTATTAAAAGTTTTTCCATGCACCAGTACAAGAAATAGTTGAACTTCAAACATTTTATAAAACATGAATTTTATGGCAAAAAGAGACGAGTTTTGATTCACTTCTAACTTTAAAATAAAACATAAAGCTTCAATATAAGAGAATCAGTATCAGACTACGATACGCCTAGAAACACAGTATTAAACTTCTCATTCTCAACAATCAAATTTTTTATGTTTGAATCTCATTTTATGTGAAAGGTTTCTGTAAGAATCAGAATTTCAGTCACATCTACCTCTGAACGTAATTTCTGCAACAGTCTTCATTTCATAAGACTTACATTAAATTTTTGAAAACACTTACTGTTCCTTATCTTTCCCCCAAAATATTTACTTCCTCATCTCAAAGAAATTATGAAAATTAATATTTGAGACATCATCATAACAGAAAGCTTTATAAAAGCCTCAGAATTCTATTTTTGGATGCAGCTGGGGGCAGTGCTCAGTAAATAAAGAGGCCAAGTTACTAAAAAAGAAGATGCGTAGGAGGAGAAGGGAAGCAAAAATTGAAATGCTTAGTACACATAGGCAACAGTAATTTTTCATGTTAAAGCTAAGTTCCTCAGAAAAGCACCATGACAACTTTTACATAAAATGGAGACTAAAGGAAACACAGGGGTACATGTACCCCTAGAGCAATTTCATACGTAAAAATTTTTACTTTTAAATCGAATGGTGTTCTCAGCATAACCCTGGAATGTGCACTATAAGATTTATTCATATATCTTAAAGTAGAGAGAATATGGAGAAGGAAAAGATAAAAATAAATTTGACTCATGACCTACAAGGGATAATAAACTATAAGCACTAAGTTTTAACTTGCATTATCAGACAATAACATTAATTAAAATGTAAATGTTCTATTCATGTTTTAATTTTAGTATACGTTATTATTTTAAGGAGGGTTTTTTTTTTTTTGCAGGTTACACTTGCATTAGAGAGATGCTAAAGATTTTGGTTCCTCCCAGTCAGCCAAATTATTAAGGATTATCACGTCCTGAGATTCCTTAGCAGAAGCAAAAGGCACATAAACACTCATGCACACAAAAAAACACCTTACTACTCGTCATTCTGGAGGCCTCTTAAAATACACATAGAAAGAAGAATTAAAGAAAAAAAAAAAACTTTGAAAGTTACCACTATATCTCCTGAACAGTCAGCAATTTTTGCCAAAGAACCACAACACAGAGTACAGCTAATAAAGTTAGTGTATATGCACGTGCATACACATACACACGTGCCAGCCACAAGTTAATTATTTCTGCCAATATTACCACTGGTTAACTTTTTTTACTCAATACTTTTTTGCTACAAAGAAAACAAGACAACACAAAAGCTTATGTAAAGACATAAAATCATTATAAATCTTACCATCCATATGACATACTGATTAATATAATCAGGATCACTGAGCTGGTTTATTAATGGAAGAAGAATTCCTCGGGAGAGGATTTCCTAAAAAATATATCATTTTAATGTATTTATTCATAAAATAAGCATGACAATTTAAAAATCATTGTATAGATGCTAAAGAAAATGTGTAATAACAGGTATCATTCAACAGACACTAGCACGTTACCTTCCCAATTAACATTAGAAGATGTTAATGTATCATAGAAAACAATATTTGTTTTCTCATGCTTTTCTACTGTTGCTAGAGGCTAAAGAAAAAAGCCCTTGAGCATTTCACACAAACTGTGAAATACTTTTCAAAATTGTATTCCATTTAAAATAATTCAAAGTTAGATAATTTTCTTAAAAAAAAAAAAAAAAAAAAAAATAAAAAGAACAGCTCTAAAAAATTTTTTAAAGCACTAAAAAAAAGAATAGGNATTTTTTGAAGCACTAAACAAAAGAATTAGGATGACTTTCAAAGTCTGCACTGAGTCTGTATTTACCCTGACAAAGTATCGCATGATCTTGTTCTGGAAGTCTCCAGGAGGTAGCAATATATACAGTAAAACCTCACACAGATCCCTTAGGAATCCTAGGGAAACAGAAAAAAAATGAAGAAAACCCTCAGCACAATTTTATATTATGGTGTTTCTCATTTTACCTGGTATCATAAAAATCAACAGACAAATCCTTAAAATGAAATTCAAACATAGAAGAATATATATTCTTACAGTCTAAGCATCATAGTAACACCTTCCAGTCTCAATATAAGCAGTACTGACATATAGACCAGAGATAACTAGTCCCAAAGCCAAAACAAAAGAAAGCCAAATTGCAAGAATCAAACAAGGAGCTCCAATGTATTTTCCTTAATTAACAGATACAGATTTTTTTTTTTTCTCCTGCATACATTGCTCAAAAAGATAAAGTGATTTTTTTTTTTAAATGAAGATTATGGATTAGCGGTAAGGATAATAGATGTAATAAAAAACAACAAGCATCTGCAAAGCCACCCCTCTTCATGCCAGAAAGCGTTTCTAAATTAAAATTTTTCCAATGAAAAGAGGAATAACCACACATGTAGACTTTTATAATATCAATATGTGCAAATTAGAGGAAATATACATGTGTTGTAGGTAACCATGCTTTGAAAGTCACATACTAAGATTTCAATATTTATCCATATTGTTAGCTTGATTGATGGCATTTTAATTTAGTCTGATATACTAAAATAGCTTCAGAAGAATACTGAGAGACCTTCTTCATCTTTGGGAGAAGTGCAGACTAGGTCACGACAGACTTCTTTTTCCATTTCAACTTCAACCTCAAAGAATGTATCTACAAGCTCCTCAGCTTGGTCTATACAAAAGAAAATAAAAGTAAACATACTTTTCTGTAAAGATCAGAAACTTGAGAGTAAACTTGAATGACAAAGTAAAGCTAATTATAAAGTAAAGACATTTGTCAACTCAGGACTCAAAGTTAAAAAAAAGTTTCAGCCATTAGATTACCTTTCATCTGATCACCTTTCTCTGCTATTCTTTGCTGAGCTTTTCTAAAAACTCGAAGATGAGTGCCAAAGTCATCAACAAGTCGTGTAGTGAAGTAAGGCTGCCAGTCTGTTTCCTTTGACCTATCAAAAAAGGGACCCGTGAAAATCAGTTTATCCTGAATACAAAGAGCAATTATAAATTTCTACTTCTCATTCCTCTGTCAAGAGTCAGAGTGATAACAAATGTGAAGAGCAAAGAAATAAATAAGTCTCCTGATCTCCTGCTCAAGGAAACCAAATCAAACATTGTAAAATACCATTCTGGTATCTGCACACAAATATTTATGTTTGAATGACTTCAGAGTTAACACTGATGCCCAGGATAGCGTTCTGATTCATAGTATCTTAAATATCTGTGGAAAATCCCTGATACAAGTTGTCTACAAGTTCCTACAACCTAAAACTAAAATACTGTCCAGGTCTTTTTCTGCCATGTTTCCTATCATTTTGGAAGGCATATAAACAAAATTTTTTTTTTTTTCTGAATTTGCAGTATATGCACAAGTAAGTAAACACACATTTCATTTGAAACTACCAACAACCTAATATTATTAGCAATTGATTCCATAGCTTACATAAGAGGTAGTTAGCATGAATCACTAAATCAGCAACATACAAAGGTAAGTGTTGGAAAACAGCCAGCATCAGCTTTGCATAAAACTATTTCGTGACTGGGCTAGGAAGGATGAAGCTATATTGTTGTGGTGTCCTTCTACTACACTTCCTTTTTTGTGCTTGTTCCTTCCTCAAAAACAGATAAGGAACTCCGGAAAAGAAAGAGGCCCAATGCAAAATCCAGGTGTATGATTCAGCAGCAGAGCTGTCTCAAACAGCAGTTAACCAAAGCCACAGATAGTCCAGATCCATCATCCACACAACTAAGTCATATACAAACACTAGGTGGCAGCCTCGCAGCATCCTGTTGTACGAGCAACTCAACAGAGGTGAAAAAAAAAAAGTCTGCTCTACTCATTCTCTCCAGAAACGAACAGGGTGTACGAAGTTAGAGATTATGAAACTAATCTGAGACTGCTACAGCTATAACCAACCGCAGCCATTATAAATACACTAGATCATTTTCTCCTGATAATCAATTGCTGCAGCCCTAGGAAAATGATATGGTTTGTACAGGAAGAAGAAAATTGTATAGGAGTGGTAGCCATTTTTGAAGAACTGTAATACTGTAGGAAGAACTAAATTAGTTATAACTTGACCTGCTTTAACACAAAACCAGTGCTTGATACTGCTCAATGAAGTAACTTTGCCAAATGGACAATTCATTGCATTTGAGCAGCCAACTCCATGTCATATTTGTAAGGACATGATTGCTTCCATAAGGTATTAAATATGCAGCCCAGCTTCCACTATTTTGAAGCTCGTTTCCTAGCTTTTTCATTATTTCACAATCAATGAGATTTCATTATCATGAATTTTTCCTAGTATTAAACCTAGCTCTCCACCTTTGACCTTTCTTGCCAGAAAAGCACTCTGACCTACATTTTCGAGAAAGAGGGGAAGACAACACCTTACAACTTGCCATGAAGGTTATTATACTTAGGTGACCTACAACCTCTTCTTGAATAGAAAACAGATAATCACTGCAGTGAGGCAAATGCTTGAAATCATTACTTAACAAAGGAGTATGGAAGTTTATATGGATATAAACGCATGTGGCTCCCTGGGTGGAAAAATCAGCTGCACTAAAGAATCTCCCACCCGCACTCCCTGACTTCCGGCTACTTGATTAAGTAACAACAGAAAAACAAGGGACAAGTAACAAACTATCCATTTGTTCTGAAACAAGAAACACTGTTTTTAAGGATTACATCTGGAGAGTTAAATGATACACCCTTTTGAAAACGATTTTTTTTTTTTTTTACATATTGAAGAGCAAGACTATATTTCAAAAGTTATCTGAGCTGATACAGATATTTGAATTAAGGTGTTCAGATTGACTTATCTTCGAAATAGCCCTGCGGTTTACATGAAACTGACTTGCATACAAAAAAGTAGCTCAGTGCCCAAGTTGCAGAAAAATAGCTATTCAGTAATTTTAGGCATTAATGAAAATCTTGAAAAGACCATTTTGAAAAGACTACAAACGTCACCTCCTCTCATTGCTTAAGGGATCAGCAAGACTGCAGTTCTCTTAGATTATGATCTTAAAGTACATTAATGCTCTTTCTGTACAACACAGTGAACTGCCAACAAACGGAAAAACTAAAAATCATTTAGCTATTACCATAATAACAACAGAGATATCTGTTCACTTCTAAGACAGTGTATTGATAAAAAATACAAATAATCTTACCTGGCAGAAAATTGAACAAGTGCATACTGAAGAGCCTGCCTGATTTCCAGAAGAAATGATTCATCATCACTTAGTGTGTAATACCAGTACTGCACATAATCTCTCAGGGAAAACTGGATTACCTGAGATTGAAAAGGGAAAAAGAAAGATGAACTAATGAACAAAACAGGACAAAATATAAAACAGCTTCTGTGCCTGATAATGCAACAGCAGTCTCCTTAAAAGGTTCACATAACTATTTCCTCTGCTATTATGAAACTGGGAGTGAAACAATAAAAAAATACTGCAGCATCTCTCTCTTATTGGGTCACATACATTCACCACTGCTAAGTTGAGAAACTGCAATATACAGAAAATAGACAAAAACATTGCCCAACATCCCAGCCCAACCTTGATGCTTTTTTCATTTATCAGTCTCAACTTCTATTTATCTCACAACTACTTTGATATTGCAGACTCAGTACTTGGGAAAATTGGGAAAATAAAAACAAACAATATAGTCCTGATTAGAACTTACCTGTTGCAAAGGCTCATCAATTATATTTGCACCTGTCAGTCTTCTGTCAATCTTAATAGGTCTGGCTTCACGTTTCATTTCTTCTATGCACTTGAAAGAGATTAGGAAATTTAACTTCATAGTTATAAGTAGAGTTGGTTTTTAACTATAGCTATCTGTGATATTTGTATACCTCAAGAAACAACTCTAACTTTTTCCTTACATTTATATATCTTATATACTATATAGATTAATATCCATCCTTTTGAGTATACAGTAAATAATGGTGACAAATTGACTTGCATTACTTCTGGTTTACTGTAAAGAAGCAAGTTTGCTAAGATGACAGATTAAAAGGAAATAAAACTCAAATAGCAATAAAAGGGCAGGGGAGGACAGCATCACAAGATAGTTTGTGGATAAGACTCCAGTTCCATACTTGATTAAGAAACTCCTCTGTAGCCTCATGCAAGTACCAGTTCAGTTTCCCCACCCTCCCACTTTCTTTATCCATCTTAGATTATTATATGCTAGTAGAGAAATTATTGTTTTGTACCATAACTACTGGACAGACGACCCTTTAAAAAACTGATGAGGCTGTAAAGAATTGGTTTTATAGAAGGGCTTGCACCTTAGAGCAAGTCACTCCAGGAATTACTTCATCAGAGCTACCTTTCAGTAAATGACATACTGAAACAAACACTCTTTATCAGCGTTTCTTTAAGTGTACTAATACAGAATTTTTCAATAAACTTAAGATGAAACCTGCAATAAACCCCTTTATTCTCTGAGAAATAACAACCCAACAACCTACGTTACTGTTCAAAAATTTTCAAGTTCTTTTATTGTTTCATCTCAAGAGAGAGAGTGTTATGACTGTACTGGGAATAATACAATTGTCAAAAAATATTAACTATCAAATTACAAACCATATGTCCAATGTTTCTATTCTCCCGTTAGTTAAGTACATGGTAGTGAAATACCTGAGGCTAGAAAACTTTTCTCTTTCCAACTAACAGGAAGTATTTGCTGTTGCAAAATTCTGTATATTTTTAAACTTCAAAGGCGAAGGAAAAACTCAATACTACTTTAATTCATAGAAAGTTGGCTCATATCCAAACAATACTGCAGCTATATAGTTATTGATTTCCAAAATATTTTCATCTCAAGTGTTAAAAATGCCAAAACAATACAGGATGGAATATTTATATATTTCTACTAACACAACAAAGTTAAAATTGCTATACAAAATTATTTAAAAGAAAAATTTCTGAAATTTGAAGACTGTATGCAAAAAACCACATTTGGAAAACACAGCAGCAAAAACAAAAGCAGTCATAACGAAAAACAGATCATGAAAGACACAGAATAAGCAAGGTTACATGGCAAAATCTGAATTTCTATAGACTCACAGGACACTTGTCTGACCTCTCAAAGTGATGTTGCCCAACCTTCTGCTCAAACCAGACCCAACTACGAGGTAAGACCATCCTTACATACTCCTTTTTCTCCAGTAAAAAGTTTACTTACGTGCAATACTAAGTAAATAACATTCCATCAAACGTACAAAATAATTCATCCTTTATGCGAAGCATTTGTTATAGTTTTGCTAATAAGAAGCAGCAACACCAAGTAAACATATTTGTACCAAATCCTGTATCAAATTCTGTAGAGCCTAGTGCATTCTACACATCACTTTCATCCACATTTATGGTGCTCTGAAACGTAACCTATTTCTTTAAAAGACAGCATTTGAACATTCACCTTCACCTACAAACAAACCAAAAACCCCAAACCCCACAAAACAACTAAAAAAAAAAAAAAAAAATTAACTTCCTTTGAGAAAAAGGATTACTCTTCAAAATACAGTATGACAAAATAATTTAGTGTTGAAGTGAATTAAGATTGCATTTGGTTCACAGAACAATCATAACCTACGAACTTGCCACTTGAAAGCATATTTATTGTTCAAGACCACTTAAGGCCACAACAGTTTCAAAATGAAAACAGTTCCAAGTTGAAAATCTTATTTTCCAATACAGATAAGTCAGAAGAAATTTAATACGGAAATGGCAAATCATACTCCTGCACAAACCACGCATCCGTTTTTGTTGCGGACTCACCTAATTCTACTAGCTAATGCTATTTTAATAGACTGACAGAAAAGAAATACAAAACACTACTGTAGAAGGCAAACAGATTTACTGGAGAACAACTTCAAATAGCTTTTTGTAAGTCAATCAAAAGAACTACCTTCATACTACAGAACTTCAATTCATCAGTCAAGATTGGTCAGTTGAGAAAAGACACACATGCATCAATAATCCAATCTCAAACCAGAGGTACTAAATTCGAAAGGATTACACAAAAAAGACATTATTTTATAAAACAACTGGAGCATAGATACATACGGAGATCAAACAAGGAACATTAAAAAGTTTTATACGTATAGAGCAAGTTTAAAAGACAAAACATTTTTTGGAAGTCTGCTCTGAAAAAAATATGAGACATAAGCAAAACTTAATGGTTGATATAACATGAGCATCGAAAGCTACATAGCACCAAGAACTTCAGTCCCCTAAAAAGTTTCATTAAGTGGAATAGAATCATTAGTTTGCTGACTCCTTTTTCAACAGTGGCAATAAAGCCTTAAACTTTTCATGCATACCAATGAATTTACTAAGGCTAGAATATGCTTATATTTGTCAGACACAAAAACAACTTATGTGAAAAGGCAACTTATCAACTGAACTACTATGAATCAATCAAAAAAAAACTGTGACTAGAAAACATACTGTTGAATCACAAAGCACATTTCTTTAAATGTGCTACTGATAAGAATGTTGAAACTCCCTCATCACAGACAACACAAAGTGTAACAATGGTCAGTCCGACAGCTGTTTCAGGTGAAACATTTGTTAGATTATCATCACAACATAACTAGCAATCTTTAGGTTCAAGTGTTCTCTCTGTTTTGAGGAGTTCAAACCAATTAGGCTAAGACACACAGGCTCATAAACCAGGACTTACTAGAAATTCCACATCTTAGCTACTCAGAACCTGTACTAAACAGATGCATATTTATGCACTTACAAAGCCTGAACTTAGGTCCATCAACCAAAATGATTTGCTCATTAACATTTCAGAAAAAAAAAAAGAGTTGAAAAGGGAAAAAGGGGAACAAACTACTCCTTCACATTCGTATAGGCATTTCCATGATTCTTCTTTGCCCTTAAAGATAGTCCAAGATAAGTCATTTAGCACAATGACGCTAGAAACAATAATTGAAAAAAAAACTTTCCGTAACTGCCTAAAAAGTTTGTATTTCTAAAAGGAAAAATCTTGCATTGCACTTTCACAAATAGTTTTGCAGTTGACTTAAAACATAAAAGCAGGATCACTTACCTTGGGAAATGAGTATATTTCCAATTATTAGATTAAAACTAAGCAACTTACTCTAAGTTGCAAAGCTATAAAAATCTGATCTATAAAGTAAGGCCAGTTAATTATCCTTACCTTAGGGATCCCAACTGATGTACAAGGAAGAAATGAATGTTCACACTGCTCAAGGTATTTTTCTGAGTTGTTTTTTCCAAATAAAAGAGTAACCACAAAACCCCTAAAATTGAAAAAGAAAGAACAGCTAGAACAACAGGATTTTTTCTCTGGCCACTAGAAAACACCACATAGAAAGTTACGAAATAACAATATATAGTGACTCTCACTGTTGATTATCATAGGACAGGGCTCTTTCAGTGTATCCTGTTGCATAGAATAACTGACCCAATATTAAGCAAGTTTGCTAGTCTTATCACAGAAAGGCTTGGGCTAGAAGGGACCTCAAAGATCACCTAGTTCCAACCCCACTGCTGCATGCAAAGTTGCCAACCACTAGATCAAGTTGCCCCAGCCAATCTGGCCTTGAATGCCTTCAGCCTTTTCCAGGACCTCACCACCCAGTCTTCGGGATCTTCTACCTCAGCCTTGACATAGCCGTATCAAATAGTAGATTTACATAGTCTGTACTACAGAGCCTGCTGCATAAAAATTAACTGTAATGGCATCCTTCCTATGCTCAGAAATATTAGGAGAATGAAAAAGAGGTACATACATAAGCTGCTCTGGTAGTATTTACAGAAATATGCGTTTACTTCAACACTATGAAGTAATAAGATCTTTAGAGAGAGATTTAGGCCACAGCGTTGTGACAACAGCCGCAAAAGCACCAGAAACAAACCAATGTAGTAAGTGGAGAAATTAAATACTGATTACATATATTTAAACAAGAAATAAAACGTTTTCAGCCTGGAACTTATATTAAGCTGAAAAGAAAAAAAAATCAAGTAGTCCTGTCAAAGCACTTAAAAACAGAAAGGAAAAAGGCTAGAGGAAAAAAAGATGTTAAGTACAAAGGTGCTGGGTTTTTCTTTTGTTTAATTAATTAATTCATTAAAGCATACTCCTGGACCTTTTATTTTTTAAAAATGTTATATTAGAAATTCATTATCTTTTTCCCCTCCCAATTCCACAATAATATTTAACTTGTGATTTACAGTTAAGCACAACAGCAGCTAATTTTATTATTTTTCTCCTTCTGATACAATGAACGCACCAGGGAAAATAACTGTTACACGAAATTCAATTTTGCTGCAATACGAATAATTTATAGCTTATGGCACTAGGGCACAAAAACACAAAGCCAGTTTTAATAAGAAATAGATGAAAACCTAAAGGCTCTGTGCCAACTGTAGCACAACTGAAGTAGGTTGCCTTTGAAAAGTTAAGCATGAAAAACAATGAGAAGTTACTGCGGCTCAAACCTTGGGATGGCTAAACATGCATAACATGCATAACTTTTGAAGTAAATTTCAAAGTATTCAATTTAAAGGCCAACTGACCAACGCTCATGAGCACAGGATCTTACAAAGCTGTCCCAGGCTAGACATGTCCTGAAATAATGTTATTTTAGTATAGATTGTTCTTTTTATGCAATATTCTTAGTCTATAATTATATTCTAATTTCTAACCAATATATCTAAATTGGCCAAAAATACGCCTTTTCATGGTTTCAATTCCCAAGCTGGGAACCATTCTTTTTAAGTACTTCACTGGTCAGTAATCCAGTCATTTATACTGTAACAACTCAAGGACAAAAAAAAAAAAAAAAAAGCTACAAAGTTATTATGGATAACCTGGTAACAAAAAAAATGTCACTTGATACTCAGATTCCCTTACAGCCTACAGCACCCTCTTTACCCACCAATCGCAAACACTTTCTATGTATGACTGAAAGACAACAAACAAACAAAAAATTGAAAAGTTCTAATGGCTTTTCTGCTCTAGATGCTTCCAGATAGTTCTGAAATCATTAATGCTAATGGTGCTATTATCATCACAATTCAGTTCAAGGAAAAAACTTGCTAAGAAAACTTCTCAGTATTAGTTTAATTATACTAAAAAAGTTAATCTTTAATCATCTGAAAGTTTGGGTTTATTTATTTATTTTATAATTTACTGATTTTCTATTGGAAATCTCCATCTGCTTTTAAAGAAAACAGTATTCCCAACCCGCCTTTTGGCCAGAAAATAATTTTAACTTTAAACATGCATCAGCAACTTGGAAGAGAAAGGAGGGGTGAGGTACCTCCATTAATTCAAAAGGACTGAAGCATTGAAAGTTACTAGCTATAGATTATGAATCCATTTTCTCTCAAATATTTTGACACATTTCCAGTTAATAACTCATTCAAAAACACTAATATGATACCCATATAGTTGAAATACTCGTTCATCATCTTAGATAACTGTATTTTCATTTTCAAGCTAGAAATGCTAGGAGCTTCTGCCTCTGTAACAGAAATTAATACATTTTCTTCTCAAACTTAAAAATCTTGAGTACATTACAGAAGTATACATAGCCTGACTATTCAGTATAGCTGTTAGCTAATCAAAGGCTTCCAGAGCAAATGCTTATCCAATTCAACAAGAGGACATTCGATCCAGTGAATAAATTATTTTATTATTTTCTAAAAATTACTGGAACAGGAAAAGGACGAGCCTGTAGTTCAACTGTGAAGTTTTTCCAAAAATACTGGAACAGGGACAGATTAACGACAGAACAATGATGAAAGACAAAAAAAAAAAAAACTAAAAAC
>WBMW01000433.1:422280-492124 GCA_013396635.1 Penelope pileata
GAAGACTACAGATTTCTTTTTTTCCCCATCAAGTCTGAAAAGTAACAATCTCAACTGAATGCTCTGTGGAAGTCAAAAAGCAGCGTCACAGCCATTCCCAATCTGGTCAGGAATTAAAATAATCAGTGTAGGCAGCCAGACACATACACATGCATATGATTAAGCATTGATAATAATGCTTTTTTATAACAGAGCAAATTCCTTTAAATGTCAGTCATTTGTCATCCAAGAAATTTTAGCTCTGACAAGAACAGAAGCTTATGGCTGCAGGCAGAGCTGCAAATCACATAATTTTTATTTTACTTCTTTGGGATTCAATGAGGGAAGGAGGGAAGGAGAGAAAGGTAAGGTAAGAAACATACACGGTACAAAGAAAGGACAGTTAAAAGACAGGCCCAGCACTCAGATTAAAGGATTTGCACCAATACTTGACGAAGAGGCAAAGAAAAAAAAAATTGTGAAGCTTAACACCTTACAATAGTCTCAGCTATACAGATTAAAGAAACAATCTCTCTCTTTTGGTGGAAAGAGCTAAGTGAATTCCCTAAGTTACGAGTTTTCAAATCCCAAACTGAGGACAGATGTACTAAAAAACAAGCAAACAAAAAAAGCTAAGATTTTATAAATCAGTCTTGATACAAAACATAACTAAACAAAGAAGATTTTTGATTTATACACAAAAATAGTTGCAGTATCTTTCTACACATGAAAATATCAACAGAACACTTACTACAAGTTAACTGCGCTTGTAGGAAGAAATATAAAGTTAAGAGTTTATAAAAAATAGCTAAATAGCACACAACATAAGTAAAACGGTAGGAACAGATTCTGTTGATACAGCTACGGCATCAATGTTTTTCTTCACAACTCACTGGTGTATACTCCAAACATTCAGGCTGATACTCAGGATGCAAACAACTACAATTCAATGTTTTCTTCTGCCTGAACTGTACAATGGAACAGAAGTAAACTCCCAGCTAGTGGAAATTGAAAACCATTGACACAACCCACTATTCCTCAACAAGTGTAAAAAGCTAGAAAACTGCATGACAAATTGTTTAATAATTCAAAGTATTACAATAAAATTTCAATAAAAAGCCAAGTCCAAATTTGTTACTTTGCTCCAAAAAATGGTAACAAAAGTATTAAAGAAATTATTATAAACATGAAGCAAAATTACATTTTTATTTTCATAATTTACATAACTGATGTTATATCATTGCTAATCATAGGTGAAAAAGTTACGAACAAGTATTGATGTTGTAAGATAAGAGAAACAAGACCAAGTATTTTGCATAACTTCATGGGAATTAATTCAAAAAGAAAAAATAGGCAAGAATACTATGGAAATGAAGCTGCTCGACCTAGTTGGTACTCATGATTCTGTATGCTGACTCTTAAGGTATGCATCACACATCTGATCAATAGTGTTCAAAAAAAGGGCTAGATCAAAGCCTTAGCCAAGAAGATGTGTATGTTAAACTAAACGCCCTACTGGAATGGCTGAGACCTCATACCTGCCTGTGTAAGCAAATACATAAGACGAAAATGGATACAGATTGTGCTTGAACAGAACTTAACACTACCAGATCAATTCAGGTTCAGAATGATCAATGTTTATTAACAATCTACAACAGTAAGCCAAATCACACTGATGCTGTACTGTTAGCAAAATATGCCAGTCACGCATGTATCAAGATTCAACAAGACAGAGGCATTTACTTAAAAATTAGTTTAACTACCTCATCAATCTAGTAAACTGATAACTCTGAATTCTCACAGATGGAATTCTAAGTTTACTATTGTTAAAACTCAAATAGTATCTCCAATTCTAGCCACTAAACTTTACTGCACTTTCTGATATGACATAAGAATATATACATTCTTTACTGTACCCAATAAGAAAGTCAAAAGAGTGTTTCAGTGAGAAAAAAAATTACAGATAGCCCAAACACTCTCATTAGAAGTCTAGCAGGTCTTGAAGAGCCAAGAAATGTTACTGTCCTGCAGAACATGTGGATGAGTGAATGGAGGGAAGAATATCCCACCAATGCATTTAGATCTGGCATTAAAAATAAAGGTTATATGGCAGACATTATAATACACAATGCAGTATTTTTTATTGTCATTAGCACCATATTACCTGTTTGCACTCTTCCTGTCTACAGAATTAAACACCTACAGCTGCAGGACTGATGCACTTGTTCAAGGTATAGCAAGAAGGTATTTCCATACACACAGAAAAACTGCTTACTTTCCTCATGAATTAAGTATCTTACGTAGGAAAATGAGCTCGTGAGAAGGAAAGGGGGTATAATTGCTTAACAAGTACCCAGGACAAGAACCAGCAAAGTAATAGAAAGTAATGAACTGAAGATAACATTGGTGTTACATGAATATTTGTCCTCTACTATCCATTCAAAATAGTTAAATTTATTTATTTATTAAAAATCAATACTATTTTGTCTTGGCAAAGGTAGTATAAGCACTATTTGATAGAAATAAATCTTAATTTCAGTAAGTTTGAGATCTCAAGGAAAAAACTTAGGTCATAAAGAGTTGCTTAAATGTGGTCATAATTACACAGAAGCCACTTCAGATTTTCAGAGCAAACCATTAATACACATTAAAATTTTACCTCAATTATATAAAAATAGTAAGTATCATACTTACCCACCCACAAAGCAGAGGATATAAAATGCAAAGTAAAATATAGCGAAGGGTCCAAAAGTTATTAGAAAAAGCATAACACCAAGACTTCCCCATCCCCATATGGAAAGACTGGTCTGCAAATAAGAACATCCAGAAAAAGAGTTATTAATATGATGTATGTACAGATTTGAAGCCTTCAAATCAGTATATTTAATTTCTTAAAAGCTTAATGCATTTTACCTAGGTAGGAAATCAATATTTTCTTGATGAAATAGAAACATTTTAAATAAAAAAAAACATTTTGCTATCAATTTACATTGTTAGCTAGCAGTTCACTTTAGACAACATTACAGCATATTTCTTTTCACTATTGTTTCCCATCTCTCACTTCAGATGCAACTATCACCCTTAAAAACATGATTACTTTCTTCTACTTCATATACTTTTGTTTCTTAAAACACCTTCTTCCTGTGAAATTCTCCAATATTCAAAAAAAAGAAAAACAAACAAAAAAACAAAACAGAAAAGCCAAAAAATAGGAAAATATTAATATAATCGCATTTTATACAACTAAAGGTATGATTTTTCACAGCCAAACAATGTTGTATCTTCAAAGAAACTGCAAAATAAAAACACAAGTGTTCCTTTCTCTAGTCAAGTCATGCATTGGTCAAGCAGGTGCATCAAATACGTGGTCTACGTTTAATGCTTTTCTTGAAAAGAGAGAGGGAGACAAACTTTTCTTTTTAACCACAGAAATTAAGAGCATTCAAACAGTTCTATAGAATACTTAAATATAATTCTGTTTTAAAATCATGAAATTTAATACGAAAAAGATGACAGAGATCTCAGAGTAACGTTTTCACCATGACTTCGGGAGAGCCAAATGATGTTGAGAAAGCTTCACAGAGCTGAAGTCAACTGCCAGAGCAGCTGTGGATTTGGAGGGGTTTAGGACTGATGTCTCACCTAACTCAGCAGACAAAACAGCCTGAAGTGAGATACAGGTTACTGTGCTGCTGTACATCACAGTGCAAGTACATTCACACATAAATATATGCACACACTTAATCCATGTCTCTATGTATAGATGAATATATACATGCGTGTGTGTACAAAAATCTAAAAAGCAAGGTAGTGAAAAACCTGACTGCACTGAGCTACAACAGTTTTGGACCTTCACAATGCTGCAGTGCAGCCAACAAAGATTATATAAATTCATTCTATTCTAAAGTTCAATATGGAAAGCATGTTTCAGCCAAGTCCCAAAAGTGTGAAACTGAAGATGACAAGAATTTATAGGCCACGAAAACTGTTCCAGCTCTAAGGTTCCCAACTGTTCTATTTTTTTTGTCTAATTTACGCCTTTCCTACCAGTGATCAAATGACACCCTGATGGAAACACAGACAACTGCTATGTCAACAAGTAACACTAAGGAAGTATTTAAATAAACTTGTCTTGCAGTTTGACATTTAAAAACCAAGCAGAGATTGAGCACCATATTTGCTGAGAAGAATGGGAGACACTTGCCCACATTTCTTACTTCTCTAAAGGAACTGTTTAGCTTTGAGATTTTCCTTTTAGGCAGAGAGCTCAGAAAAACCAACTTCATGACAAAAAAGTTTTAAGAATCCTATAAGGAATGAAAAATAACATAAAATAAGGTTCCTATATAAACCAGTCCTCTTCTGAAAGCGAGACATCAGCCCCCAAGACATTCTGGGGTTGTCCAAAAGCAAAATCACAGCTCTAAGGAGAGATTGTTTCACAGATGTAAATGGTATTCACCAGAATAATTCCTATTAGAAGTTTAATGGAAAGTTGAGATGAAATTCTATTTTTTTCTGAGTTAAAGTTTTTTAGCAGGAAATGGAGAAGCTATACTGTTCTTTTGCTTGGTATTTGAGACTAGTAAATCACACTCATCTACATACTTATGTGTTTAAATTAACGTCGTAATTCAAAAATTGGATGGAAAAACATTCAATTCTCTTTCCACTGAAGACGAGCTTCGAGTTTATTTGGTGACGTTAGCCACACAATTTACACAGCTAAAATGCTGAAGAACAGTGCTACAATAAATATAATAAATTGTTGGCCACAACTGAGTAGAAGATTCTTTTGACTCCTAAGAAGTAAGTGCAACAGATAAACTGTATTTTGGGGAGATTAAGACAACGAAAGGGACACACATGAAAAAAAGGCAAATACAACTATAAGCAATAAGAAAGTGATGTGAGCTTTCATTATATATCTACATTCTAATACACAAAGATGATTCCTCAAATTCATGTCCTCAGAAATACATACCTTTTAAAACTTCTACAGAGCTCTACACACAACAGGAAGACATGCACACAGAAGATAACATCTAGTCATCATCTTCTTACATCAAAATATCAGTATTTTTAATAGCACAATTCAAGAAAGTTGAAGTTCTAAATTCGTGATAAGGACTCTAAATGACTTAAAACTTAATTAAACAAGATAGCAGGATGCATATTCGGAGCTGGGTGAATGCATGATTAACAAAGAAAGTTCTATAATAGATAGAACAGTGACCTTTTGTCCTACACTCTAGTTTCACAATTTTGCATATGGCTACAGAGATTCAAATCTCATTTGGTATTTTAATAGGATTTCTTAAAACTCACACAACTCAGTACACTGCAGAAAGTACAACAGATACTGGCCCAATTCTTATATACTTTTGGTTTATAACCTTACAGATTTTGAGAGAGACATTCAAAAGCACAGAATGATCAGAACAGTTCCATTCAGGCTGACTGTAAATAAAGCTTCCTGTAATTTCTTGCTTGTGAAAGGGTCCTCAGTAGTACAACTCCTGGACAAAATTGAAAACTAAGTCTCCTTTACCGCATCAAAAAAAACAAAGTATGTCCAAGTACAACTCATACATGACTGTGCAGCTAGAACTAGCTAGTATTTACTAGGAAGCAACGTGGAACTAGCTGGGGTTTTTAAAGGAAATAAAATCAAACCCCACTACTTAGAACTTCTTTACAAACAAGCTTTATTTACAATGGTTTTTTTTGTTTGTTTGTTTTAAGACTAACAGATTTACTGAAGTTTTGTCTAGCCTTACTGAAGTTAACTGTAGGGTGAACATTTCTCACTCTTAGCAGAAAGTACAAGCCAGTGTCATGGAGAGATGATATAGCAGCATTTAAGTAGCAGCTGCCCACACCTTTTAAAAGAAGCTGGAATTTCCTCTGCTGGGACTGCAAACTTCCAAACTGTCGAAGTACTGCTTACTGAATTTCAAGCAACTATGGCCAACTGCTTAGGACCAAAGAGCTAATACAGGCCCTAATCCTGTAGGATGCACATGTGCATATGATGCGTGCACACACAAACAGATGAATGCTCTGCATTCCAGATGAGCAGTGGTTCCACCTCATCAGTTTTACCCCCGTTTGCTCACCATCACTTCAGATGCCAGATGTTTGCCTTGCCATCACCATTTTCTATTTTTCAAGCCTCAAGTCTTACAAATACACTGCAGAAGATTTTCTCTGTAAAGCCATATGCATGAAGGGCTAAGGTAGCACCACAGAAAACTCAGTTGTCTTCTTCCCATGCTACAGAGTTGTTTAAGTGAAGTACCAAATGCAGTACAGGGCTGCCTGAAAGTTGCACAGCACACTGAAAAGCCTCATCAGTTACAAGAGAGGTGAATATTCACAGCCTTATTTTGGCTGATAGAAATAACAAGATATCACCTTTCAATGACACCTACTTTTTTTTTTTTTTTGGACTAGGTGTTTTCCTTTTACCCACTGAACGTTGTTTTTTTTCCACTTCACAATACACAGACACCTACTAGAAGAAATACAGCAAAAACTTGCTTTCTAATATTCGTTCCTCTGCTCTTCCTTTCTTTGGCTTCTGCTTTCTAATTAACGCTACATTCCGATGGTTCCTGTTGCACTCTGCTCTGGCTGAGACAGCTGAGCTATGACTTTGTCACCATTCACACAGGATCCTGTGCAAATCCAGAGGATTCATGGCCTTGAAATCACATGCAGTTTACAAGCCAGACAGACATAGTCTTGAAACAACTCAAGAGAATAAATATCCCACTGTAATTTAGTATACAAGTAGCTATACATATTACAGTTTACTACTCATGAATTAGCTAGATTATTTTGCAGAGAAATCATAGAATCACAGAATGGCTTGGGTTGGAAGGGACCGCAAGGATCATCCACTTCTAACCCCCCTGCTGTGGGCAGCATTGCCACCCCCTAGATCAGACTGCCCAGGGCCCCATCCAGCCTGGCCTTGAACACCCCCAGGGATGGGGCATCCACAACCTCTCTGGACAGCCTGTGCCAGTACCTCACCACCCTTTCAGTGAAAAACTTCCCCCAACATCTAAAATAAATCTCCCCTCCCTTAGATTAAAACCACTCTAGTCAGCAGCAGCATAGCAAGGATTTAATGTACCAGCCATGACAGCAATGAGTTACTCCAGTAACAAACCAACAGTGCCTTACTGAAGCACTTTCAGTAGGTTTCTTGCTCACATAATCCCGCGGACAAGCTGTCAGAGCTTTGCCTCTAACCCATCTTTAAGCAAAATCCTCAGCCCTGATACTGCTTTCACTGCAAAGATTCACTGAGGAAACTACAGCTGTGCTCTGTTTGGATTTAAACTGGCGTTGTCAATTTTAGTTTGCAACCGCAACTGACGGATACAGAAGTGTTTCTCCTTTCATGCAAAAACAACACCAGGTGTCCCGTCCACAGATGCAACTCTTCTCCCTGTCCTCTCCTTGCCACCAGCCAGCCACACTCCTTCCCTGGCGGGTCTGGGCACCCTACCCTCCTGCTGGAACCTCAGCATCTGGCTCCTCACATTGCCCCATAGACCCACAGTAACTGTAAAAGTGCTGTCAAGTCTGGGGACACGGCAGGGGGACAAGGACAGAACAGCAGGACAGAAAGGCTGGGCTCAGGAACCATCTGCTTTTGCATTTTAAACTTCAGCAGAGAACTACTCGACTCTTATAGCTGTAGCATCCAAAGAGCCTATACCACTGCTGCTGTCTGCCCTTTGCTTTCAGACTTGAGTTCTGCAACATAATAACGTGGACTTTGGAGAAAATCACACTTGTTTGCTCACAAGTCTTTTGCTGCATAAATCCAATTGCATTTGTCCATTAGCAGTTTTTAAATGGCAGTAACCGATGTGTCCGAGCTAGACGCTGATAAGCAAATGAGTCTTTGCCCTTTGGGTACATTAAACATTTATTTTTCTATTTTTCAAATATAATGTTTTGCCAAATGTATTCAATGTCACCTGTGGGCTCACACTAAAAAATCATCAAAGACTGCATCTAGAGTAGATGTCAAGTTTAATTTTCTGTTAATTCTACACATCTGCACTTTCACTTGATTTTAAGTGCAAATGGAATGTGCTCACGTACAAACCTTTCCATAATTAAGGCAAGTGTCATTTTTGTCAAGTGATTAAAAACATTATTTTTGGATTCAAATTACTGTGTCTTCACTAGCATGACAAGCAAAATTGGAAACTAATATCAACTGGAACACCAATCTCATCTGCAGTGAAATTGTTATGCTACATCACCAGGAGAAATATGTAATGAGTGCAAAACAAACCACTAACATCACGGTAGTTACAGTCTTACTTTATGCTAAACCTACAGCCATCAAAGTGAAAGATACGTTAAGGGGTGTTTTGAAAAGAGTTCTACATATCCTCATTTCCTAACATCACTAAACGTCTTTAAGTTCCTTCCACCTTATCTCTTTGCCCTTCCCCACCTTATCCCAAATGTATACATAAAAGAAAACACTGCAATCCATTCCTCTCTCACACTATGCAAAAAATAATCACAGTGAAATCTCTTTCTGCTGCAGTACTCAGAAAAAAATTCTTGGGAAAATTCTAGAAAAGGATTTCCACATAGCTCATACAGTCTGTTTTGCTTTTATTGCTCTAAGGTTAGTAAGCTTGTTTTAGTTTCCTCAAAATGAGCCTGAATAATTAGAAGTTATAAATATAAACAAATCACCTTTTAAATACAGAACATAACACAATGTTAAGCTTTAAGAAGTTAGGCCAATGAAGTTTCTTCTGGGTAAGAGCAGTATTCTTGCTGATCCTTCCCAGTTACGCAGCTGGAAAATTCCTCTTCTCTACTAAACACGAGTCTGTCTGTCCCCTCTCCATCTCAGCTCAAGGCATGCTTTGTATGCCACATGGTTTAATTGGTTAACAGTTGGATTAATCCAAGAGCAATCATGCCTAACTCTATTTAGCTGGGATTTGCCTGCTGCTTCTCACACTGCTCGAGATGGAAAAACTTTTGGGATCATTTTCCCCTGCCACTCTCCCTATTACACAAGCTGGTCTAACAAAGTGCTTCAGAGCAGGTGATAATTTCTGGGTTACATCCTAAGACCACAACTACTGCACCAGTTTGTATCTGCGCAGTTCACTTCAAAAAATGCAAACCTTTACATGTAAATATATGCTAACATTTACTTAAAGTACATAATACAGTAGAAGTACAGCATGTAACTAAAAAGTTTAAAAGCTATTGTGTACATGTTATTGAAATTACAGTTTATCAGCAACAAAATATTGTGCCTTACTGCATAACATTACAGGTAAAAATACCAAAATTATGTACTGTATTTTGATACAATTGTTTTATGCACTGAAGTTGATGAAGAACAGTCTTCTGATTAACACGGGTTCTTCCTTACCAGACAGAGTAGAATTTTCAACACCAAACTTTCTTTACAAGTCAAAAAGCAGAGCAAAACAGCCTGGATTAAAAAGTCAAGTTCTTCTGTTTGGTTTTCTCAAACCTGTTCTGCCAGCATTCCTGATGACAATATGAAATTAGGAACACTATTTATTTATTTGAAACAAACCGACCTTCATTTTTCTAACATTTATTCTCAGCACTAACAGCTACTTTATTTACAGCAGAATTAACTACAAGGGACAAAGTCGTATTTCACAATCAAATTCTGAGAGTGGAACAGACACTTATCTGATTAGGAAAAACAAGAGGCCACCTTCCCAGACACAAACACGCATTTTCTGATCACATGCTTGCAAGGAAACCCCAATTCTAAGCTGTATTCTAATTCAAAAGGACACGGAACCATGGTCATGTTTAAAAGAAGCACTTCAGCATGTTGGACAGTGATGGGAAACAGAAGATGCAAGCCCACTTTAGGCTTCTTCCTTAAATCTAAGGAGTGACATTCTCAAACTCATTTTTACCTTAATAAAAAAAAAAAGTATGAATCTTCACTGACCTGTATCTAACTTAGTTTAGCCAAATGGATAGAAAACAAACAAGGATCAAAGAGGACCAGACAAACAGGAGCAGTCTTACTGCTTGCCAGGTTCACCTTAGGTAATCCAAAGTAAGAAAACAAAGTAATCCTTCTAACTCGAGCTTGAATTCAAGCCAACAAGAAAAAATGGACTGTTCTATGTTCAGTCTCTGGATAAACAGATCACACCTATTACCTATTTCACGTGTTGCTAGTGCAAAACTCTAGGGAAGGAAGAAAGGGAGAAAGCCTCAGTATCTTTATCAAGTGGGAAAAAAAAAAAAAAAAAGTGTCCTGAATGGCTAAAAATAATGATATGTTCTTCAGTCAAGAAACTATCTTACTGCATATTGCATTTCTGATGATCACTCAAGTAGCATTTTAAACTTTCTACTTCCTTGTCTAGAATTGCAGCAGGGAGTTATTTGAAAGTCCCTTTCTTTCCTTGCTGAAGAAATCCAATCCCACCAAATTAATCCAAAGAAACATAACTTTGCTTCTAGTACAATTTCTACCACTTATGATTCCCAACAAATAACTTGACAAAAAATCCATTACATCAGCCTCTCTCCACAAGGGTTAGAACTAGCAGGCTGTCTCTTGATGTTTTAGTTAGCTGAAAGCTTGCACGCAGAGCTCAGGGCTACTGCAGAAGCAGTTATGCAAGACATATTTTTTAAGAAGTTTTCTTTCTAATTTAATAGCTGTGCTTTTTAAAACTAGAGCTTATGATCCATGTTAGTGGTAACCTCAACTGAGCAATCCATCAGCAAAGCAATACGCAGCAGCCTACCCCTTGCTCTCAAACCTACCCCATGGCCCAATTCATTCCATTACCTGTTATCAGCTTGCGCCTTCTCTATAAACATACAGAAATGTATATGCATGTGCATGTATATACAAGATGTGACCTTCTTTTCAAAGGCAATTTTTACAAAGATAATCTTTAGAAAGGGAGAAGAAAGTGGTAAGAGATGGGTTATAAGAGATCAGAAGAACAGTGATTACTTTTTTTTTTTTTTTTAAATAAGATAAATGCAGTGTTTCTTCTCTGGAATTATCATACAATTTCACAGCAGTGCCTACATGAAAGAATTGTGCTGACTTGTGCTAATTGACAAAATTAGCTTCAAAAAACCAATTATACACAAGTGATACATCATCTACTTTTGGAAATCTCAAAATCTTTGAAGAATAGCCCCAAAAAACAGGAAGCAATAGAACTGGCCAACAACACTGAAGTGTAAAATGAGCTCAACTCCACAGAATTATGTTTTGGAACTAAACACTGCAGCAGCAGCTACTGCGCTTTTTCTGTTTTGCCTTTTCCTTAATATCTCCTGAAAAGTGTTGTAGAAAAGTCAGGTGTGAAACACAGCACAGACAATACCTTCAATTTTTATAGTGCAAGTAGTAAGATGTTTCTGCCACCTGTTGACGTCCTTAGACGGATGTATAAGCAACATAGTCATTCGCAAGCAAACATCTTACAAGAAGTTTTCATGTTTTAATGATCTATCTGCAGATGTGTGATTTTATCCGGGAGTTTAAATTATTGCATGTATTTATATTCTTCATACATGTAAATAGTTTATTTGTACAAGGGCTGCTCCAAAAGTCATGCCTCCTCTTTTATTATGTTGGCCCACAACATCAGAGGTGGATGCTGGGGTATGGCAGCAGAGTCCCACCAATATTCTGTTCCATGTTGCTTCTGTGTGACAGATGGCAGCAGTGCGGCAGTCTGACAAAATGGCATCTGACATGGGGGTGCAGATCAAGCAAAGGTATGGAACTGAATTCCTCCATGTGGAAAAATGGTACCCATTGACATTCATCAACTCTTGCTGAACGTTGATGGAGACCAAACAGTGGATGTGAGCACACTGAGGCAGCGGGTAGTGTGTTTCAGCAGTGGTTACAGCAATGTGAAAGACAAGGCACGTTCTGGATGGCCATGCAGATTTTTTCTGAGCATGGCATGCAGACACTTGTTCATGNATGGCATGCAGGCACTTGTTCATGGCTAGTGAGAATGCCTGTAATGGTGGTGCCTATGTTGAAAAAAAGCGTTTTGTAGCTAAGAATTTGCTCTACCAAATAGTGTTATTGTGCTTGTTGTAACTGTTGTAGTTTCTATGGAATTTAAAAAAAAAAAAAAAAGGAGGCATTACTTTTGGAGCAACCTACGTATATACAGATAACACACAATCCAGGACTTTAAGTTTACTGTAGAACAATACAGTTATTAGTACCCTAGCTATAAAATTGGTCACCAGAGTTTTTTGTTTATCTGGTAATATTATTCTACATCTGTAATTTCCTACTCACAGCACAATCACCACAGTCCCCTGAACTACGCTCACTTACTTTTACATTTATTTTAAGATGAAGCTGCTTTGGACACAGTGTGGTATCATACTCCTGTGTTTGTTGATGTTTTCTTATTATAATTTTATTTTAAAATTACAGAATACTATCTAATGGTTCCCAAATAACCAACACTCCTTATCTAGATTAGAAACTTCCTTTAAAATATTGAATTAGTAACATAACTTTACAGCATTTTATCTGAGACTGGGCTAAATATAATGAGATATTCTAGTGGCCTTATTAGGTCAGGTTACGGATGTGAAGAAATACAAGCAAAAGAAGCTAATTCACATTATCTACTATAATTGCCAGAAAGATTCCTCCAGAAATAGACACACTCAATGACACCAAGAATTAATTTCCACATTCTCCCTAGTGGGCAGGACTGCTGCCTCTAACCACCATCACTTGTGTCACATCTTTGTAGAATTTCTTTGGTAAATGAAACCATGTGGTTAAACTCTACCACAATTCCAAAAAAAAAAATTCCTTTATTAAAAAATAAGAAAACTATAAACAATAATGTAGGGCTCAGAAAGGAAAATCTTTGAGTGAAATCTGTAATGCCGAACTGCACTTTGACTACAGGCAGTGTTGGAGTCAGGAATGCCAAAGCTCAACTGAAGGCCAACACAGAGGATTTCTCAAACTATATTAGCAATAAACAGGCATCTTCAAGAAGAACGGTCCATGCCAGGAAGGAAGAGACAGGCCACTCAGCCTCACCTCAGTCTTTGGCAAGGCCGCTAGCAACATGGATTTAGCAAGGGCAGATTGTGCCTGATCGACCCCATTGCTTTCTATGGTGAGGTGGGGGACGCTGAGGACAAGAGAGGGCCTCACGTGCTGTGTATATTCCCTTTATCAAGGCATTTGACACAATACCTCATGTCTTCTTATCATCAAGCTAGCTAGCTGCAGGCTGGTAAGTGAATAATAGGCTTGGTGAAAAAAACTAGACTTTGGGACACAATGGTATCATCAGTGTTATGACGTCCTGCACCATTAACCAGGTGGGCAACCAGCAGCTAGCTGGGGACCTCCAGGGCTCAAAACAGGGACCAGCACTGTTTAACGCCTGCATTTACAACCGAGGTAATAGGACAGAGCACTCCCAGCAAGTCCGCATGCAATAAAGTTGGTGTGAGTGCTCAACATGCTGCAAGGCAGGGCTGTTGGTCAGAGGGATGTGCTACAGAAATCGGCAGCCAAAACCTCAGGATATCCAACCTTAACAGTTCCTTAAAAATTTACTAACACTTCCTCAACATTTTAAATGCTTTTTCACTAGGATGAAAATTACATTACAAAAGTAAACGGATGTATAAAGACGAACATCAAAGAGTATAGAGAAATCAGATAACAAACAGATCCTAGGTTGCAGCTTAAATCCACAAACAGAATACTAGAACCTTCCTCTAAAAATGATGCTGTTATAATAGCCCACTATTCTTAAGTTTAAACTTACTGCAGTTGTTTACATGTCCTAAGTCTTCTTGCCCAGTTACAAAAAACACTGATACAAACACTACAACTTAACAGCAGTCTGTGAGGTTACATCTGAGCTCTTACAAGGGCAAATTTTGTATGAAGGATGCTTACTGGATGAAGACAAAATAACTGTGAAAATGGATATTTTACAAAATGATGAAAACAAGGCTAGAACAATCCTCTAAATTTCCAGTTCCTCTCAACTGGTTTTCTGGACAGAATATAATCCAGCTGCATAAAGGGCAAAAATAAGATCAATGCGTCCAAATCATTCTGTATTCTGCAACATCAGAAGAAGATTGCAACTTCTTTAAGCAGCAATTGCTGCCTAATTCTTTGCAGAATGGACAGCGCCTGACCAAAGGAAAAAAGAAAAAGCAGTATTTCTAGGGTAAGGCAAAAATGTCTCTAAGAGGGAAAAAAAATGGGAATATTATTGCCTTTTTCAGTGAGATAAATGTAATGGAAATACTTACTGAAAATATTCCCAATCTTCCCCCCTGATGTGTTTGTTTAACACCCTCTTTCCCAATGCCTCCTTCAGTCCTTACAGCTTGTCTGTTCTACCCACTTAATTCCAAGTGGCCCTTGATTCACCATCCCTTTTGGTATAATATGCTACTCTGAGCATCTCTTTCCTGGCATTCTGTGTACTTTTTCCTGAATGCTGTTGTCGACAAAACCATTTTGCCTGCTGCATTCAAAACTTTCAAGCTTCACAGGGTTTATCCAAATGATTTGCTGCATAGCATTGCTGGCAGGCCTCAGTGCATAGCTCAGGAGCCAACATATGTGTAAGTAGAGAAAAGCCTCCTACAATTTCTTCCAATTTCTTCTGCTTCCTAATCTCTGTCCACTTGGCCTCTGTGTAAGCACACAGCCTGATGAGTATCCTGACAAATATTTTAGCCTCAGTCTCATCCTCCTTTCTCACACACAATCTGGGTCCAGAGCCACTGTGCCAGCTATGTCCCGGATGGCTCCCAGGTGCACGTACTGCAGCACTGAAGAGGACAGCACACACGAGTATCTGCAAATAACATGTACAGAGAGGTAGTTCTGTGAACTCATTGGAACATTTCATTCTCAAATACGCATTTTCAGCATCAGGGCACGGAATATTTCTAGCAGATGAAACACAGTCATTGGTGTATCAGGCTCCCTGTGGAACTTTACAGAAGACACCTAGAAACCTCCGCCACTGCCACTTGCTCAACAACACCAAGAACAACAAAAAAAACTTAACCAAAGTGGATGTATCTAACCCCACTTGTAACTATTTTAGATGCTTGGAAGCTTTCAGAAGGCACAGAAGGAAAAGGATGATCCTCATTTTCAAAAAGACAGGAATTATTTAGAGATTTGATTCTATCTTAGATCTAAATAGAAGTAAATGCAGGAAGGCACTAGGTAATTTCCTCCCACTGGATCATGTAGTCATTGACTGAGGAACCTTGTCTTCCCCGCACATCTCTCCGCAGAAGGCCTCACTCCTCACATGGCTGCTGCTCTGCTGCCAGGCCCACTACAAGGAGCAGCAGCCCAAACCAGATCCAGTCAATTCCAGTGGGAAATGGCACTCCATCTCTTTTATTCCTCCTTTACAGATGCAGCAGATCTAGAGAAAAATATATAGCCTACCCAGTGACACCTGCAGGAAAACAAAGATAAATACATAAGGAAGAAAAATAAAGAGGAAGGAAATGCACAAGAGTGACAAGCAATAAACAAATGAAGCACCACTCAGCAAGGTGGAAGCACTCACATGAGACAAGATCAACTCATACTGTCCCATAAAAAGGCAGCACCGTTACTTTGATCCTTGGGAAAAAAAAAAAAAAAAAAAAAACGCTCAGCATCATGCATCAGAAAAATGGAAAACGTGGAAAAAAAAAACCACAGATAAGGATCAATCTCTAGAAGCCAAGAAAAAAACTGAGAAAAGTGAAAGCCAATGTTAACATATTGAGATTATTAAAGCAAAACAATTGCAAATAGAAACAAAAGAGTATCAGTAAAATAACGCAAAATTAAAAGAATGATGGGACAGAGCAGAGCAACATTAATCGGAGAAATCAATAAAGGAAAACATCCAATGAAGTAAAAGAAAAGCTTAGGGACATAGGGACATTTATACAAACAAAGTTTGTCTTTAGTCTCCATTTCTAACTTGTAATCTTCTCAAGTAATTTTTAAGAAGCCATGGTAGGATAACTGCCAACTGAAAGACAAGAGGAATGCTATCTGAAGTCTAAACTTTAAAAATAGCGTAAAGGAATATATAAAACTTACTTTAAAAGCTTTTTTTGCATGCGCAAGTCAAATTAACGTAAGCATGAAGCACAAATGAGATAATGCAGCGCATAAAACCATGAAGAACAGCACTGGTACTCAATGCTTGCACACTCACGGAGAAAGTAAATTGTTTAACACAACTACTGAGTACGAAATTTAGAAAAATGAATCTTGATTGTGAAAGGGAAATCTATGATAGGAATGAAAATTTACAATAAAGCCTTATTCCAGCAGCCTGGCATGGTAAGGAAATACTTTATCAAAACAATGAAAGTCACATTCACACACACACACAAAAGTGTTTATTTCCCCCAATAATTGTAAAATTATAGATAAGCAATAAATGAACCATAATAGATAAGTAACTCCACTTTGGCTGTTTTGCATGTACCATCAGATTAAATCTATAATTGAGGTGTTCAATCACAAGATGTAATATTACCATACTAAAAGATTACATTTTACAGAAGAGAATGAAATTCCAGTTTTTTTTAAACACAGATCAGAAATACTTATTAGGATATATGAAATACTATAAAGAGCATATTTCTTCAAATTACGTTAAAAGATGTTAGCTACCTCAAATAGATTTCAATATTAAAAATTAAATTATCTACTGGTGACAAGTATGCCAACATGTTGGAAACAACTCTCAGCATAGTATTTGGGGAAAAAAATGCATACAAAAATATAGGTGCAGTTTCAAGCAGATACATATTCCTTTTCTACCAGAACTATTTCAGTATTACTGACCATATTCTTTTCAAGATATCACAAAAATCAATACATACGCTTCAGAAATAGATGTGATACAATGTTATACTACAACATTTAGGAAACCTCTGAAAATAAATAAAGTTAGGGGCCATTTTAACATAATGGAAAAACAGGTTTAAGGGAAGAGTTGTCAGCCTCGCCGAGAAGAAAGGACCCAGGATAACCAAAGACATCTCTCCTCAGCCTGCAGCAGCAGTTCTTAGAATAGCAACGAGCAAGGTTTCATCACGCCCTGAAGTCAAACAGTTCCAAGATCATGCTTATCAGCAGCAAAACTTTAAAACACTCATTTTTTCTACAGTTATGCAGGATGGATACTTATTTCCTCAAACATGCATACCACCAGATTTTTAACTCATCCCCACGGTCTAGAATGTCAGATTCTAGCTATAGGCTGATTAGAAACACCAGGCATGTTTCCATGCTTTCAGCACTGATTAAGAACTATGACAGAAAGTATCACATGTCTGAGGCACTGTGCCATCATCAGTTGGTTAGCTGTAAAAAGAAGTTCACAGTGAACTTCTAGAGTATTTTTTATTCTGCCCCCGTCTGACAGCATCAACAGGAAAAGTGGAAGTGCAGAGCATCCGACAGGATATGTAGCAATGCAAACTTCCTACTCGGGTCCAGTCCCTTCCATCACAGGAGACAGACATGCTGCTGTATAAGGCACCAGAAGAAGGGCTGCGTACAGTCAGCTCTCAGGATTGCAAAAAAATATATGGAAGAACATAAACAAGTAATCTCTAAAATGCAATTTTTATGAAATAATTGCACTATAACACAAACAAGTTTGTATGAAACAGAACTCAGATCACCCTGTTCCTCCCAGAAACATGAGACTTAAGCAAGAAAGACAGATGAATAGACAAAAAAAAAACGCTACATTTAAGCTGCTAATTCTCTATAAAGTAAACCAGATCCCAAATTCATGAACATTCTTGCATAGAAAATTCATCTATTTCATCTTCTGACCCAAAGCTCCATCAGAAATACTGAATAAAACACTTCAGACATCAATGATAACATCATGTACCAGCCAACTTTTAAATAGGCCGCATTACCTCTCATTTGAATAAACATAGCACTCCTCCCACCTGTGACATAAGAATCAGGTTTTGATGTTTCATAGTTCTAAATACCAAAAAATTCTTCCAATCATGTCAAGCTGCAGCACGTACATCATCCATGCTATCTGATGTAAGGAGGGACTTCAATGTAAAGTGAGCAAGCAGAGATGGGTTTCTCTTCTGCTGGCACCTGGTGATTACCAGGTGAGGTTCAGATTGGTCTTACGAAAAAAAAAAAAAAAAAGGCATAGAACTGCATGCTTCAGGGAAGTTTAAAGGGCACTGGTGAAATGGCTTCAAACTAAAACACTACTGAAGTAACCACTATGGTCAAACTCCGTATTCTGTTGTGGGAAGTCCTTGCATTTTCAGCAAATCCCCCTTGAACAAAACCAGCCAAAATCTCATGAGGCTGTTAAAATGTTAATAAAATACCAGTTGATTAAATTCACAAATCAAGATGGCCCACAGTGTTTTCACTGCAACACTGAGATCGCATCCTCGTCAATAAACCAATCAACATGAAAGTCTTTAGGAATCTACCTCCCTTCTCTGAGGATTTTACAGCTATTTCTGCTTCTAAGCAACAATAAAATGTTTGACTGATGTTTCCCAACTCTAGCAGGATGGAAATTGACATATTTCCAAAATAAATGACAGTTATAAAAGAAGGTCCCTAGTTGAACATACCCACCATCTATGCTTACTGACATTAGAAGTAAATGGGCATTTTACCTCTTAACTATAATCATAATTACAATCATTATTTTCAGGTGAAATGCTATAGAAGTTACATAAACAAGGTTAGAGTGTTCCTATCAAAACATTTCAATAAGTTTACATAATGAAATAATGCCTCATTTCTTCAACTCAGAAAGCAAGGATGACTTATGGAATAACAATTTACAAAAAGAGAACAAGCAATTAAGTTCAAGATCATGATGTCTTGTGCTTCTTGAAGCTTCTCTCTCATGTAACTGGAAGGGCCAATTACAATTGATTTTTCTATTATTTCAGCCTTGATGCTTTCAGCCAAGCGACAGTGAAAGGTGTTAATGGGACTTCAAAATATTAATTCTTCAGTGTTGCCAATAACTTGCATACAACATCACTGGTTTCTCATTTCTAATAATAGTTATTCTTCTTACATTAGTTCAAATGAAAACATGCTTTGTCATCTTTGCAAGGGTGGGGATAAGGGGACAAACATATTGAAACCACAGATAACTCCCCGAGAGCACTACCAAACAGAGGAAACCAACATTTAAGCTCTTCCAGCTATCTAACCAGACAAGCTGTTACTATTTTTACTGAGCTAAGGAAATTCATACTTTTCCTTTTCCACACTGTTTTGGGGAATTGTACAGACTGATATTATGGAATCATTGCAAAACTCTGCATTCAACCTAAGCAGTTTATGGCCAACTAAATAATAATAGTCCTGAGAGCTCACACACTATGTTTTACTGATAGTTAACAAAACATTTAAAAACAAATATTAGGAACATGTAACACCCATTCTTTTTATAATGTTAGCTTTCCTAGTTTTACCATTCCTGAACTGATTTTAAGTGAGGCTCCACAGAATACATAGTTTTCAAAATAGCTGTAATAGTAATAATTAGGGACTTAAAGACCACCAGCGATAGGGCAGATTTCATAGAATGGTTCAGGTTGGAAGGGACCTTGGAGATCATCTTGTTCCACCCCCCCTGCCATGGGCAAGGACACCTCCCACTAGACCAGGTTGCCCAAAGCCCCATCCAGCCTGGCCTTGAATACTTCCAGGGAGGGGGCATCCACAACTTCTCTGGGCAACCTGTTCCAGTGTCTCACCACCCTCACAGTGAAGAATTTCCTCCTTATATCTAGTCTAAATCTACCCTCTTTCAGTTTGTAGCCACCACCCTTTGTACTGTCACTACCTGTCCTTGTAAAAAGCCCCTCCTCAGCTTTCCTGTAGGCCCCTTCAGGTAATGGAAGGCTGCTATCAGGTCCCCCTGCAGCCTTCTCCAGGCTGAACAGTCCTAACTCCCTCAGCCTGCCCTCGTAGGGGAGGTGCTCCAGCCCTCTGATCATCTTTGTGGCCCAAATGTGATTTCATTTACTCAGAATATAATAAAGGAGAAAGATGGGATTTTTACCTCCCAAAGGCTTGCTAGACCCTCCAGCTAGATCTTGTGTCGCAAAGCACAAGCACCCCAGCACACAAGTTTCGCAAAATGACAAAACTATTTTAATTCTGCATCCTGGTTAATTGTCCATACACTTCAAGTTGTCTCTACCAGCAAATGGCAGTCCAGATATACCAACCACCACAGCAGCCTTCCACAGCTATTTATCAAAAAAAAAAAAAAAAAAAAGGAAAATAAAAAAAACAATTTTAAAGNNAGGATAACTAAAATAACAATGTTACAGTTTATCAAGCAGTTAACTGTGTCCTGCATCTTTCAAGGCTGGAGGAACATATACATTACAATGTGCTACTGTTTCAATAAGGCTAATTCATTATTATTCTAAAGCAAGTTAAGACAAGCTACTGAATCAACCTTTATTGTTAAAAGTCAGGGTAATTTGCTTGGTTTTCCTTGAAAACAGCTCTCAATGGCTAGCAGCTATCAAAGTTTAACAAAAACAAATTTGCTAAACTGTTTTTTATTTATAAAGTATGTATAACTGAAAGGAAATGTACTAATTGTAGTTAGTTATCGACATAAGATAATAACAATAACAAGATAATAGCAATAACAAGAAATATGAGCACCTCAGAGCTCATTTTGAACAGCTCGTTTTTAATTGTAGATGAGAAAAAAAATAACTTTTCCTATTTTGTCAAAGTTCAAAAAGCTTCTCAACTGTCACTAGAGAGCAACTACAATAAAGTACTCTCTTGCTGTGAATTAAACTTACTATTGATAAATTCAGAAGGACGTCATGGCCAGTTTAATACAAAAAACTAGTTGCAGAAGAGACATACTCCACATTTTTTCTAAAGCTTACACTTTCACAGAGGCAATATTGACTGCAAACTTGGCTGCATGTTGCCAATCCTAATTAAGTTCTAAAACTTCTTGTAAGCTAAGTATCACTGAAATCCAATTTAATGTTTGCCCCCATCTGAATTTAAGATAACATTAACCCAAATGAGCCACAGTTAAACACCAGCTGCCATGCTGCAGTGAGGGCAGAACAGTTGCCACTGCACAAAAGCCAAGAATGGTGAAGACAGCTGTGAAGACACAAGAGTGGGACAAGGGCAACTGGTGTCCATCATGGCTTCATCGGAGGAGAAAACCAGTGCTGAAGCTGCAAGACACGTGGGAACAAGACACACCAGTCTTGAAAAGCAAAGATGACATCTGATGAACAAGAAAAAGAAAACTAGTGAAATGTCACAAAGGTCAACATCCCAGCCAACGGGAGAAGCAGCCATCGCGGCAGCACTCTGAACGCCTGCAGATAGAATATAGTCAACGCAACTGCAGAAGTGAGTTCCAGTGGCCAAGAAAGAAGATGAAAAACTGGGGAATGGTCTTCACTAGGTAGGTAAATGTGTTTTGCAACCAATGATGTGATTTCTGATGCAACTAAAATAGCACCTACCAATAAGGTGGGGAAAAAAAGTAAAACTAAATAAATAAATAAATAACACACTGTACTTTTTCCAGACAGGAACTGAGATCTTCCCCTGAAATTACTGATTACAAGGTCCTAAATCTAACTGCATCAGGACTGGACTGAATCTGCTGGAGTCTGCATATATGGATACATTCCAAGGATGTAGGAAACTGATTCTGAGAAACTGTGTTACGTTGTCACTGTACTATAACAGTACATATAGAAACAGATTCTGCCTCTTCTTCAGGCTTAACAATGTAGACTTAAATATTTTCTTAAATGTTTAATTTATAAAACTAGCAGTTTTTGCAGGATTTTTTTCCAAGTTTCTAATGACTCAAAAAGTAGATAGTTTTTATGGCCATTTTAGGCAGTAGCAAGCTATGCAAGTCCACAAATATCCAACAAATGAAGCTTTCTGATTTCACTGTGTGCTTTTAAATAGATACTTTGAGAGAGGAAAAAATGAAGACGACTTACTGGCTGCCCAGTGTTTCCCCTCCCTGAAGTTAGCTGCGCAGCCTTTGTATTTTAGGAGGTATTGCACCCAGATACTCAGACAAATTTAGGCAGCCTAACGACACAGTTCTTACAATTGTCCTACTTGAATGCCAGCCATCATGCATTCCACTTCATTTTTTACCGATAAATTGATTAAAAAGAAAAAAAAGGAGAATTAAGCGTTCATATAATGCATCAGGAGGCTTGAAGCAATCTGCATCTTCCTGCATAGTGTGAAACAGTTTGCAGGCGTGCATACAGTTTTCACAAGATGACTTAGCTACCAAGTCACAAGTGGAACAGCCAAAAAAAGCACACTGAGAAGGACTCCTTCAGTTTGTATGTCAGAAGGTTCTTCTTGTTCATTTTCAAATGGCTAACATTAATGTTGCTATTACAGAGCTGTCAGGTTGTTTCAAGAATTCTTCCCCATAACTGTTCAGGCAAGCAATCAAAGTCTGCCTACAAGTTTGCTGAACACCCCAAAATTTTAAAAATTTGTCCTCTTGGCAGCTACCAAGGCTAGAATGCCTCATCCCGAAGCATCCTGTTTACAAGGAGTTTATATATGGGAACTAGAAGTTAAGGTCATCTGAATCCAGCCCTCCAGATAGAAACCAAGGCTATTTATCATTGGTTATTGCAGACACAATCCTCCAAAAGCCAGTGGAGGAATATCATCCACACAGCTACAGCAGTGCCACTAGACAAGAATTACCAATTCCAAGACAATAAAGTACCTTGGAATAGGCACACACATAGCCATCACCAAACAACAGTCAAATGTGAGGCAGGGACCCAGAAAGTTCTATGCTACCCTTAAAATAATCCGCATTACTACTGCTAATGTTTACACATCACTCCTACCAACACTTCACGCTGACCATTAAGCCTGTCCGCCCACCAAACACCTCACATGCAAAAATAAGTCATGGCTTTTCAGATTTAACTCACTTGGCGAGTTTTACCCTCCTGGGGGAACCAGAGCTCATCCCACCACAGAACAACTTGTCTAATACCCTGAAGCTTTGATGCAAATGGAAGGCATCAAATAAAATACCTTTTTAGTTATCACTGAGGAAAGCAAAGCTATATTGCTCGGGTGTCAGAATGCAAGTCCTCATCCTTTAAGACGCTTAAGGCTTAAGACAATTCAACTTTGGACAAATAACCTTCACTGCAGGATAAAATGACAAGTTGCAAAACACGTAATGTAGGTAACGTAATCATCATGCTTGAGAAGTGTCTGTACGCCAGACACCCTCCTGACAGATTAAAAATAGAAAATCAATCAGCCTCTGTATGTAGACAAAACTAAGTACAGGGGAAAGTCCCATTTACAGCACCTGACACACCACTCGAGCCTGCCTCCCCTCAGGAGCACCTCCTGACAGCCAGCCCCTCCAAAGACACACAGATCCTCAGGTACACATTGACTCAACCCTCTGGGTCAGTCCTACTGCTTTTGGACTGACACCCCCCAGGGAAGGCAACTCACTTCTATCAACTGCCTACACCCAGCAACCCTTGCAGCAGCAAAACTGCTTGGCTTAAGCCCTTTAAGAGGAAAGAAAACACAGAGCTCCCATTAAGAAAAGGTACCACCGAGGGGGAGCTCAGAAGGGCTTCACAGCGCATTGCCCCACCACGCTCTCTTCTCCGTGTGCTGGAGCAGGAGCCGGCAGCCGGGGGCCGGGCGGGCACACCCCCTGCAAGGCCTGTTCGGGCCTCCTGCCCAGGTGCTCGGCAGAGCCGCCGCCCGCCGCGAGCAGCGGCCCCGCGGCCTCTCACCGGGCGGGGGAGCGCAGCAGACGGCAGAGGGGCAGCGAGGCCCGGCCCGGCCCGGCCCCTGGCTGCCGCAGGAGCGGGCACGGCGGCACGGACTGCACCGCGGGAGCGCTCCCTCCCGCCCTGCCCCGCCGGCTCCCGGGGCCAGGGAGGAGGCCGGGCGATAAAAGGGGCCCGGTGCTGCTCCCCCCGCGTCGCGGCACGGGGCGTGCCTGCTACCGCGGCAGGTCGGAGGCCACGGCTGAGGGCACACCTTCCTCCCCGGGCCCTCGCCGCAACGCTGCCCGCCCGGCCGGGCGGAGAGCCGCCACATTCCCGCGCACCTCGCCGCCCGCGGCAGGGCTCTTACCTCTGCTAACATCATTACCCCGCTGCGGCGTCCCCGCGGCTCTAGCCACGCAGCATGGTGAAGCCCGGCGGCCGCGCGGAAAGCTCCCCGTACCCTGCAGGGAGACGAGGCGAGACGAGCTCCGCCGGACCCCGGCCGCCTCCCTCAGCGGCCGCCCGCCGCCCCCAGCCCCACAGCCGCCCTGGGAGCTCGGTCCGGAGCGGCCGCCATCTTGGGAGCGCTACGTGCGCCGCCGCCGCTCCCCGCCCGCCCATTGGGGCTGCGGGCCCCGGGGCCGCCCCTACCGGGGCCGGGTCCCTCATCTCCCCGCCCCGGCCCGGCGCTGCCCTCGCTGCTGCCTACCTGGGCCGGAGGGGTCCTGAGCGGCATTGGGCCTCTGCCGGGGCCCGGCCCCGGGGTTGCAGTGCAGCTGCGAGAGGGCGAGCGAAGGGGCAGGCGGCGGTCCGCTGAACTCGGAGCCGGGAGCGCTCTGATGGGGCGGCGGGCGGCTGCAGCCAGAGCCAGATCTCGGCCGCAGCCGCATCCCGAAGGGAGAAGTTGAGGGCAGCAGAACTTGAGGCGTTGTTTTTAAAAGCAGTTTTTTGCCCCGTGTCTGCTGAGACCCGGTTCTCTTTTTTTTCTCTGAGCTCTTCAGTACCGTACAGCAGTTCTGAGGACGCTAACTGAAATGTTTTCTTACATTTCTGACTAAGCAGAATGTCTTGTACGCCAGTAGAGCGTACCAATCACATGTGTTTTCCTGTTCTAGATGTTAAGAAAGAAACATCTGTATGTTTGCTAGCCATGTTATTGTTAAGTAGTGGCACAAATTGTGGAACTGAAACATAGCAGAAGCTGAGCCTGGTGTAACAGCAACCCATCCTGCTCTTGTGGGAGCGTACTCCAGCAGCCCAATGTATGAATACCTTTGAGGGTTCCTGTGTGAAGTTTGTTGCTTTTCCATTAAACACTGTTCTCTTGGTCTTTCTGTTTGTTTGGCTAGGCTTCAGAGTTACTAAGTTAACCTTAGATATCTTACTTTGATAGAAGAAGGAAAATAGGATCTTTTTCATCCTTGCCGATACCAGAAAATGCACACAAAAGAAATAGTCATGATTAACAGTGAAGATTAAAGAAAAGCAACAATACTACTACAATGAAAAATGAACTGACCTCACCAACCCGCTGTTTTGTTTCTTTCAGATGTGCAAAGGGAGGTAGGCTGCTCTTGTGGCTGCTGGGCTTTGTAGAAGTTCTCTTATTTCCCCAGGAATTTTTAAATATGTGGCTGTTCAAGGTTGCCCACTTCTTACTTTTATTCACAAGAATTACCAAGTTTCAGTTTTACTCATGTGAGTGTTTTTCCCCTGTCGGAGACCCAGCTGTTAGTCATGTGAATCTCACTTTCCAAAAAAAGCAGACCCTTGATATTCATAGTGGTTTGCTTGCCTTTTCTAAATAACCCTAAATTAACTTTTAAAAGTATCTTGTAAGCTATGTACTTTCGAAATACTTCAGCATGTTTGAATGTTCAGTGTTAGCATTACTAATTTCTTCAAGTGCATTCCTGAGAGAAAATCCAAATCTCACAGCACACACATGTCTATTTTCAACAGTATGTTTAACAATAAGAGAACCATGCAGTGGCCTTGCATGTAGTATTTCACCATCCTGATAAATTAAAAATTGTTCAGAAACATTGAGCAATGAGAGTTGTGAAATATCTGTTGTATTGCTTCGGACCCCTGACATTTATTTACGTACAGAAATAAAGCATGCTGTGGATGCTTATTTGGAAAGCACTCACATACACAAATACAGTTCTCTGTTCACGCTTTCATCACACTTTAATTCAGCCAAAAGGCACCCTGTGCTCAGGTCTGTGGTGGAGGAAACCCTGAAGGGACTCATAAATATAGCAGAGCACTCAGTAAATCATCAGTTGTGTAATTATGCACAAACACATACCTAGGTATGAATAAATCAAAATACTTAGAACACCTACCATTTGCCATGTCACTTAGTCATAAATGCATTCTCAGGGCAAGGCACAGTGATAAAATAAATTACCCAGCTCATAAAATGAAGAGGAAAGCAGGACGTGGAAGTCTCGTGGTTTTTGTGAATATAAATAAATGATAGCTTTTCTGTAGTTGAATCAAGATGATGGTCTAGCAAAAGAAAGTGTCTCTTAGCATCAAATTTCTTTACCTTGTACGTTTAAGCACATCAGGTGAGGTATTCAAAAGGAACATAATCTCTTTTCAAAACTTCCTGCAAAGCTGTATGTGCCAAGCGCAATACATGCAAGAAGAAGAGACTCATATGGAAACTTCACAAAAATGTTACTGCTACAGCAAACTAGTCAGCACCTTCCATTCTTATGTTGCTGGAATAAACCTACTTATAGTGGCACTGAAAACTGTTCCCTGTTTTTACGCCTGTTGACATAGCCTCAGTATTGTTGCAAAATAGTTATTAATGGTATAATCCATTATTTTAATTTTAGGTTAATACCACCTCAACTTCAAAAATGAAAGATAGTGTAATTGCAACAGCAGTAATGAAGCTGTGAAAAAGGACAGAATTGCACAAAGGTAGACTCAAGGCAGAAGAGAAGGCAACATTCTAGAGGAGGGTTGACAGGTAAAATGGCAGTTTGAAAAGAGTACAGGAGGGACTTCTTGAGGTGATAGTCTGCTGGGAGTAGCACAAAGGAGCAAGGGGGAAGGAATTCCCTATCCCTGAAGAATTAAACAGTTACATTGTCTACTCCTTTACTTGTAATAAACTGGAAAAACGTAGCTACAAATTCTTTTCTTCTGGAGAGGAGGGTATTTCTAAATTAGTGTAAGCAGGTTTGGAAACAAGCTTCAGTGGTGATTGACAGGATTATAAATAATACTTGGTAGGGCAGAAACACCTGAACATTTACTTGTTTTCCCGAGACTATCTTCAAGCGACAATAATGCTATTAAACTTGATGAGTCATCCATAAGAGAGCCATATTCGTTACGTTTTATCCTTGTGCATTCTTTACAGGTACAGCATGGGACCGACATTGCAGTGAACTGGCATACCTACCGGAAGCCTTGTAGCCCCATTAGCACTGTGCTCATTCAGGCAGAGAGGTATGCTCATTATTTTTATTGTCACTTCCACAAACTTGCAAGCACACTGCAAAGAATTGCTTTATGGCAAGTATATATATCTCTAATCAAATGCAAACCTGGCAGAAAGCTTTTGCACCAGTCATTCCTTAAAGTACTCAGATTTTTTTTTCTCATAGTACTGTGAATGCTTAATTCAAGGAAGGAGTCAGAGACAGTAGTACCTTAAGGCTGATGACTACAAGTATTTTCATATTAAGAAGACAGCTCCTAATTGTTGCCAAATTTCTTGCTGTTCTTTACATTGTTTACAACTTTCACTGACTATAAACAAAGTTTTGTCTTGACAAGCGGGATCCACATTTTGAAATCTTACTGCAGAGACTGGAAACTGCATAGATATCTACTGAAATTATTTGCGAAAGCAGTATTACAAATACACCAGGAGGAGACAGGGATACCACTGGCAGACTCACTAGCTAGAAGTTTATAAAGATTTCTGTAAAGCGTAACAATGAGTACACTAAACTGAGAGGCAGGCTCAGAGACAAAAATATAATTGTGAGGGGGTGGATGCAATACACACAGGCAGGGCACAGGCAAGATTTAGCAATAAAAGAGCAACTCTGCTGACTTGCAGAGAAGCACAAAAGAACACAGATTATTTTCCACTACTGAAAGGAGGGCAGTCCCAAACCTAAATAACTGTTAGCTCACCAGCTAATGAAAAATTAAATCAATGACCTAATTGCCATTAAGATACCCTCTGAAACAGCGGTAACCTGCATTTGAAGGGCAAAAGGATATATCCTCTTGGCTTATACCAGAAGACAAATGAAGACTAAGGAAAGGGAAAACAACAGCCAGCAATGGGGGAGGGACAGATTGAATGAACAGACCAATTTTGCTTTCTAAGCAGGTTCGTTAGAATGGTTACAAGACTGTTTCCAAGTTCATCAGCAAGTCTAATGTTTCTCATCTTTTGCTAAAGTCTATAATAGATCTTTTCCAGCATAGTTTCTGTAAACTATAAATTAGCTTTCATCGTCCACAATCAACTGATGTACACTAACTTTTGGCTTCTGCTCTTGTTCTGTAGGTTGCTCATACATTAGCCTGGCAGTGTGGTTAGAATTTGCAAAGGGTTTTTTTGGTTTGGTACTGTTTTTTCAGGGGTGAGAAGGTGGGATGGAGGAGGTCTGAGCAGTGTGTAGTCATTATATGTTTAAGTGTTCAGTCGCATTGTTCAAAAGCAATTCTGTGTTTTTATAGTTGAATTCTATTGCATTTCAAGTACAATCAAATGACCCCAAAAGTCTGCATGACAACATAATTGAAAGAGGAACTCAGTTTCTTTTATGCATAAAATTTGTATATTCTGTTATTTCAGGACATTGCCTATTCTATAGTCTTTGGTGTGACTGCCAAAAGTTTTGCTTCTAATCAGGATCACAGTTCTGCAACATTCAGTTAAAGATCTAATTCACTTCCTGATTCCTCAGCATTTGCTTAGGTACAGCACAGACAGAAAATGCAAGGCTATATGCAAAAGGACCAATCTAAACAATATTCTGTGAATAATGGGCATTAGATAGATAATTACCAAATAAGCATCACGTACAATTCCTGCTTCATTTTTTCATTAAGGATGCAATATCTACCTATTGTTCAGGTTCTCAGAATTGTTTGTTAGGGCTTTTTAAAGCTTTTGCTTTAATTCTTTTAAAGCTTCTGCTAGCCTACATTTCTTCACTGTAGTGAACTTTCTGCTATTCACTTGTCTCTAGCTAGATCAGACACTGTTTGCCTTAGCAGTTTAATCCTAATTGTCTAAGCAATTGTTAAAGATAAACTATATTTCTTAATACAATGGAAACAGTCTCAAAATTATACTGGAGTCTATTTCAGAGATCTCTATCGACACGACTAGAGTAATCTCAGAATTGTAATATAGAACTTAGTTATTAGCTGCTTAGCTTCTGGCCACTGATGTTCTGTGGAAATAATGCACACAAATAGGTGGCTTCTGATGCTATTTGCACACTGCTGCTCCAGACAGAAGCAAGAAACTTCAGAAAATTCACCTTAATTCATAAAATTCCTTTGGAAGCAAACAATACAATTCTTTGTCTGAATGATGCACTAACTTGAATATAAAACTGTTAAACTGAAAACTTATTGTGCAATATGGTAAACAATCCAATTCCTTCCCTTTAAGTGGGTCAGAAGTCATGAGAACTTATCTCCACAGGTTGAAGATATTTCTGTTGCTCTTCAAAGTATTTCTATTCCCCCCGTTTGACCTGATGTCAGCAACTACTTGTTGCAAAAGGGTGTAGACGGTTTCTTTTCTGAAATTTGAACTCTTGAATGTGTCTGGCAGGTAGATCAGTGTAGATGAAGGGCCCAGATGACAGAAAAGTATCTTCTTTTGTTATCTTCTTGAGCATACATATGGCCATTTTCAGAACACATTGCAAACAGAATTTGCGTACATGAGTTTTAGGGTTTTTTCCAGTGCTGGAGACCCATTGGACTCAGTTTACTTTTCTGTTAAGAAGAATTTGTTTGCATCGTTATATCATGTTTATCTTTCCAGGCATTTATGTTCATGTCACAATCAGTTGGAGTTTGGGCCTGAATTTTTTAGGTTACATACTGCTTTCATTGTGGTTAAAGCGATAATGACACTGTGATAAAGTGTTACAGCGATACTGAACTTTGCCGGTGAATCAAGACCAAAATAAAGATATCCAGCAGAATGGAGAACACAATGGAGAACACCAAATGGGTTATATGTAAGACATTTAGGTGGAAACTGCCCATTTAATAAGATTGACAGCTAGTGAAAGAAAACCAAATAAGAAACAAAACTATTCACTATGCATTATAAAAATTAGCTTTGTTTACCATGTTTTTGTGCTACAAAATTGGAGTTGACTGTGTCCTCTTTGCACAAAACCAGATGAAGATCATCCTGATAAGTCTGAGAAATTTTACTGTGTGCAGTTAACACGTGACGTGAGGGAAATTGATTAAGAAATGTATTTGAAAACCAAGAGCTGAATAGAGTATAAATATTCTTGTAGTTCAATGCAGTATCTTAGGGAGTGTGAGGGATTAGAAGTGACCTTAAAACTTTTTCCTTTTTTACTTTAAGTGATGTTTTACACTGACTTCTAAATGTCTAATCCATAATCAATAACTATTCTAAGACAGATAATCTGCTTATGAGGGAACAGAAGGAGAAAATGAGAAGAATGAACTAGCTATGAGTAAAATAAATATTCTGACTGTTGTATTACAACCCTAGGTGTTCAGAGCCATTAGTCAGGCTGTAAGAATCATGACATTGGAAATGAAATTTGTTCATGTTTTCCATGTTTCCTGAACATTTAAGAAGCAAAGTCATACTTTTAGGCTTTGCTTTGGAATCACAAAGGCTATAAATTCTTTTTAAAAGTTATTTGTATGTGTATTTAATGACATAGCTCCATAAACTCAAAGAAAGAAGCTAAATATTGTAAGCTTTGGTTGATTTGTAGGACTTGGCAAAAACTATGAGGATTCTCAAGGGCTTATCTTACTTTCTTTCCATTGTGCGTCACTGCTGTTTGCGTCCTCTCTCTGGGTGAAGGAGTTTATTAGTATTGTACATGCTCTCACAGCTGAAGCTCTCACTGCTCACACCCTTGAGGTCACTTTGCAGATTGGCTTCATTCTTCTGGTCATTTGTTTTGCTGCCTACTTAAAGCAGTTTGCTCGTAATACAGACTGATGCAAAAAATACTACAAAATGTAGATGTTTTATTTAATCATCAAAAAGAGCCTCAAGAAATACAAACTCCTGAAATGAAATGCTGCTGGCAATACATTAGGAAGAGGACAATACTAAGGAGTGCAACAGCCATTACTTATTTGAATGACAGTATTTCTCTCAGTTTTGTTAAATTCATACCCAGAATATTCTCTCCTATATAATTCACACCACAAGTTGGTTGCTGCTTGCCTGAAGAAGGACTGGAAACTGGTCCTACATCAACCCCAAATTGTTTTTCATGTAGCACAATAACTACCAGGTCCCTCCTTCACCAGAAAAACCTGTTCTTTGGGCACTCCTCTTCCTCATAGTTATATGCATAGTCAGAGAAGCCATTATGAAGAATGTTTCACTGGCTGTATTTTATATACAGAATCCTGGACAAAAGATTTGATAACTCTGACTGTGTCTGGGATTTGTTTTGTTTTTCATTCAAATTATGTTTTTCTCCTCAAGATTTTCACAAGATTTTTTTTTTTATCCTTATTTTTAGAAAAAAATATTCCTTCTGATTGTAAAACTCCCTCTTCAAGTTAGGATACCTTCTGCAAGACCACTGCAAGCCACTTAGGAATAAATTAAGGCTCATTATAGAGTTGTCTTCAACTCTTACTCAAATGTTGCAAGTACACCCTTTTCTTCTAACACAAGAGTGTCGCATCTCATCTATCAACCTGAGCCACCCAGAAAGGGAGGTTTGAAGTGGAGCCCAGCTCTTTTGTGTGGGTTTTTCGTTCACTTTACTGTGAAGAATAATTTCCACTTGTCCATCCTTACAATTTGGATCCTGCGTCCAGAAAGAGGGACAGGTTCCCTCACTGTCTGTTGTGAAAGAATTGGAACAGCTTATTCCACTGCTGCTGACATGAGGACTTCCTAAGGTCATACACCTAAGGTCATGGAGTTAAGGGCATAATCTGAGCTTTCACAGTGGTTTACGCACATGAGTATTAATCCTTGCAGCAAAGGCATATCCTGAAGTAGGACGGTGAAATTCTCCATATTAAATCCCATAATTTCCTGAAAACTTCCATTCTGTCTTGAAATAGATCTTCTTGAAATGTCAACTTGAAAAGGGATTTATAAGCCTAAAATGCATGTTTCCTCTTTCCCTTCCTCCTTGACGTCAGTTGGTTTTGCAAAGCCTATCACATTTTTTCAGGCTATGCATACAGTACTTCAGGCTTATTTATGCCTCATCTTGCAAACAGTACAGATGCTGCTTTCAGATTATATTGTTGTGTTAAACCTACCATACAATTACATATAGATTTTATTTGGAAACACTGAATGTAAACATCACTTGACCCAGACTACTCTGGAGTCAAAGCTGATATTGCAAAGTTACAGAGTAAGCTTAATTCATTTAAGCAGCTGTGCACAGGAGTCTGCAATGCAGTTTTGAGTTGAAATTCAGAACTGCCTAGTCATCATACTGATAAGAGATTTTGGATTGATACCGATTGATTAACAGCCTTCTACAAAACTTTTTTTGCTAGATTCCCACAAGGATCACAGTTTCAATTTTGAGAGACAGCTGCTAGAAAAAGCTTGTTTTACTTCAAACTCATCAGTGCTTTGGAAGTGAAGAAGGAAAAGAAAAACACAGAAGAAAACAATGTATTCTGTCCTACTCTGATATGTGACTGCTGGCTTTAACATTGCTTTTTTGATTTTCTTTTTTTTAAATCTCTTCAGTTGAAAACTTACCAGTTAAGAACAATATTAGTTACATCAATTTTTTCCTCAGTACACCAGGCAGTTAAGAACTTTTTAAATATCTTTAAACGTTTCCAGAGTTAAAACTCAAACAGCAACCAGTTCTCTAATTTAAGCTCCAAGTTATCTGACAACAATGACAAAGAGCAAGGCTGGAACAGAAAATTTCCAGTTACAAAACATAAATCAACTGCACTAGATTTACTTATTTATTTATTTTGGACCTTTATGGAGCACTCCTATAAACACATTTAGAAAATAAATATCATGGGAAAGAAACAAAACCAAGTTACAATATATAACACAATTTTAAGATTTGTTCAATCACAGTCTCTACATCCAGCTGTTGAAAATAAACATATGTCCTGCAAAGTCTCCTAGTATTCACCTGCATCCATCCAAATGTTTTCTGCTTTCCCAGTATTATTTTCACTTAGTATTGTTTTTTTGTTCCTCACCCTGCAATGAGTTCTCTACCCTCACTAAGGCTTCAAACCTCTCCACTTCCATTCCTCCCTTTTCATACTGGTAATGTAGTTCCTTCCTATACCTCCAGTGCAGCAATATTCCATACTGGAAATGTCATCTCTGCATCTTTAACCTGTATAGCTTTTTGATTGTTATGAAATAGCTTTAATGAGACATATCAAATAAACATTACACTTCATCATTATTGCAGGTCCTGTGGTTAGTTTTCTTTTTGTATGTAAAGTTGCCATCTGTGGAGTCATGTGTCTAAGCCGTGTGATGATAAGTGATTCTGCTTTAGGCAAGCAAGTTTTCTTCCTTCCTCTTGACACAGAATTGCTTACGCATGTGAATCCTAAAGCCTTAGAAAACCAGGGAAGGACAGAAGATGCATTTCTGTTTTGTGATACAGAAATCCCTTGACTCAAAATCCTCTCTCTTAGCTACTCCTCAAAAGTTTTGTCTCTCTTAACTTTGTTATTGGAATAACTTGTATAATTGCTTTGCACACAGAACTGAAGCAAATGTGTGTAAGTGCCTGTAGAGTTGTGACATAAACACATTTATATATCTTCTGACACTTCCCTATTGATTGGGATTGGATAGCTCTATTTCCAACAGTGCTGCACAGGCAGATTGTTATTTCTAAGGACAAGTCATCAGTATTCTAAGAAATCTGGAGATCTCCAGAACTCAGAAGTCTTCTTTATCACTTCAGCATTCTGTACCAAATTCAACTATAAAGCAATAGAGTTCTGTTCCCACAAAACTTTTATTTCTATGATAATAACGAAAGATGCTTCTCTTTTCTTACCTTAGGTAAGAGTTGTGAATAGAATTACATTAATTATTAATTGCATTAATGCATAGAACATGCTGTATTTTGTAAAGTCCTTAAATCTTTACATTAGTTACAGAAAAATATTCAATGCATGAATTACAATTAATTGAAACGAGTCTGGAATGAATTGAATTGCTGCACTGGAACTAGAGAAAGCAAATTTACATCTGTTTCCACAGAATATTTTCTTTTTTTTTTCCCCTTGTACTTAGTATTCTCATCATGTATGTAAAGTACACAGGTGCTGATTAAAAGATTGCAAAACAGACATGGAAAAAAGTCTTTCTAAACATACAGAATGAAATAGATTGAGTGGCATTTTGTGATTTGTTTTCCAATTAGGAATGACATTTAATTTTCAGAGTTGAACTGTTTTTAAGGTAACATTTTGTTGGTTCGAGTGCATATGCCTGCTGCTGTGATTAACAACTAAAATTTTAAGGAGTTTAGACAGAGTAGACTACTTGCTCCCAGCTTTAATGTGTAAGTCTATAGTTACTGTTGTGAGTGAGACAACCCCAAAATTAGTCATGATCTCAATTTTTATGTATTTGTAGGTTTTTGAGGAAGTTGTAGGTTTAGCTCTTCACTGACTTCACAAGTTTTTGAGGTAGGCCTTTCTCTCAAAGAAGAAGAAGAAGGGAAAACACAGCTTGTTATGCACATCATAAATTGTCTTCAGGTCGGTGTTGAGGTGTGTAGGCACAAGCACTGTTTTGACAGCTTTCTCATTCAAATCCACTGGTCAAATGTGCTTTCTTCATGGTAAATGTTTGTAAGTTGTTTAGTTAAAAATGAAAACTGTTACAAGGAAAATACAATTTCATAAAGTACTCCAGCTGTATGAAATATTTCACAGAAACAAGTGAAACTACATTTCTATTGCTAACACCTTACAAATAAGAGGCCTGCAGTGATAGCTACACACGTTAACCTGACACGAGTGGACAATGTCTTCCCATGTGCTCTATTGCTCACTCCCGTCATCTTCCTCATGCTGGTAAAAGCACTGAGGCTTCCAAAGGGGTGCTGACAGGCCCGTTCAGGAGCACAGGCCACACTTTTGGCAGCAGCATGCATTTTGTCACGTTCAGCTGACAGTATAATCATGACCCGATTCTGCAAATCTGTCAGTTCAAGTTTTGCATCTTGAAAAGACTGCACGTTTTAATCATGCTAGGACTTATAAGATACTAAGCACAAAACAGCAGCCATATGGAAATCTATTTCCACTTAAATATGATACAGCTGACAGTAATACTGAAGGTAAACTGTGATGAGGGAATTAGTGTGTTATATATGTGCTCTTTATACAGTATCAAAAATAGGTGTGCCACAAAATAAAGGGTGAAGGACAGAGAACCAGATGATTTCTTGTTTTGCTTTCAGGAAGTTATTTACTTTGAAATACTTGAATGTCTTTAAAAATGCTGTATATGATCTTCCTGGATTAAATCAAAAGAGTAATTATCATTTCATGAGTCGTTCTCTGTCTTTTAGGACCGGGGCTTTGAACATGCTGTATCATATTAGTGTTTATTACAGACCACCATGATGTTATCTGGCACATAAAGAACCTATAATTATGCTGAGACTTACATATAATCAAAGTATCTTACTATGACTGTATATATATTTCCTAAATAAGCTTAATGCTATATCTCAACTCTGTTTTTCATAAGCTGTACGGAAATTTTCCAAATGAAATAAATAGTCAGCGGTTCTTTATGTACCTGCTGTTGCATAACAAGCAGATTACTGATGAAAGGTTTGTTTTAAATTGTATTTTTAGCTTGTTTTTTATGTGATAACAAAGTTGTGTGTACGGCTGCACGTACATGTGTGTGGTATATAGGCATGAACACATGCATGTTTGTCTCTCTGTTTTCCATTAATAACTTTAAGCCCTTAGGCTAATTCCAACCAAATTAACTTAGAACTAGAGCTCTAAAAATAAATATGTTCCTACAAGGCTTGGAAAATGGCCAAGTAAAAGACAGAAATCTTGTTGGTGTCCTGATTAGAGGAAAGATTGTAGTGTAAGTGCATATGTTATTTGACACTAGAGAATCTGCCTACAGGACAACCTGTATAAATGTCTCAGATGTGGGAAGAAAGGCACTTTCTTGGTCTATGCCTAAACTGTATGGTACATGTTGTGATACACTCAGCATTCACAACTGTCTGGTTTCATGTCTTCTTTCTTTACCATCTGTAAGAGTATTTCCAAATGAGATTTAGATGCAACCCTTTATGTTACAGACAATGTCCATGCAATACTCAGCTTCATGGAAGTACTTGTTGAAGAGTTGTAAAGGATACTTGATACCTGCACCCAGCCTGTGTAGCTGTTTGTCACCTGCAGGTAGCAGTGCCAGAAGGCAGTACTACAGAAATATTTATCTAGCCCTGCTACTCTGTCTTCTACCTCTGCAATCCCTCTAGATTTGTGGAAATGCTCTGTAATCAGACAACTAACCAAAATGCCTCAAGAAAGATTTGCAAAATCTTCTCACCCCGTTTTCAACTATAAAGTCACAGACCAATCTACATGGATAAGCTAGTGCTGCATTCAGAGGTCTCAAATGCACTAAAGTGCATAGCTTACAGGAACACAAAGTGCATGATACTTTACAGGACATGCTCCACTTGATATTTTACAACATTTTCTTTCATCATTCTGATACTCCTAAGTAAAATATTGTGTGGCAGTGTAAAATTTTGTCTTGTCTCATGAGTCTCACAAGTCTCAGGTACTTTTCTCAAAGCTCTTAAATTTACTTATTCCTATGTGATCTTGGTTGTCTTTTTTTTTAAAAAAAAGACATAAGCTCTTTAATTCTGAATGGACATAAAACTTTGAAAATGTGATCTAATGACCAAGAAGCAAAACAAAAGAAATAAAAAAGGAAAATACAAAAATAATCTCAAATTGTTTGTAGACCATTCTCATGATTTTGATTCATGACTTTGAATGTCCTTGTATTGTTCTTGCATATTAATAGTGTATCTTAACTTGACAAAGAAGTCAAAAACGGCCATGCAGAATACCCACAGGAATGGCAGCACTATAGTTGCATGCTACTTTTAGATTTTTTTTTGTTTGCTTCCTGTAATCTATGAAAGGTACTGTCGTTTTGGCATAGATTGTATAACTCCATGATAACAATGTGTTACAAGTTGTAATGTGGTCTTTTCTAGTTATTCTGTATGCAAATATATTCAGAATGAAGAACTAAAGTTGTTTTCTCTGTGGCACTAATAGAACTGGGAGAAGAGATTGGCTTATTGTTATTTTAATTGTCAGGCATTTGATTGGTAATAGATTTTCCAGGTTCTAGAGGGCTAAGAAAACATAAGACCTCTTTTAATTTACCTCTTTTAAAGTAATTATGGAGGACATTTTGGGAAATAATCATCATCCCTATATCAAAATGTTGCTCTAAAAGTAAACAGCAGTCAAAGATAAGTGGATTAGATCACTTTTTTGTGCCTATAGTCATCTACCTATATAAGAATTTTAAATTTTTAATGGATACTTTCTAGGATATTGATATTTCTAAAGTAGTTTACTGTAGAAACTCATACAAAAGACCACTGACGATATATAAATCAGGGTTCAGTTCAAACCTTCAAGGATCCTTGAATGGTTTCCATAGTTTGATCAGGAAAGCATAAAAACAGTCATGCTGCACTATAACTAAATATGTATCTATGTAAATCTAAAGGCTAAATTTCACAATGGAAAAAACTGGCGTTATGGAAGATACAGCTTCTTGCGATTTCACTTAATGTATGAGATTTCAAAATAAAATGTCATAGTGGCTGTCCATAAAACATAGAGTTACAAAACTTAACATTCTTCATGTCTTTTTTTTTTTTTCTTCCCCCCTGAAGGATCATTAGTAGCGTCTCTCTTCTCTGGATGTCATTTTTTTTCACTAAACTTGAGGACATATACCAACTGTGAAACCTCTGTGCCTTTGCTGTAGTTGCTGTTACTAGATTGCAAATTACCGGAAGGGAAGCTTACAGAAGCAGAACAATTTCGTAACTTTCATTTTCTGAGGAAAACACACACAAAAAAAGAGCCAAAATCAGGTTTTAAAATGTCTAATAACCTATTGACTCTCTTCTGCATTTTCTCACACTATTTCATACAGAAAACAAGCAACTATTTACAAGTAGTTCTGTGCATATTTGATTTAAAGCCTGTGTTTTTCAATAGTGTGTTGGCTCCCAAAGTGATACTGGATTACTTACATGATTCTGAATTAGTTTAAAAGTGGAAGATCAACAAATGCTGAAGAAGAATCAGCTTCTCAATCAGTATTTCTATTATGAAGTCAGATCATATATGTATTCAGGGATGACTCTTTAATGTATGGCTCCAAGGCTGTAATACAATAGGCTTACCATTTCCACAGTACTGCAGTCCCTGGATTTTGAGTACAGGGTGTCAGTGATGAGCATTTCACTTGTGAAGCTTATTCTACATTGTCTCTGTCAATCCAATTATAATTATGTTTATTCATGAAAATCTGCAGTTTTGTGCAGCTCTCCCAACCTTCTAACATTAATGCAGAAATACCTTCAGTTTCATTATTTTCCCAACTTTATAACAATCTATCTGAATTTCCTTTCTTAATCACATTATCTTCTTTCCCATATAAGCCCCAGTAGACCTGACTGGTACTTTATATCTTCCATGGTGATGGATCTACCTTTATACTTAGCTTAAGAACTGACTGAAAATTAAAAATAAAAATCTGTGCAATCAAATGAGGACACTACTAATAGATGCATGAATTCACAACGTTATTTAAAAGTCAGAAAGTATATCTACCAGAGTTGCTGTCAGACAATGGCAAAGTAACACAGTCATTATAAACTTTGTGACAAAATGTTTTTGAGAGAATTTCTTGGTACAATCTCTCTTAGAGACTAAACATTATTGCATTCTCTGCTGCAAGGGAGATAACAACTAACAGGGAAGAAGTGTTTCCTCCACAGCATTTGCCCCAGCTATTGTTGCTAATGTTTACAAATAAATACCTATGTTCAATTGTCTTTTTAGGATAATTCTCTTCCTGAGAGGATATCACAAACATTCTGGTTCTTTAATTCTGTCAGTTAGGCCTTTCAAGGCAATACTTTTTAGTTACATTTTTTCAGCAAGATAAATGTAATTCTTTAACTAGGGCAGTTCTTCTGGTGAATGCAGACATGCTTCATGTCCAGACCTTAAGTGCATTAAGAGGCTGCAACTGCCAGGAGAGGTCTCACCTGGGACCTTTACCTACATGGCTGCTGGCCCAGGCCCTCCATTCAAGCTCTGGCTCAGGCCATTAAATCTCTTTGCCTGAGCTATGCTGCAAGTACACTTATTTTCAGTTCTGTTTGTTGATGTGTTTTTCTTTTTCCTCTGTTCCTGCTCTGCCTGCCTTTCTGTGATTTGGTGTGACCATGCTCTGTGAGTGAAGCACTGCCTGTGCTGTGCTCACCATCGGCTCCCTTGCTCATGGCATAGCCCTGCTATCCCTGCTCCTTAACAACTTACAGCTCAGTCTGCTGACTGTAACTTCCTGGCTTGGATTTTATTCTTTCTTAGAATACAAAGTCCATCTATAAAAGGAAAAGGTGGCAAGCCTTCCTCTTAGGTTTCATTATACCACTTAGGAAGAGGGGGCATGCTTCTAATTCTGGAAGAGTATTGTGCGTTTTCTGCTTATCTAAGAAGTTGCTGATACATAAAGAAATCTTAGTAGACTTAGCCAATTACTCTTCTTTCCCTACTTAGTAACGATTACTCATCTGTTTATTTAAGTATCAGCTTAATATACCAAGTGTTGCTTTTTTCAAGCCTATTACTATATACTGAACTAACTGGAAAGTATTTTGCAGTGGAGGGATTGCGTAATGTACAACTTTGATATGCCAGAAACAGCAAATGTTCAGTTTGGCCTGCTGACTTCAAAAGTGTATAGAACTAAAGGAAAAACTTGATGTAGCTTTGTCTTCTCTCTTACTTGAAACTTAAGTTTCCCCTAGCATTGACTGTACTGGATGCAGAGGTATGCCAAACCATCAAATCTCTCCATGCTACCAAGCCATTTCTCCTGAAGTTCTCTCACTTGACGCTTCAGAATAGAGCTAATAAAACAAATTCCCTCCCTAGAAGTCTGTGACAAATGTATTGCATGATCTAAATTTCCACAGCAACATGCAAGTAAGCTGCAGAGAGAAGGAAGCAGTGTGAGTAAAATAAGCAAGAACATGGCTTCCTAGGAGAATCAAAGGTATTGGATGATTCCTTGTATTTGAAAAGGTCTTGTGTATTTTGTCACTCATTGACAGGTGATGTTGGTTTTGTACTGGGGCTGTGATTTGTAGTACTGATCTGTTTACCACCTGCAAGAAGTGTTGGAAAACACAGTGCAATAAATAAAAAATGGCACCTTGTTTTCAATAATACTTACTCATTCTATTAATATCTACTACTGTTCAGAATATTCCTGTCAAATAGGGTGAGAATAACAGGCTAACAATGATCTCCAATTCCTTACTGATTTTAAATAGATTGATATCTGTCAAGAAATCATGCACATCATCACATTCCACTTGTAATCTATCACAAATCTGTACCTATTTTGTCAGTGTTCAAACGCTGTGCTGACTTGTGTTACTTAGGTCCTGAATATTGAAATACTAAAGCTTTCTATCTTGAATATAACATCAAGGTTTTAACTCTAGGTGGCAGTTTATTCCATCCTTTTTTTTTTTTTAATGTAGGCTTAGCAGCAGCATTTTGATTAGCAAGCTTTTCTAAGTGCAACATTATAAATACTGAAAGAAAAAGCAAGTCAAGCTACAACAACAGTGATCCTGATTTTTATGTATTCTTTCATAGAACCAAGTCATTGAGTTAATGGGTTTCAGAGGGTGTGTCTTGCAAATTTTGCTTTCCTGATGAATGCTATTACCTGTGAATCTGAGATGACTGGGAATGGTCTGATCCTGATTCTAAAAACCCTCTGCCACTTCTTTTAATAAATTTGGTGTCAAGCTAGTTGGTAGCTACTGAATAATTTGTCTCCAATATTCTTCATGTTGCCACGTCAAGTACTTGATGTACTTGACCTGAGCACCCACCACTGCTTTTGCAGCCCCTTGCTGGGGTTTTTGCTGTTGCAGTACAACCCTTCTGGCTTTCTGCAAGCCATTTGCACCAGCACTGTGGGTTCACGGAAAGCTGCCTTTGTCTATTTGCACCTGCTGAACTCTGTAAAACTGCTTCCTCTTCAAGGATATGACCTCCCCATACTCTTTAAAAATAAATCAGACACAATATGGAGGATTTATAAACAATTAAATAGGGGTGAAAGAAGAATTAACAAGCAATGGTGTAGTAATGCTGTGTTGGTCCGGTGTGCAGTCCCCCAGGGACTCTGATCAGGTCTCTGTTTTATTGGAGTTTGATGGCCATATTATGTCAAAAAGTGGATACACTGTTACAGCATCTTGGAGTGAATCAATAGGTAAGCACTCTGAAAAGTTATTGGCAAATTCCTCTATCACTAGAATTGCAACAGATGATAGGTTTTCAGAACAATTTTGTATGTTTCAATTTTTCTCTTTGCCTTTTGGTTGTGCATGGCAATTGTGAGCATTTGCCATTTAACAGGCAGAGTCCTCATAGCCCATAGAGGATGATATTATTAGATATGCAATGCTACTACTCTGACGCGGTAGATGAAAGCTATCCTCAAGTTTCTTCTAGAGCTCAGGTTCACTGCAGATACCACTGCATGCAGTTAGGTATTCAGGGAGTCAATCTATCTGGGCTACACATCTGAATTAAGTCAATGAAGGCTTGTACTGAGCCAAGAATATTCTATATTGTCCTCCACAACACTTTACATTGTTTGGTATGCTAAGCTCAGTCTCAGGTTTGCCATCAATCTGATTTCATAGATGGGCCTGATAAGATTAAAGCAAACATGTATACTAGTAGACTGATGATTTTAGGACTTTTTCGTGTTAAGAGGAGAATCATTGGACCATAATGTTCAGGTTGGAAAGGAAGAACCCTGGAGGATTCTAGTCCCAGCTGGCTTTGCTTTGAGCAGGAGGTAGGAGTCAGACTGGGTTACTCAAATCTCTGCCAAGTGGTTCATTTTGCAGGATGATGACTGTTGTATTACGGATGCAAAGAAAGCCAAGAGAGAGGAACACACATCCTTCATATTGGCAGGAAGTTATTTCTGAGACTGACAGAATACCTCGTAACTGTTAGAAACAGTGGGCAGCATTAGGTGTTACAAGGGAAAATTTTACCCTTAGTAACAGACTTATACCTGAACCATATGAAGAATTTTAATAAGTGTCCTATGATGTATCATGATACATCAGGCATACACATTTGACAAGCAGCACAGAACAAGGACTGTTTTTTTTCCTTTATTTTTTTTTTCAGACGGAAAACCTAAAATTTAAAGCCAAATGAGCTGAGACTACAGCCCTGCTTTGCAAAACCATGCAAATTGGGAAAGATCAATAGGAGATAAAAGGAGAGGTAGGGGAGTACAAGAGGAAAGATATAACCTGCCAGAAACAGAACTCCAGCAGTTACTGCTGATGGACTGGGCTATGATTTGTCTGCTAAGCTAGATACTTAATACATAAATTAACATAAAATATAAGCAAAGAAAATGTGGCCACAAAGTGTTTTGTGACACAGCTCAGATCAGAGCAGATGATCTAATGTTCTTTTCTGGACAGAAAATAAGTAAATAAATACTCAGTGAATGGTTCAGACCTTGTTTGCTTACTCTGGAAGGGAACTGAACACAGTGGGATGTGTTCTCAAGCACTAAGCATTTGGTAAGGTATAGATCAGCTTGGCCAATTCTTTTGCATGTGAAGCTATAGAAGATTAAGCATTACTTTCACAGAAATCACTACATAAATAGTTAAAATCTTGTTATGATATGGTTCACGAAGGGGAATAATCTAAATAGATGATACCTGAGGAAAAATAAGAAATGCACAGTAAGGAGCTTAGTAAGAAGAGTGCAAGAGTAAGAAAGGAAAGAAGTAGAACTGAGAGAAAATGTTCAAAATTAGGTTGAGGATTATTCTTTGAGAGCAGAGACTAGAGCTAGAGAAGGAATTAAATACATCAGGAAGGAAACTGTATAAACTTTTTAAGATGTTGATTATTATTGATTCAGTAACAAGCAATCCCAACTTGCTGTAACCAACATGTAGAGAAACAGTTGATCACAGCATGAACTGATGATTGAGCACATGGTGGAGGGGCGTGGCTGGCCTGGGAGATACCAGTAGACCACTTACACCTGTGAGCCGAAGGGGTGGATCTGGGGCGGGGTTGACCCAGGCTTAGATAAGGGCCAGCCAGGCAGAAAAGGAAGTAGCTTGAGAAGCTTGAGAGAGAGGGTTGGGAAGTGGTTGGGGGAGCAGCAGCATGTGGAAACAACAGAGACCCTAGCTCCAGATGAAACGAACAGCGTAGCTGTAAGAGTTTTGGGACCTTTTCGATGTCACAGCAACAGTGAGAAAACATTCAGTGACTTCAGCTGTGACTGGATTAGGATCACTCCAGCACCCGTGAGTGAGGTGGGAACAGATGCATGTATGCTTTATCTAATCTGTGTGCAGGGTGTACCATATGCTAGCTGTTTGGTTTAGAGCTGATTGGAACGAGTCCCCAGCTTAGACTTAAATATCATTGTTGTGCTAACTGTTCTCTTTGTGCGGTGTTTTCCAGCTGCTGATGTGTTTTTACTGTTGATGCTCAAGATCATAGAATCATAGAATGGTTCAGGTTGGAAGGGACCTTGGAGATCATCTTGTTCTAACCCCTCTGCCATGAGCAAGGACACCTCCTACTAGACCAGGTTGCCCAAAGCCCCATCCAGCTTGGCTTTGAATACTTCCAGGGAGGGGGCAATTGATGTCTCCCATGAGCCCAGATGAGCGTGGATAATTTTAGATGTTTGATCACTGAAACTCTACTTTATATCATGTCTGAGTACTCAGCCTATTATATGAAGATATGCAGAACTCTGTTTAGTAACTGACAAAATACCAGCATTGTTTTACTTGTAGGCAGACTAGCAAAAAGGCTTTTTTTAATCTAACCACATCTAATAAAAAAAGTATTTGTAGAAAATGTGGATGTCAACATTTTTATGCATACTTAAGTGAAATATCAAGATACATATGATAGTCCTAAAGATTGAAAGGACTTTTGTATTCTGTGTTTATAGAGATAAAGCGTTTCAATTGATAATGTAGTGCCACAGAAACTTTCAGACACATTTGCCTTGTACTTCCCAAAAGCCATAGACTCCATATGGGGCAGCAGTTCAGACTTGATATACTTTGAATGGTGCTCAGTATTACTAAAACCAGCTAAATATTTGAAAGTTAATTATTGCTTTCAGAAGGGACTAAACGTGTAGGGGTTAACTGAGAGTCTAGGGAACAGTGCTATTGTCCCTGTTGCAGTTGCATGTAATCCTGTTACATGACATTGACAAGGTTTTTTGCTGAATTTCTGATTTTTAACTTAATCTTCATAAGACTGCTTTGGGGGAAGATATATTCATGATTTCAAAATGCATTGTTATGTATTCATAAGTGTCCAACTCAAAACCTTTGTCTAAATGAGGATTTGTGGTAACTAAGGAATATAACAAATTACTACAAGGACCAAGAGAATTCAAGAAGCAGTCCAAGCCATTTAAAGATTTTTCACTTACAGTGAGAAACTCTCTGTGGATGACCATTGTAATCCTCATATCTCAGGCACGTAATCCAAGTGCTTTAAATAAAGTAAGGACATTCTCTATATAATAAGTTTGTACAGTAATATGTGCTTTCATTTTAATTAATACTCCTTTTGAAAAAGGCCTACTAGAGTGTACACATTCTGAATGGCCTAGTGGGACATAGGCACCAAGCTGACACATCAGGTATGTAAAACCTTACCTAATCTTTGGTGTTTCTGTAACTCTTAGCTATACATATGCAATCACCGAAGCCCAGATAATGGGAGTTTGATACCTAAATTCTGATAGATCTGATAGAACATGCTTTATTCTCCCAAACATTTCCCAAGAAATCCAGTCCATTGATTTACAGGATATTCCTATATGTTATCTAATTTCTCTGAAGGTTCTCCCCTTCACAGCAGATAGGAACATGCCTAGCTACCCCAGATGAAACTGCTGACCATGATGTTTTAAGCTTCATTGATACAGAAGCAACTGAGACCCATGTGATGTTGTTGCCTTGTGAGGCAGTGGCAGGACACAAGGTTGCGTACATACCTGAAGAAGCAATGATTTCTCAGCTTTCCCAGCCGTTTGCTAAGCAAAACTGTCATTGCTTAAGTTATAGCTGTGAATGCTTAAAAGCAGTTTTCTTAATCTTTATAAACACATATCAATTCTTGAGAATGAATGTAAATACACCATGTCTCAAACAAGATAGTTAAAGACATCCTCCAAGAGGTGAGGATCTTCCACTAACTTGGCCCAACAAGCTCTGCTTTCCTACTTTTTTCCTCACTTAAAACAACTTAAATTGAGGTAGGCTATACGATCTGTGTTTGTCACTAATTCCTTATGTGCCATCAGTATATTTTTCTTCAAAATTCTTTTTTCATTGCAGCCAACTAAACTATCAGACATCAAGAATGCTAAGTATGATCACAGAGGCTCTTGCATTGGTGTCATTATAAAACATGAGGAGTCTCAAGGTTGGCAAGTTTAGTTCCAATGTTTTTTAAAGACTTTTATATGGTATGTAACACTCCTGAGTTCACTGACTGTTCCTGTTTTGTTTTTATTTTTGTCAGGAAAATACCAAAATCCTGGACTTACAGGCCTCTGGCTTAAAAGGGATTCATTACTAAGGTTTCTTCCATCACTTTTCCTCAATTCAGTTAGTTCCCTTAGATGAATGCCCTCTCACACAGGTATATGTCATTTCTTTTTTTTCTCAAAAAGCTATGTTCTAAAAAAGGCTATGGGCCAATTCAGGCTGTTGATTGGAAGTTTAAAGTGATACCTTTTCAGTTTTGTCAAGTATGTGTCTGTATGGCAATGTCCTTGAAATTCCTGCCCGTATCTGAAAGCATGAATGTAAAGTGATTTATCATGGATTAGATTTCTCTGTAATTATCTTCATAAAGAAGTTAAGGGGCCTAAAGCTCTTTTGGTTTAAGGCTCTCTCACTTTAAAGCACTCTAGTTGTAGGTCATAACCATTCTAAGCATTAATATTAACAACAATTGTTATTACTATGATTCCTCAACGCAATGTGAAACTCTACTGGTTCAACAACTGAAGATACAGTATATTCACTACTACATGAAGAACAGAGTGAATATTGTTTTCAGAGAAGAAACAAATCTCCAAAGAAAAGTTAACTGCTTAAAAATAACTGCCAAGTTACTTTAAATACTCTGCTTTTTCTCTATCTTGCTTTTTCCCCCTACATCTCATTCTGTTAACATGGGAACTCCCTAACTTCACACTGCTACATGAGCATGTTAGGAACTTGTCATCGATACTCATAAATAGACAGAAATATGCTCAGCTCAGATACACAAAGTGGGCCTTCCTCTTTCTCCCTCTGTACTTACCTGTTCCCATACTGAAGAATTCCTCCAGAAGTGCACACCCTCAAATAGATTTCCAGATGTGCCAATAAAAAACTTCATTCTTTGAGCAGATTAATTCTCCATGGCTCTGACTAAAATTTAGAAAGAGTAAATATATCAGTATTACTTCTAGAACACACACTGAAATTTATAAGCTGACACAGCTTTCTCTTCTCTGCTGAAACTTCAGTACGGAAAGGCTGTGCTATGAAATGGTTATCTTCTGTCCAGCCCACTGCTCTTAGCATAGGCTATCCATTGCATGTAATCCTCTATTTTCCGTTACGGAAATAAGGAACCATAATAGACCTAATCTGTCTATTAGATGGAAATATTTTACATCAAAAATACTGTCGTATTTTTGTGGATTGATTTTGCATTTTTTAAGCTACTATTTCTAATGTGAATTAACTACTTGTATTTAATAATTGTTTTGGGATGTGACTGTATTTTCTTTACCAGCTTAAGCTATTAATGGTCTCAGGACTATTCTGAAGATATGAGAGTTTCTAATACATATGAATTCAAGGTACTTACAAAAAATAAGTTTAATTCCAAAATACTTTTTGAAAAATAAATTATTCTAAATGTAAGAGGGCATAAACTAGGGCATTTCCAAACTCCTGTTACAAATACAGAAAACGAGAAGGAAGTGGGGGGATTTATCAGAGAAACACAGGCTTTAAGTAAAGAAAAACTTGACCAAAACATAATTGTTGTTACACAAAAGCGGATTCCCAAAAGAGAAGTCTGGACTGTGAATCGGGCTATAGAGATATATCACAGACAATGGTAATTAAGAAAAAAATATCTGCACTAATGCAAGTATTATTTATTAAAATATTTTGACTCTATTTCAAAAGTTACTCTTTTTTTCCTTTTTTTTCTCTTTTTCTCCCAGGAAATTCCTGGTAACCTTCGGTATCCGAACTTTCTGTGTTCTGTAGTTGGATAATTCAGGTTTTCTGAAAATTTCATCCCTAAGTCAAAGTCACAAAGAATTACAGGGAAGTTATTCTGATGAAATAAAGAAAACATTACAACAGAGCACCTGGTAGTATTATAAAGAGGAGCAGATGCAACCTTGGGAGGTAATATAATCAATCTATCAGAGCAAAGTAGGAATCTTGAGCCAGTTCTCCTACGGTCTCTATTGTTAATTGATCCTAATGTGATATTTGGCTTTCTCATAGCAGCATGAAATTGCTAACTCATGCCTTTCGTAGGATATATCTCTTACCTCTCGTTTCAAAGTAATGTTACCTAAACATTGTGTATTTTTGTACTTCTCTTGCCCAAGCATCATATTTTGACATACATCATTCTGTTTCACCTTTTTTTAGGTTCACCTGGTAATTTGTCAACATCCTGTGAGTTCTGATCTTCTCCTCCAGACTGTTTCTTCTAAGTTTATCATTTCCTCTGATACAATAACTCTCAATATAACTCTATTCAATCATCCAGGCTGCACAAAACATTGACTAGAACATGAGACAGGCCCCGTTATGTTTATGTCCCTTCATCTTGCCAGTGAAAAATACATTTTTAGGTATATTGCCCAGTTTGCACCAGTTTGAGAGTTTAACCTGGACTGTATTTCCCCTGCTTCCATACAAAATTATGCTGGACAGTGGGTTTACTTCATTATGTCAAAAATTTAGGAAACCACTTTCCTTTCTCATTAAAGCAACAAGGCCTGTTTTAAGGGAAAACAGGTTGTTTTGATGTAAGTTGTTTATAAAAGCTTCAGTTATCTGCAACTGTTTAGGTGTTTTGTTTGGGGTATTTTTGGGGGTGTTTTAATGCACAATTCTGGATCTTAATGATTACTCTTTTGCTTTATATCATAATTATTCTGAATAGTGAAGTTAAATTAACAGTTCTAGAGTTTATCAGCCCCTTTTCAATTTTTTTCCTTAAACGTTGACATTATGTATACTTTTTTTCCCAGTCTCCTAGAAAGTACTCTATTTTTCAAGAATTTCTATATACACTTGTTAAGTTTTCCAGTTATTTTGATCAGGTCTTCTTGTATTTGATGATGCTCATCAGATTGAGCTAATCTGAAATTTTTTAAATTGCTGGAGTGCCTCTTCTTTCCATACTCTGAAACAGAAAACTTACTCCTTTGTTGCTGGTGCTAATTTCTAGTCCTTTGTTATCAGTTGATTATTTGAGTAAAATAATCTAATTAAAAAAGACTTAAAGCATGTTGAACTTCTTCAATTAATAGCAGACTTTTAATTTGAAAAGACATTTATTTTTGCATGTTCATCACCTTGTTATTGCTTATAAAATTAGTTCTTGTAACCTTTGGTTTCTCTTTTTGTTTGCCTCTGTTTTGTGTTCCTAGTTTCTGCCCTGTATATCTGTGCTCTTTTATTTTGATAATTACGAAGTAACCTAGTTTCCACTTTTTTCCCTTTCTTACATCATATACTTCCTTCAAATTATTGAGTTTATTGAGGGATTCATGATTTAGACTGGCATGTTTTCCACCCTTACTTTATTTCTTCTGCTTTGGGATAATGTATGTATGTGCTTATATTTGTTTAATATCATTGTTCTGCTTTTTTCTTCTTAGGCATTTATTTACTTATTTTTATTCTTTAGATAGATCTTTTTATCTTAGATTTCCTTAGGTCGCTATGATTTTATCAGCCACATCTCTGAGGTATGTGTTATTAGTTTCCATCCTTCACTTTCTAAGGATTATGATATCTTCAATTTCACCTTTTCCATCCAACTTGACAAGAAACCTTAGTATTCTTATTGATTACCCTTTACTCCTAATTACATTTGGAAGAATCTCCCTTTATCTGCCTTCTCCATTTTCTGTATTAAAAAACCACTGACACATTCCAATAACTTCCTAGGAAATCTGTGTTTTGGTGTATTCCTCCCCCAAAACAATTTATAAATATGATGCTACACTAAAATAACCTCTAAAATGCATGGTTCTTTCCTGTAAACACAACAGCTTACTTGTATTACAGCCATGGTTATAATTCTGGGAAGCTACTTGCATATTAGATTCTTCCATAAATGCTGCCTTTCAAAAATGTTTGTAAAATTTCTGTCCATTGATTCAAGTTTGCTTCACTTTAGCATGCAATTTGACTTACTCCTCTGCAAAAGGCTTCCAATAATATTTTTAAAAAGACAGCATTACATTTGTGTGGAAAAAGCATCTTCAGGCAAACTCATTTTACTCCTTAGTTAAAAAGCTTTAGCCACAAGAACTGAAATGCTAGCTTATTTCTCACTGCATCACTTATTCATGTGTGTGAAACACAATCTGTAGGCAGATCTAATGGCTTGTGGAAAATTAGCATTGAATTACTGGACAGTGGTGCTACATTAGCTTAGTGTTTGTTTCAGAACATGTTTTACTTTAGGTAAACTTGCATATCCTGAGCTATCTTGTTCATGGAGCTGAACGTTACAGAGCAAGACTTATGAGAAAACAACAATGAACAGCACCATTTAGGCAAATGGTTAACTTTATCTTTGTTTTGCCAAGTCACAATTCATTGTCCTTCTTGATGGTGCAAAACTAATTGGCTCTTATCAGAGTTACATTACCTTCAAAGGCAGATAAAATTAATGCAAAGTAAACATCACCATGATCAGAGACTGATTAAAAGGGAAACAGAGTTCCATAAAGTTGATGCAGAAACCCACAACCTCTCTCAGAATTATAAATTGAGAAGTTCTCCAGGTTATCAGATACTGCTACACTTCATTATTTTGCATACTTTGTTTTAACCTAAGGTCATCCTTAATATATCTGCTCTGCATTGATTAATATTACCGATGAAAACAAACTATGGAAGAGCAATGCTGTACTACATGACTAATTAGTCTATCAGGTTACGTGTTTACAGCATTTGGAAATGTTTCTCTTCATAGAAATAAGTCAAAGCATGTTAAGCTCCACGTTGTGTGAGAAACACTATCATGTCTGACTGTGGTACGTCCAAGGGTGGGTGTCCTTCTCTTTCAAGTAATTTTAATTTGAACCACAAAATCTCCACTGCATTATTTTCTTCCACTCAATCTCTTTAACATTTACTGTGTTTGCAGGAAGTTCCTGCTTAAGTCTGGGAATTATTATTTCTTTCCTCAGAGAATTCACACTTAAACAGATCTATGTACCAGATTTCTAAGAAATCTCAAATAACTTTGGCAACAGGCAATCACTATGAAGTCTGAATGGATCAAGGAGAACAGGGTGTGCCTGCTGAGGGATCAGGATTGTCATTTGCCTTTACAGTTTCAAAATGAAAATGCCAATAACTCTAACCTCAGTCTTCAGAAGAATACAGAAACACTCCTGGAAAAACAGAAATTTCAAACTAAAGAAAACATATTTAATCAAAAGTTGTACTTTTATGTGAAGCAGGAAGGATGACTTAAACTGAATTTTTATTTAGAGTCTCAACAGTTTCTCTGTTCAAGCTGCTTGATTTTAGAGAATATGATTTTTAACTGAACTGGAACAAGGTCTCTTATTAGGAAAAATGTCTAAGAATTATTAAAACCTGCAAAGAAGTAGGAGAAGTTCAGAAATCATTGGTCACTTGACTCTATGAAGATATAGAAGACTCACAAGGAAGAAATAAGTGCATTATTCTCTATGTGCACTGAACAAAAAGTTTGGGACTTAAAATGTAGGAGAGGGACCTCTCGTAAACAGGTACTTAGCTGAAGGATGGGGCAGAGGAGCTTCTCTTCATAACTGTGTCTGGATAAATCCTGTTTCTTTTTCTGTTCTTTCTGAACCTTCATCACAGAGGGTCCCAACAAGATGTGTTTGTTCTCTTGCAAAGAATACACTGGAGATGACAGGCTTAATTAGTTGTCTCTATAGTTAATATTCTCTATAATATTTAATATGTGAAATATTAAATACCTGAAAGAATTTTAAGTTTTGATCTGAGAGCTTGACTGAATCCAAAATGTTATGAAAAGTGGGAACCCCTCCTTTCTATATGTCAGCATGTAGAGCAGCAAAGAGAAAGACAATCTAGAAGTTACTCGAGGGAAACAGTGAAGTATTTCCATAGAAATATGCAGAATTCAAAAGTACAAATAGAATATAGTATTCTTAAGCTGTATTTTCTATTTATTTTGCATACTTTTTTTATTTTTCAGTCCTTCAAACCACAGTCTGAGTCTCAAATTCTCAATTTAAAAATACTATGTGCTTATTAACATTGTTTTACCACAACCTTTTTCTCTTTCCATGTAACATGGTGGGTGGGTTGTGTTGCAACTGGTAAATTAATTGTGTTCTGTCTTCATAAAGACAGATAATTAGTATGTAAATGGAGTGCTGGCAATCTGGAAGGAGCTAAAATATAGAGGTTATGCTTTGTAAACTGAGAGTCTGCTCAGAATTTGCTGAAAATTTCCAGAAGATCACTATAGAGGCTACATGGTCACACAGTGACTTTGAGATGTTTCTGCTAGGCACAGGGCAATGCCCTCTTGAAGGCTGCAAACAGTTAGCTCACTGCACAGGTCTTTCTGCAAAGCATCACAGTGATGCTTCAATCAGATTAGTCTGCTCTATGTGTAGGTTTTAGTAAGCAGTCAAATAGATGACAGCTTGTGTAATCATATTTATTGGTTTCTGAGAGCAATGGCCAGGCAAGACCTCTCTCAAGAATGACAAAACGCAAATGATGTAGCATAGGAACATGGACTAGGCAACATCTTGATGTTCTTGAAGCCCTGTTTTTGTAATCATACCTTTTACTTCTTAAAATCAAGCATTTTATGGAAAAGAAATTGTTTCACTTAATATTGTTGACATGTGGTATGAAAATACAAGTTTACCAAATTTCACATAAAAAAACTGAACATGGGATAAAGACAAACTGTACTGCTGTATCCATGACACTATTTTTCAATGAAACGTACAGTTTCACCTTGCAGAGATTGATTCCAGAGCAGAATTCAACACATCTGTTGTCACTATATTAGTACAGTCATCTTTTTAGTCACCATTGTATTTAAGAACAACAAGCAACTGCATTCCCTGCAGTAGAATGGGCAAACAGAAGGTGGAACTTTTGTCAAACAGCAGCTAGGTCATCCTGTGACGAGGGAATGAATACGGGTCAAACATACTCAAGAAATACAAAAATTTCAGATAGCCTTTTTCTTGTTTAAATGCAATTTCTTCTTTGTTAATCTATTATTGGCCCATTCTAGTGTATATATGTATGAATCTGAAAACATTATTGATATCCCTTTTATGTATTTCCCAATTCTTTTGCTTTTCTGCAGCATCTTTGTGAGGAGTAGAAAGTAAGTCTTTTTCTTTCCCCTTCCATCAAGACCAGCCCTTATCTTGCACAGAGAAGTTTCCTTGCAGAGACATGTGGCTGAGGCCCCTGACACACACTTTTCCACAGACTTCCTAGCAGACAGCCATGTCAGGGTCTCTGTGCTGCTCTGACGGCCGTTACCCTGCTGGCACCATTTTGCTTAAAGTTAGCATCTTTGTATCATAGCAACATACAAGAATGCTAAGCACGTCTAACAGAGTGGTGTTTTGTTGCAAAGACAACTGGAGATTTCCTGAACTGATTCTTACATTTGAATGATCTTTATGTGCAAATGCTGCTTCACAAGGCAGGTTTCCCACATCAGGTTCATAAATATATTCTGATATCAAACCAATTTCCAGATAAGCAAAATGACCTCTTTCTGCCTTAAAATATGTGACTATATCACCTGCTCTTCAATCACGCAAGGAGAAGCAAGTTCTGCAAGGTTACTGTGATGAAGGCAGGTCAGCCAGTTATTTTTAGCTCCAGCTAGCATATTTAGCAAACTCTCACAAGAGGAAACATTCTTTACCCGCAGCTGATTAGCATTCAGAGCTGCACAACTGCATCCATTTGAGCATCAAAACAGCTATTTTATTCTTTTTCGTACAACCAAATGCTTGCTGTTCAGTGTGAGGGAAAAGGTGCACTCAGAAGAAATGGCGTAATGCGTTTCTGATCCAGAAAGCTAAATGCAAATAGTGATTACCAAAGTCTCTTACAGTGAAATAAAAAGAACATAAACATTAGCATTGGAACACGGTTACCTTGTCACTGTGAAGGCTACAGCCATTAAAAGTCTCCTGAAGTAGGGAATGGAATTTTCCATTTATTTTTTTAAGGCTTCTTTTCATGGAAGTTCCCATTATGAGTTCAAAAGCCTTTATTTAGCAGCCATTATGATATGATTTTAGGACAGGCAGTTTCTTTTAACTGTGCTCCTTGACCTGGCTGCAGAGTTTCACACACCAAAGACCTTCTCCCTACTCAGCTAACAAGGCACAGGTACCCACGGAAGAATGCTAGATTATCTGGAAGGACTGGATATACTTATCATCCAGGAGTATTAATTGCATACCATAACAGAGTCATGTGGGAAATGCTCTCAGAAAGGACCTCACAAGGAGTCTTCCTGCAGGCTGTCATCTCTAGGATTTGTTCCCAGGGTGAGACTCTACCTGAAAAAAATCATATAATGCAAGGAATCATAAAAGCAAAGAGACAGGAAAAGAAACAGAGCTCTGTTTAATAACTACACAGCTGTTACAATTGATTAGAAATGTAAACTTAAGTCATTTTAAAATTGTTGTTTACTAGCAAAATGCAGAAATATTCTTTCCCTCTCTTCAAAATAAGGCAGTCTGTTTAGAATACCTAAAATATCTTATTTTTTTTTATCAATTCTCCTTATACATACTGTTGACAATACTTATGACCATAAAATCTGAATTGTTGAATCCTAAGGTGAAAAGGGTTCTGTCATTCCCTTTCTAGTTGCAGTAGGTGCTGAGCATTTATCAAGCTCTTTGTATTCTCTCAAGGTCTCAGTGTGACATTTTCTATTCCTGTCCTTTTTAAAGGAACTCTTCTGCCTCCTTCTGTCCACTGCTCCATCAAGAACTCCCTACCCTTTTTCCCAGAATCCCAGCCTTTCTTTTTCCTCCAACGAAGTTCCTGTATGTGTTTTAGGTTCTTTCTTGTCCTCATACGCATCCAAAGTCCTACCATTCCCTCCTCTTGGGCTGTTGTTTCTCTTTTCTGGGTTCTCTCTACCATGCAACTGCACAGTGCAGCTCAATTGCCAGGTGTTGAACCCATTGTTCCTCTGGAAGGTGTTTCTAGTTGGCAAATAACTGAAGCATTCACCTATCTCCAGTTGCAGACACCTGAAGCTGCTGGATATCTGAGCACCATGTCAGCATCTGTGTTTCTCCTGTATTAGCCATGTAGTCTCCTCCAGTTACCACTGGCACAGCAGACACCTCCGGGGAGAATTCAGTTCTGCTGCATTGTCTGCAACAGAGGAGCAGCATGTAGGTAGGAGACAGGCTAAGCACGCAACATTACTGAAACATGAGAATGTTGGAAAGTTCTTACAAGTATGGAATGTACAAGAACTGCCCTGAAAGTAATGCCTCCTATTTTATTATGTTGGCCCACAATGTCAGAGGCGGATGTTGGTGGGATGGCAATATATTCCATTCCATTTTGTTGCCGTGCAACAGATGGCAGCAGAGGGGCAGTCTGACAAAATGGCATCTGACATGGAAGTGTGGATGAAGCAAAGGGATGGGACTCAATCCCTCCCTGCAGGAAAGATTGCACCCACTGACACTCCTCGATGCTTGCTGAATAATGATGGAGACCAAACAGTGGATGTGAGCACAGTGAGGCGAAGGATGGTGAAACACTGTCAAACAGTGGGTCACCTTGACAGGTGCAGATTTTTTCTGAGTGCAGCATGCAGGCTCTTGTTCATGGCTCGTGAAAATGCATAGCTAATGGTGGTGCCTATGTTGAAAAATAGTGTTTTGTAGCTGAGAATGTGCTCTATCAAATGGCATTATTGTGCTCTTTGTATCTGTTGTGATTTCCATGGAGACATGACTTTCGGAGCAACCTACATATAAACTGGGACAGATACAAAAGCAACAACAAAATAGCAAATCTTTTTCTCTTGGCTTCCCAGTGCATTTCCAAGTCAAACTCCTGTCAGAAGGAAAGGTTCAGTGCATTTGCTGACCCCTCCTGCCAGCAGAGGAAGAGCTTGAGCATCCATAAACTCCATTCCAGCACATTACAGACAACAGGTGGGCATGCGTTTCTTAGCACCTGGCAAGGGCAGGCCAGGCAAGTAAGGTTAGATCTAGAGCTTGTGGATATCTCTTTTCATGCTTTCCAGCTACAGTGTCACTGTGACACCAATTGCATGTGAACAAGTGCCAGTTCTGGCACCAGTGCTCTCAAAATTTCAGCTTGTTGTTTACTTCTTGTGAGTGTTCCTGTGAATCAAATTTGATTGCTGGATTTGGATTGTTTGTGGTAAACAAAAACAGGAGAACCATGAACACTGCCAGAGAGATAAAAACTGCTTCTGGGGAGCTTTTGCTGTAGTACCAGTGACTTTTAGCTCAGTACTTCAAGAAAGCAATTAATACCAACTCTTTCTCTTGGTGAGGGCTTGGGAGTTCCCAAACCACCTGGGGAATGATGGGTTGTGCTTTATTGCAGTCCAACCTGTACAGGCTGTTAAAGCCCACAGGCATCTCATTTCCCTCACTCAAAGCTTTCTTTGCTCTTAGACCAACAGCTTCCATCTCCATCCTGCAGTGATGTTTGCATGTGTGTTGGAAGACCTATGTACAGAGGACAAAATCTACATAACATTTATTCAGGGTAACAAAATGGCAAACACCAAGATATTTGTTTCTCTTTTTCACCTTGGTTCCTGTTGTGATATTCAGATGAGTGCCTATCAAAATCAGCCTGATGTTCAGAATTTTTCAATGGTGTCAGTATCTCTGTAGATGTGCTTTCAATATTTCTGTTCAATTGCTGTTGGTTTCCTCAAGCTAGTCATTACTCTTTTTACTGTGAAAAGTTCCAACTTCTGTCACTGGAAAATTACTGAAAAGAAAAAAGGAACAAAAAAAGAAATCCTTAAATCTGACTTGCAACCTCTAATGAGAAAAGAAAAACAAATCTGTCATCTCATTCAGAAAGAAAAAATGCTAGGTTTTTTAAAGTGAAATAAATGCTTTCCCTAAACACGATCGCAGTTGACAAAATGCTGGATGTTTAGGTGGCAATTATAGCTCTTTCAGAGACTGTCAAATCTTGTCACAACACATGTTATAAATGAGGACAGATTTAGACATCCTCTATGACAGTTATGTGTAGGATGTGGATGGTTGGCAGTTAAATTTCAAATGCAAGGAAATTTTCCTTCCAATAGATCTTTGCTTGTTTATTAAGAGGGAGTTACCGTGCACTGAATCTTGTATCTGCCATGTGCATCTTTTCATCCTTACAGCTTTTGACATTTCACTTTAACTTTGCCTGTGACAGCCATCTGAACATTGTTTTAGGTAAAAAGTAACCTTCAGTGCTCTGGAGATGCATGAAATTTTTAAAGCTCTTGGTGTTTTCATACTGAGATTACGGTTGGAAATGTGTCATATTATACATGGATGGATAGATAATAAGAAAGCAAATAACAGAGACAGGAACAATAATGATTGAAGGGAGCAGATTTATGATGCACACAGAAAATGGGAAAATGCAGTAGCCCACATTCATCATGAGACACATAAAATGTTGATGAAGTATTAGTACTAATAATGTGCATCACAAAGAACAATTCATATGATGATAAGTCTATCATGGTGTGTCTAAATGGGTGTCATTAAAGCCAAGCCTGACGTGGATTTTAAAGTGTTTCCGATGTTAACAGCAAAAATGGCAAGGGAAGAAGAGGGAGAAGAAAAATCACACAAACAGGGAGAGAGTCCTGACAGGGTCAGACAGAACTTTTTTGGAAGCTCCAAGGGAGAGCCTAAATGTCACATTTTCTGAGTGCAGCATAAGCCTTTTTGACTGCGCCAGCCTCACTCTGCTAACCAACACAGACAGTGACAAGCTTTGCATTCACCCTTTTGTGCAGAGCTCAATGAAGAAGTGAGAAAGGGCTAGGCAGCATCTCCCAGACAGGTGATGTGCAACGCACGCTGTGCTATATGCAGCCACTGGAGAGAGGGGAACTATAGCTCCCGCTCCAAATTCTAATAATCCTTTCAAGCTCCTGGAAGAAACTAGTAAGAGGAAAAAAATCTGTTTGCCCATTTTGTAGTCCTCCCACACTCAAATATGGCAGGCTGTAGACTAATTTTTATGAATGGTGGTGTATAAAAACCCAGTGAATTAAGTAACTGTAATTCTAGCATTTCAAAGAGATAGTAAAGAAGAGATGTCATCTATGATATCAGGACCTTGTGGCTCCTCTATTTAGCTATAGTAGCAGTATAGCAGTTTAGCATAGCAGAGTTATTCATATGCATACTGCTAGGCAGATACTTGAGTTTGCTGGACTGGGACCAAAGTGCTCGCTGTGTTGGAGGACTGAGCCCATAAACTGGAACACTGTGGGCAGCTCTACCTTTTGCAGAGCTGAAGTTTTGTACTTTCTATTTTCATAAGAGTGACAGTGTTATGTAACTAGCAGTTAGATGAACTTGTGCTCATTCCTAAAGATTATAAAATACTCAGAAATATTTGTGAAAGTCTGTCTTGCGTAAAACAGCTTAAGTCTTTGAATTCTGAATGGGATAGCTCTCCTTTTTCTGTCTGGCTGCAGACCATTCGCTTAGCCCTAATGGCGTGCATCCAAATAAAAGCTTGCTACTTCACAAATGTGAAAATAAATGTACTGTTTCTATGCTTCAAGACATCAGCATTTATTGCCTCATTTGGGAAAGTGACAGACTTATTTGGTTCATTTATACTCTATCAAAACAGTGTTTTGACACAGGGACCAGCATCTTGTGTCTCAGGGCTCTTCATGAATAGGGCTGTATACTCCCAGGCATCCTCCCTTCTATTCACTTTTATGAAAAATACTAGGGGAGAAAAGGTTACAGGATGTCTTAGGTATGCAAAATTTACCCACAAGCTGCTAAAATGTAACGTAGCCACAGTTTTTTTATTTGTTCAATTCCTGAGATGATTTCTAATGTCTCTTCTTGATTTCAGAGATTAACTTAACTGTGTGTGAATATATTCTACCTGACAGTCTCTCTCCTTAATCACTTGACCAGTGAAACCTTTTTGGCAACAAAATGTTACAAAACGTTTGCCTGTTTGAGAAGTATTTTGGAGTATTTTGAATTTTAAGGAAGTGTCATATTTGCATGTATGCATTCAGAATAAAAAAATTAGTTACTTCAAAACATAATCTTCAAGTAGTTGGTTTGTTATGGGAGCATATCATCTAATTTTACAGCTTTATGCAATAACTCTGGTTGTGACAGAAGCACTCAGGAAATTAGAAGAACCAGCAATTTCAGCCCTTTTTAGTGTCAGAAACCTGATCTTGAGGATTATAATTGTTTGAAGCTTTGTCAGACTTGTTCTACTATTTGTATTTGTAATTTCTAATTACAGGAAAAATAGGAAGATATTCCCTGTAAAGATAAAAACAAGCAATATATTCTTGGATAATACTCATAATGAAGCCATTGACTGAACTTGAGAAAAATTAAAATGCAATAGCAAAACATACGTCTTTAGATGGAAGCACTTCAAGACTTCTTTAAATAAATGGTTGTCTTTCAGGGCAAATACATCTTTCTAATGCTCATGGTAAAAGGTATCCCTATACTCTACCTGCTCAAAATCTTGACCTCCAAATTCTCACATCAAAACAGATCTATAGGTCATAGGCAATGGCACTGACTTTGATGCTGAGGAGGGGAAGGCTATAATTCCATTCTACCACTATTTCTGTGGGTATTGTCAAGGCGGTGAGAGGCCACCTGGATCAGAAAGGCATTCTTCAAAGAGAAGGAGCAATTAAACCCCTCCAGTTCATTCCTTGATGTCAGTGCTAAAGTGAAGGCATAGATATTTGAAGCCCTCTTATATTGCCAGGACACTGCCAGACCTTACTGCCCCTGCCTGCCCAGGACTCTATTCCAGCCCTCTTGATCTGGAAGTTGCCATCCTTTAGGCAAAGGCATCTGAATGGTGAAGCATCATCAAAATGAGGGATCATAACTCCAGCAATCACATCTACTTCCAGCAAGCTCCATGTGGATTGCATTGTGAAATCAAGAGCAAAGAGCTCTGTTCTAAACTTGCTTTATTTCACTGAAATCAGGACGAAAATCATGTTGGAGTAGATCTGGGTACTTAATTCTATGTACCTGTATTTGAAAGGATTTATTGTAAATGACCACAGTAGTACTCAGTATTGAAGAAACAGCTGTGCAGCTCTTCACCCTCCAGCTGCCCACAGCTGGGATTTAGTAGTTGCTTTGTATTTCAGCTTCTCAGCGTGCCATTAAAAGCTACCTGCAACTGCTGGAAAATGTAATCTTCTTCTGCATCACTGTCCACAGTGTGGGCCCAAAAATGCACAGGGCACAGGGTAGTTGTACGATGCTCATGCCTGTTATGCAATCGGATCCTGAAGAGTCCCTTGTTAGTTTTCTTCAGGCTCTGGTTGAAAATATAACAGCCATTCCTTATCTTTGCAGCACACTGGGATAGAATGACATCTTAAACTTATCAGGATGTTAGGTGATCTCAGTGCAACAAAGAGCAACAGAGAATACACAGAAAAACTGTATTTGGGAAGTTTGGTTTTAGACAGAAAAACGGAAAAAAAACCCAATGAACTAATTGGAACTTAAGGTTGTTAAAGTGATCAAGTGATCACTGTTATTTTCAGTCAGGAGTCACAAGCAGACCTGGCATATTCTGCATATTTTTACAGGGATTATTACTGATAATTTTCTTATCAATAATCAGAGTTAGCCAGCAGCCAATAGTATGAGGAAGCACTGCGATGCTAAACCTGATGCCAATCCTCGGTTGCTGATAAAATAGAAACTTCTCTGTTTTCAGAGTCCCAATCAGTCCCCTTTGGAGAGGAGTTGGAACTAGATGACCTTCAAGGTTCCTTCAAACTCAAGCCATTCTATGATCAGAGAACCTTTTATAATGCCAGGATCTGCCTGTGTCTGTATTTTAGAATTTTAATGCTAATCATACTATCAGAATATAAAAAATCAAACAACTATATAAAAAATTTGCAAATATCTTCATTTGGCTTTGGCAATTGGCCAAAAATTGACTTGCTACAGAGTGGACAACTGTCATTCCTTGTGTCATATTGAAGAGGCTGTATAAATCTAAAATTATTTGGGAAGGTGTGGAGGGGGGTACTAATGACTGAAGTGGTTTGATTTTCTTTTATATGTATATACCACTGACAAACAAGATAACCATTGTTATATTAAGCAGTAGTTTGATAATTTATATGATATGTAGGTTGAACACTCACACAGACAAATTGTTTTTTACAATAAGAGTAATTGAATAGAAATTTTCCAATCAAGAAATCCTTGCTTAATACAAAACTTTGCAGGTGAGTTTAAGATTTTTTGAAGGTTTAGATGGAATGACTGCTTAAGTTGTCCAGTTGTATTCCTCCTGAACAAAATACACAATATTTTCTTTTCATTTAAACAAGCTTACACATATAGATGTGTGTGTAAAATGAGTTCTTTAACAAATAATGCTAATGCTATTTTATTAGTCTTATTTTCAAAAAGACCTGATTATTCTCTAGTAGCTACCCTGAATGAAGAAAAGATTTAAGGCAGAGATCATGTTCCTCTGCCTTACATACAAAAGACAGAAATATAAAAAGAACAGGCTGTCTTTATATTTCTTCTGCTTTTGTAATTCTACTATTGTACCTCAGTGGAATAGGAGGAGTTTCAGAGGTTATGTACAGGTGGATCTTATTATACTCTTAAATTCATTTTTCCAGTAAAAAGACTGCAGTGGGTTGAGATAAAATTTCTCATTTCATATAGAGACATGCATGCACTCCAGCTCTCAACTGTAACTTGGAGTATGCATGTGCTTACTATATAGACTTATGTATAAATATGACACAAACGCACATATACACAATATAGCTACGTTACAGATCATATGTATATGATCTGTATATACGTGACACGTATTATAACTCTTGTAAGATGCCACACTGCACAATTCGCAAATACTCTCTTTAATAATCATTAGCACAAAGGAATAACTAAACCTCCAAAACCCAGAATATTTTACTCCTACAGAATAGGTGGTACTCAGTGAGCAAGTACATTTTTCTCTTCAGGGTACAATACGTTGCGTGAAATTTTTCAAAAACCAGGCATTCATGCAGTATAGCAAAAATGTGTGACCTCTACAAAGCTATTCAGCTATGTGCAAAAGAAATGGTAGGCTGATAAAAGTTAAATGTGGGCCTCTTGTCAGCAACATTTCCTGAATATCTTTAGCTGAGAAATATTAATTGTGGAAACAACCAAAAATAAAAAAATGATGTATAACAGAGGACAAAGAAAATTAAATTAAAGAAAATAGGCTAATTACTAATAGGGTTTTTTGCATGTATAAGGCACTCCTTTCCGTTGAAATAATTTTGGCCTCTCAGATTTGTCAAGAGACCATACTCTAGTGCTAAAACTGAAAAATGCAGCAATTATAGAAAACATATCCATTTGACAGTCTTGAACACAATACACTGCTTTGATGGCATATGTATTTTTATTTGGCTATTAACTTCAGTAATCCAGATTTCACATCAGGGTAGAAATGTCTCTCCTTTACAATCTATAAGTAAGAAGGGCTATTTATTGAGCACTAGACTATAAAAATTCCCCTAAAAGACTTCATGTAATAAAAGAAACCTCATAAGGAATGAATAAAAGACAGCAGACACCTTGGGTGGGATCCATCTCATCTCATTTTAGGCACAACTGAATGAAGAGTTGCTTTCTAGAGGTATTTCTCTCTACTGCCTGAAGAGGGAACCTTGTGTAATGCAGTCTGCTAAGTTAGGGCAAATGAGTTCCAGTCCTTGTGTGAAAGAAAGCAGGATGCTGATACAGATTGCTGTTCGTGGAATGTGTCTGTTGGAAGATGCTGATACAGTGTGGTAGTGCAAGAAACATTTTTTGACGTTCATTGGGGAAGGAGAGGCTTGATGCTGCAGGCACTGAGGCTCTATGCCTCCCGTTGGCTTTGACATGAACTGATGTTTTTTTTTTACCTCGTGTGGCTGTGAGGTTAGCACATCGCCTTCCCTGAGCGTGCCGAGTGCCTGCTGTGAGGTGCTGAGCAACCTCAAATCTCATTAAAGTCACCGGAGAGAGCCCTCAGCTATCTCGTGAGATAAAGTTGCACTATTTATATGCTGAGAACATATGCATACTGTACTATTAGTGCTAATATTTTTGTCAGAACACTTTTTTGAAGTAAAATGTGAGAACATTTGTGGGCAGTAATCACAAAACAGGGTTGACAGCTCCTTCCTTCTCTTACTCAGTCACAAACCTTTTTCCTTTCAACACATTATGAAATGTAAATGGAACTGGTCATTTTCAGAAACCAGTGTTATTTGGTTGATAATATGTGAATACCAAAAGGGAGCTGACAAGGTTATCACCAGATAGAAACTGGTAACAGCAGGCTGCCTGCAGCCCTACCTTAAATTGGAAGGGGAGCTATGCAGCCTGACAGCAATACCTGTGAGAGGGGAGCATATACTGCGTTTGCAAAAGTTCATAAAAAATGAGGGGCACTAAGCCTCTCTCTTTCATCACCACCTGCCTAGGAGCAATAGGGCATTCTTTATTTCATTACTAGCCTTCAAATCCATAGTCCTGGTAGTCAACTGATAATACAAAAATACATATTTCAATGTTAATATCAAATATTATTACAAAACTATCCTAACGACCCTCTCTCTGTGTAACTATCTATGAGAAAATGCTTAATGGTGAAGTCCTTCAGGGTGGACACAACAATCAACCAAGTCATACAAGACAATAGAAACAACTATAGCATTGTTCACCTGCTCCAGCTGGAAAAGACAAGACCACATCAACAGTAATCTCTCTTCAGGGCTGAGAACTGTGCAGGAAGAGCTGTCTTCCCACAGACATCCTGGTTCACATTGCCCTCGTGCTGAGCTATGGGATCTCAGGAAATAAAAACTGAGTGCTGACATTTCAGAACAAGAGGTAAGAAATCACAGAAAGGAATAACATCACCAAATTGTTTTGTTCCCCTCACTCAGAATGGCAGAAGACGTGTTCATATACTCACATGCAGCTGCTTGACGTGCTTGATCATCAGTGAATCACTATCACGCCTGAGCAGCCTGCACAAAGCTTGACACAGGCAGCCGGTAGTAACTCCTGCCTGTTCTCCATCAATACTCGTGTCATCACTATAGAGCGTGGGATAATATAAAAATAATGATTAGGCAGAAAGCTGAAACAAATCCTACCTGATGAATCATTATAGTAAGAAAGATCTGTATAATTTCGGGCTCACTCTTTCCTTCAGAATCATTTATTATTATCTGCTAATGCAGTTAATTGTAGTAAGCACATGACAAGAACAGATGCATTTGTCCACCAAAGCAAGCATGATCTGGTTAGGTTTAATGTCAGCGTGTTCCTCAGAGAGTTCTTCTCAAATTAAATATAGCCTGTGTTTTGAAAGAGCAGTTCAGTTAGGAACTAAAGAAATTCATTTACAACATTCTTTGTCTTCTAACAATGATTATGAAGTGACAAATAACACATATCAAGTGCAAAGACCAGACATTTTTTTTAATTATTAAGCACTTTTGCTAAGACTGATGCATACTGGAATTTTGTAAGCTAGATATATTTATGATCCGTGGGCAGTTCTTTATATAGTTATGATCTATCCTTGTTTGGATAAAATCCATTTTCTATTCAGGGTAAGTAAAGGACTACTTTAATGCTTCCTAGCAAAGTAATGGCAGAAAGAATAGAAACCACTTTCCAAATTTTGGATCAGCGTGGCGAGGCTGAAAGAGGTGTTCAGTCCTGTAAACTGAGATTTGTACAATGAGGTGTGAATACAGATGCAGTCCTTTGGTGGAACTGTACGTTGCATGCCAGCAGGAAGCAGGGACATCAGAAAATCAAGGAGACAAGAACACAGAGATTATGCAGACGGGGCACAGAGTGGCGGTAATTGCTGCTTGGCTCAAACAAGACTCAGGATAAAGACAATAGCTGGATTCTATCGTCAGAGGACTTCAGGAAAGACTGTTGCAGAATGAACAAAGGGTGTGGTCAAGGTTAGAACTCCCTATGTGTCATTTGCATCAATACAATGGGACTTGTCAATATCTTCAACACAAAGTTTAGAAAATACACCATCTCAGCAGCAGAAAGAATACATAAATAAAAGAGTCAAAAAGTGTGCAAGATTATAAGTGCCAGAGAAGATGTTTAAGATCAGGACGGAAGAGAATTCAGGATCAAGAATGATGAACAGCATAGAAAAGCAAGGAAAGGGCTCAGTACTTCCTAGACTAAAGCTAACAGGAAATCTCTGAACAGTCATGCAAGCCTCTGACTTGGATTCTGTTTTTATACAAAAAGAGCTGTGCAGTTCACCACAGCATTAGGGGACACTTAAAAACCTTTACTTAATGTGAGGGAAAGAAGTACATTGGGGGCACAGGGCTGCTCTGTGAAGGAGGTGTAAGGACTTGGCATTCTGAGCAAGTGGCTGGGTTCTGTCATTCATTTCATACTTACTATGTTCAAGGAGACAAGATTTGTTTACATTCTCTGCATACAAATAGGTCTGGATCAAAAAATACTTGACTCCATCACGATTCTGAGAGACGACCCACAAATTTCCAAATACTGGCTAACCTCTGGCCCTAAAAAAAAGGGTAATAACATGTTTAATTTTAACCACCTGAACAGTCCTATCAAATGTAGGTATGTGTATACATTCCTGAAAGTCCAGGCACTGAAAGAGCTAATCACACATTAAAATATCTCCAGTGTGCAAGAAATGTATTTTCATAAGACACTTAAGTATGTATAAAACTATTCTTCTTAACATCAATACAAAAATCTCTTATATTTAAAATGCTGGCATTGGTGGTGATTTCTTTAGATTGCCTACTTCTGTAGCAGCTGAGTGGTTACTTACATATTGCGTAAAACTCTCTGATCAGCCAAACCACTGTTCTCCTTCTGTAAACAAAATTGACAATTATGGGCAAACTGAAAGACACAATTTTCATCTTTATGAGCCACTGAGCTCACTCAGATACTTACTGAAAGGCAAGCAGTCTTACTCAAAAGATGTTCTTTTACTTAATTCTCAGTCAGAATAACAGACATCACAAATAGGTTAGACCCTAACAAAATTCCAGTCTTTTTATTGGAGAACAAAAGCAAATCCTAAAATTGTAGAGAAGGAATTAGCATAAATTTTTTAGTAAAATACAAATGATTGCAACAGCAGGTACTCTTGTAATCATTCATATATCTGAAAAACATATACAGAGAACTGCACAATGATGGTTAGAAAGGACCACATATTTTAAGTAGGTGGTGCATGGTTGCTCTTCATAAAATGCAAGGTACTAGTTGAAATCCCTTAAAAATAAATCACTTAAAAAATCCCCTTAAAAAAAAAAAGAAAGAAAAAAAAAGACTGGAAGGATATAGCCCAAAAAGAGGTCAAATGAGAAACAGCTGGTACTGATTTCTACAGAGGACTGCAGCATGACTTGAACTTCTCAGGACTTGGAAGATAAAAAGCAGAGCCATAAGTTCCATTTAAAGCTGGACATGAGCTTAAAGAATAGACATCAGCTACGTTTTGGTGTGCTAATTCATCTTACTCAGAAAGTAGGTGGCTGCCTCCTTGAACTTCGAGCTGAATTAAAGAGTCATCTCTGTAAAGCACGGCTCGTTAGTCTGCTCTGGATGTGACTAGAAGAACAGGTGTGATGTGAGATTGTACCAGGGAAGAACAACCGAAAATTCCTGACTGCTGGAGAAAAGGATTTGCTGTCTGACAGTCGAGGAACAGAAATACATGAAGAAAGACTAATCATTTCAGCAAAGAGCTGGCATACAACGTCAAATAATGCATCACAGCTTTTGTTCATTCCTCAACATGTGTTTTCACGGGCAAACATTACTTCTTGTCTAGTTCCACATGCACTTGCACAAGGGGAGTACAGTTTGGTCTTATTAAATGTCACGAATCTTTTTCTGTTCACTGATTAAAATCAGGATTTCACTTTTTTTGAAGTGATGAATTATAAATTGGATTGGAAAGGGGCAAAGCTGAATATTGTCTTAATTTTAATGGTCACAGTGTACAGAACATCCCACACATTTCCTTGCAGTATCACAGAGAGGAAATTGTGTGGACGGAGCCTGTGATGTGTTCAGCATGTCACTGCTTTTGTCAGCTCTCCTCTTGTTTTAAGTACAATTTCATGAGTGCTGTACCTCAGTGGCTTTTTAATACCCGAGGCAGCTCCCAGTGAAGTCGTGGAACTTCAGAAAGATTTTTGGTATTTCTAATTGACTAAAAAAGAAGCTTTTTTTTTTTTGTTTTTTCCTCTTCATAGGTCCTTCAGCCTTTCTGGATGAGGAAATAGCTGGACAGAATAAAACTGAATGTAAGAGGAAGCATGAAATTTTTATTATGGGCTTTCTCTCACTGTCCCTTATACAGGCATCCTGATCTCATGAGGACCATGGGGAACACAATTTTTCTGTTTCTGCATGGTTTCCAAAACCCTCCCAAAAATGTCCTTACTCATCTTCTGTGTGATAAATACACAAGCTTTTTCCATCCCAAACCCCAGTTGCTGTAAATTAGAGTGTATGCGACGGGCATCAAAGCTCTAAACGGTTGGCAGATACCAGTTCACAGTGTGTGGGGATAAAGCTACAAGAATGATGCAAGTTTCGTTTTAGGGATGAAAATGTTTTAAGGAATCCAGCACCTCACCTTTGGTTTTATAAATTAAACTTATAAATTATAATACAGGCCTGCCACATTCCTTTCTCACCCCCATGACTTTCAGTAAATGTTTGCAATAACTCAGAAAGACAGCGATAAAATGGGGAACACTATGTTTGAAAGAACAGCTACACATATCCTCTCCAGCAATTCAGCCAGGCGTATAAATCATTTCTGGTCAGTAAGATTAGAAGTTGATAATGTAGGAATGGAATAGGAATGCTGCATCTAGCAAGAGCAAGATAAAGGCTGCCTGAGCATTACCATGCAGCACTTCACTTTACTTCTTAGCCCAGAATGGAAATGAGTAGGGCAAGCACAGCAGTAACCAAAGCTTGAAGGTGTCTCAGAGACTCCTCTCATCCTCCAGTGTAAATTCATGAGTTTCCAAGGAAGCATCAGAATAGGGACTACTCTTATACAATGTAATTATAATGTCAATGCTTCCTTAGAGTAGACAGAAGACAGGAGAACAATGAAATAAAAGTATGTATCAGGTTGAAGAGTATGGATTTGAGGGACACGGCGCAGTGTGATGTTGTCAGCCAATCTGGACCTGTCTCGTGGCACTCCATGACTTAATATCGAGCAATTCCTTTAAAAGTGATTCCCAAGCTAAATTGAAAATCAAAGCAAAAATAATGAGGTTCTTCTCCAAGGTGAAACATACACAGAAGCAGCTTTATTTCTGAAAACTGAGAGTTATTTTGAAGGTCGCAAATAATACTGCTTGCCACATTTGAGTTTTCATCAGCTGTATCCCCTGAGCAGCCAGTGGCATTCAGGCCCAAACTCCAGATCTCTTTCCTTAGCTGACAGCTTTACCTTTTAGCCTTAACTAGTTCTTCACCCATCTTGGAAACAACAATTTTAAGCATTTGTTTCAGAAAACCTGACATCTGAAAACAATATAGTGGAAAGAGTACAGTCAGACTTAAAAAATTAAAAACATTGAGTAAAACATTGTGAAACATGGAGTAATAAGTGGAAAACAAATACAAATTCCGAAGCCTTTGGGCAGGAGATGATAGCTAACAGTTTTTCTGACTCGTTAGATTTCCAAGAACTAACCTCTGCTGGGGCTAACCTTTTCCTAGGAGGGGAAAAATGAGATACTCCCTTCTTTCCCAAATAATTAATAAATCCATTCATAAATTTAGATTAGAAATAAATGCAGTTAAAGAAGATTCCATAGACTTAAGTGCTTCAAATGCCATATACCCTAGCATCAGGAAAAAAGGAGTTCTGGAGACCATCAAGCATCGCTAGAGGAAGGGTCTCCTGTGGGCTCAGAAGGATGAGTGTCCTCTTGTTGAAAACATCATGAAATGTTAACACCGGCAAGGAGACCTGAAAGCAGAACACAGCCAAACAGTGCTGCAGGAATGTGCAGTAACCTCGGGCTGTGACGGCCCAAGGGAACAAAGCCCACACGGGGCTGTACCCGAGTGGGTTCCCCTGGGGGGAATGTCGGAGGTGCGGTGCGCCCGGCGGGTGATGGTGCCGGCACCGTGCCCCGCCACACCTCATCACCCCGCTCGCCTCTCCTCGTCCTGCTGGAGAGGTGACCGCAGGGCGAGCCGCAAGTGCACCTCCTGCCTTGAGAGGCCCTGAGGTGTCACGACTGGAAGGTGCCGCCCGTGCGGCTCCTCCACACCCAGCGGACACCACGGAGAGGGCACGGCGGGCCCCCGCGACGGCAGCACGCGGCGCCGCTCCCTGCAGCGCAGCGAGAGGCCAGGCCCAGCCGGGGCCCCGCCGCCTCCTCGGCTGCAGCGCTGCCCGACCCTGCCCGCGCCGCGCAGCGGAGCCAGCGCAGCTTTTTCTCGGCTTTCCGCGAGGCGGCCCGAGGCGCTGTCCTCCCGCTGGGCCCGCTTCCCGCGGCCCGGCCCGTCGGCCCCCCCAGCGGCGGCGGCGGGGAGCGCGGCGCAGCCCGGCAGCCTCCCCCCTCCCGCTGCCGGGCGGCTATTTTTAGTAAATCCTCC